>RYFJ01000191.1:0-492692 GCA_003991445.1 Oryza meyeriana var. granulata
TGATTCTGATTATAAAGCAGACTTCTGTTTCATTATATTGTTAACCTGCAAACAAACCAGCTCTGAGTCCAATTTGGAAGTTAGGATAGAAAGAAGAAATCGGTGAACTTCAACATGGCCAATACTCAACAGTAATATCAGGAGTATAAACATATTACAGTAAATCACAGCTAAAGCATGCGAGTGCAGGCATGTCGCAGCTATACAACTTGACAGTAGCAGTCAGTTATACCAAACAAACACAATACAATAACATTTAGATTTCATACCACGCTAACAGAATTTCCTTAAAAACAGTCACATTTCTCAGCAACTAAACAACACTGTTTGGTTTGTTTCAGATCAGTGAATATACCAAAATAAATAATAAATAAAACGAGACATATTTCAGCTGCCTTTTACACCTTGCTTGTTATAAAGCCTTCTTAACATACATAAAGTAAAAGTCAACCTGTAAACTAAGATACTGAAAGAATGGCCCCGCAATGAAAAAAAATGATTGGTGGGAGTACTACTAGTCTAGAAAATAAGAAATACATGATATTCATGTGCACACTTATGGTTTGGCGTCCGAGCACCGACGAGCGATGGGACACGGACCTAAGTTGTCAGAGGGCTAGGGGCGTGTGTTCATTCCGGTTTGCCCAGGACTACAGAGACATAATCAAGTATATAGTGTTCAATCTCCAAAGGATAATAACCCTAGCTCCTATGGTTGTTTCTTATCAAAGATGTTTTTACAGATTTTGAACGCTCGCTTCGGCTAACCTAAGAAGCTTAGGGTTTCTTGTAGGTCTGGAGAGTTAGCCCTACTACAAGGTTAAGATAGGCTTTTATACATGTCGGTGTGTGTACACCAATCGCGGGGATCCAGAGGAACCCCCTTTGTAAGTTTGGCTAGGGAAGGAATGTGTTCAATCTGGTGTAGGTAGTTGCTAGAGTAAATGGGACAAAAGAGATTTTACAGGTTTAGGCCGCGTGGTGGCTTAATACCGTAATCATGTGGTGTTCTTGGTTGTTTTTGAGATTGCTTCTCAATGAAGCTTACAAGACTTAGGCTCTGAGAGGTTTGCTTGAGTTGTTCGTTCCCGGTTTTTGGGTTCGACCCCCTCCTCCCTATGGCCTTGGCTCACCTATAATTCCTGGGGGAATCACAGTGGTTGCACATGGGAGTTAGAGAATTAGGTATACTTAGTCACATCTTGTGTTGTCCAGTGGGCCCTGTCACCTGCCATCCAGGGGCCCCACTCGAAGCATGTGTGGAGATGAACAATGGTCGCTCGCCACGCATCTGGGCTCTGTCGTCGAGAGCTTGCAAGGAAGCTTGAGCTCGCCCCCGCTGACTGGCGGGGCCGCCACTGTTTGCTCTCGCCGAAGCAAGAGAGCGCATAGTGAGCTAGAGTAGGTGGACGGTAGTCAACCATGTCGCTTGCCGCCCGCCTCTTGTTGGAAAAAGGGTGATGATGGCATTCGAATGCGAGATATAGAGTCGTCTGTCCCCACGCTCACGCTTGGTAGATTATATGGGACCCCAAAAGGGACCCTCGGTGTATACGTACTAGCCAGGATCAGCTAGCACACACAACCACAAAGATAATATCATAGCCAAATCACGAAGGAAACAATTATTTAATTAAAGAAATGGACTGTGATACGCCTTAAATGGCCTATTGTTTACATTTTTTCGCCAGAAGGGCATAAGAAGGAAAGCAGCGGAAATAAAATAAACGCTAGAAACTGCCATTTAATTTTGCGCACAGGGCAGTCAACTGGGGCACGCAGCCTACTCCTCATCTTCAGCAGCGAACTCCTCCGAAAACAGCAAAACCTTTCTTCTGGAATTGGGGGAATGCAAAGTGGAGTACATGGATGCTTAACAAGCACACTGAAAATATGCATATGCCACAACTGACAAAAGAATGGCAAATGGCTATTTTGCATAACACAACATTTGCAGTCATAAATAATTTATAAACAGATATTTAAAACAACATTTATCAATAACGGGTATTATCAACAACTTCACGTAGACCAGAAAGCTATTTCTTAACCTGCACACCAGCACACTCCCATACCATCGTTTTCGAAACTACACCCCTGCATATTGAAATCACTGAGCATGTGCCATGACCACGGACGTGGCTATTCGAATAGATTAGTTAACCTCTGTGAGGTTGTATAGCTTTAACCCACAGGATACTAATCCTCTTAACGACCATGCACAATGTCACACTTCACAGTTCACAGTTGTGTGCGGCAAGGAATCTGTAATAAGGCTTTTTTAGAAAACTTCGCCTTAACCCTGGCTGCTTCCCCTAAGACACCTTTCCCTCACACAGACAAGAAAGTACCCATGGCTAACCGTAAAACCTATCATCTAACCACCTGGGCTGGTAGTGTCAAGACTCGGCATCTTACTAGGCCAGGTAATTCCCATTAGGATATGTGGTTATACGTCAGGCTCAGATCAATGGCTTATGAAGTGAAGTCCTTGATTGACCAGGGCAACTTGCCAAATCTAAAGTAGCACATCGCATAACGGAGCAGCTTAAGAGCACATAGTTGGCCCTTGGAGCCACTTGAGTAGCACACAGCTTAGGAGTAGGCTCACACAGAGACCATACCAAGTAAAGATCACACAGATACATTACCCCCCGAACTAGGTTCACACAGAACCACCCATCACCCCGGTCTAAAACCTTTTATTCGCCTGTTATTTACTACACGGTGCAACACATGCTACCGGAAAGATAGCACATAGCCACACAGTTTATATGAAAACAATGACAAGCATAGCATTGCTTGTAAACAACCTTGAGTGGGCTAAGCAAATCTACTCTACCTTGAGTTGATCCCTATGTTTAACTTACAAGAACTAGGGTGACAAAGTATAACAGGTACTCAAATAATCAAGGAAGGGGATAAATAGCAATTAGGTTACTGCTACCCGATTCGATAATTTATAAATAAAATCATGCATGCATTCAAAAACAAAACATTTTATAATCTGGGTCCAACATGTTCAATAAGTGCACTTGCCTTGCTCTAAGTACTATCCCTGCACTGCGTCTTCTGTGGCGTATTGCTCAACGGCTCCCGCGTCTATACGTTCGCAAATGAAAAACAATAAATACATAAGAAAACAGCCTAAATAACATCAATTAAAATAATCAACTGAACCAGGAGATAGAGCTCGATTTTAGAAGAGTTTAGGAAGAAGGACAGGTCGAATCGGAGTCTAGATAGATGAGTTATGGACTCCGGAAGATTGGAATCAGGGAAAATCTGAGGATAAAAAGAAAAGGGAATATTCCAAGAATATTCTCTGGATTTTTATTTTCGGATGAGAGATTATTTTTTTGAGGGGATCAATCTAGTGGGTTTTTCTTTTTTTTTTTTTTGTACTGCACACAGGGCAAAGCCCCGGCCGAGCGTGGCCACCACGGCTCAGGGGCACACATCTCGGCGACGGCAAGCGGCGGCCTGGGCAGCGGCGGCATCGGGAAGAAGTAGAGGAGGTGATCCCCGGCAGCCGCTCCGGCCGGTGGGACGGCGGCGGAAGCAGGGCGCTGGGCCAGGACGCAGGCGAGGGAGGGCGAGGAAAGGGGCGCCGGGAGGGGAGACAGCGCGGGCGGTGGCGGCGGCTTTGAGAGGATGCGGCCATGACGGCGCGGCCCCGGCGGCGGTCGGTAGCAGCGGCGGCGGTGTTGCAAGCGGGGAAAGGAGAGCGGCGGCGGCTCTGTTCGTGGAGGAGAAGGGCGGCGGCGTCGCTGTGGGTTCGGGAAAAGGGGGAGAACAATCTGTTGGCGACTATTTATAGAGGAGGAGGTGCTAGGGTTGGCGACAAAATCGGCAGCGGCATCCCCGAGCTTGGCGGCAGCAGGCATGGGATAGGGCGGCATGGTCGCGGCGCGCGGCCGGCGGCGCGCGGGCTGGTGATGGCATGGGATGGGCCATGGGCTGCGGCGCACGAAGGGTGAGTGGGCTAAGACGGCGGCTTGGGAGTTAGCGGCTGGGCCGGCCGCAAGAGAGGAAGGATAGGGGCTTCGGCCCCTGGCCGAAGGAAGAAGAAGGGGGAAAAGAGAAAAAGAAGGAAGGGCAGGGGGATAAGTGGAAAAGTGAAATGGAATAGGAAGGAAGGGAAAGAAGGAAGACAGGGGCTTTTTATGAGAAATTGCAGAATTTGGGAATATTTGGAATTGTTGGGATTATTTGGAGAATTAGAAAATAGAATTGAATATTTGGAGAGATTTGGAATTGGAAAGGATATGAATTGGAGTGTTTTGGATTTGAGGAGAAATTAAATTAGGAAAAGAGCTCCACTCCTAAAATGCAAATAAACTCAAATTAAGACTCGAACAAATCGACGGCGTAATTAATTAACTTAGTCATATTAAATACTTTTAATTGGCGAAATTTTCATTAAGCTATTTTAGGCGAATAAACCAGAGGTAAATTTTCACAAATAGGCAAAAAGGACGGAATGCGAAAAATTACGACGTGACATTATATGTCCCGTCGTCCTTAATGGGAGAGGCGTGGGATGACCGCAGTGATGCAGCATGCTCCGTCGTGTCGCCATTAATGCTTCTGCCTCCGCGCTCCTCAAGCAGTTTGAGAGAAACCAAGCTCGGGAGCAGGGTTAGGTGGCGCCCCGAGCGTGGCCTGCAGAGGCCACGAACTCGGGAGATGCCCTGAGCTCACCCCGTGGGGGCGCGAGCTCAGGACCGTGCTTGTTGGACCTAGGGGGTCCCAAATATAGCTTCGTAGTGGCCGTGAGTCGCACGTGCAGCCCTTGACAACGTGATGATGTGGCGCTAGGCCACCCCGAGCCGTAAGTGATGGGAGCCCTCATTCCCATTTCATCAACAATACCCTACGGCTCTCACCGCTTACTGCTCGAGGAGAGACAAGAATATTGTACATCACCATAAGCCTGAGCTAACTCGTTGAACTCAATGCTAAAAACACTGTAGAAGTAGACGTCTTGTGGGACTCCATGTCGGGCCGACCTCTAGTCTTCATTCTCTCTCATGGATGCCTGGTCTACGCTGCTAGAGAGAGAGATCGCCTAGGATACGCCGTATCTCTCAGCATTAATGCTGAGAGAAAACCTGCAGGAATTTTTAGTAAATGCGATGGACATGCTCTATAGCTTGCGCATCGCTCCCGGGGGCAACGTGGTATCCCATTGGACACCTATCCACCTGTCTTCGATGTGTGAGGCCACCACTTGGCCACCCTAAGACGGCCAGCGTGCACGCTATCGAACACCTGGAGTGCAGGATTCGACCTCCTCCTCGGGTACCGCTACTTGGTGGCTCCTGAGAAGGAGTGACCTGGTGCTCCACTTGACCTGACTAGTCAGGATACACATGGCGGTCTCCGGGCAGCCCTAAGGGGTGGACCAAGCTTAGAAACATGCCACCACCTGGTTCTCGGACGTTCAACCAACACAATCCCTTTTCTAGCTCAGGGGACGCGTGGCAGGCTCCGAGTAGCTCAGTGGGATGGACTTTAAATCTAGGTCCACAGGCCCCATCAAGTCCCGAATGTCCAAGGCTCGAGCGTGTCTTTGGATAGATGATGGACATGTGGACCTCATTGTAGCCCCTTGGATCCGCTCCAAGCTGGGGAGGTGCTGGCCCACGATCCGTGCAGCATTAATAACATGCCTTCTGTGCTAAACAAGCAGGTCGAACAGGCACCCCCTTGGCCTAGGAGCTAACATGTTATTTATTCAAAAGGATACATACATTACCTTCACATAGAGCGAAAAAGTTTCAGTGTTTAACCCTCTTATTTGAGTTGGTGTCACGGCATGGCTTCAATGTTTTAGATGGAATCTTTTTTTTAGAAACAATCTTATGTGGATCGAGGACTCTCTCACGAGACGGTTAGTTCGATACTGAAAAGTGTTAATTTTTTTGGCAGCATTAGCAGTTAATTTGTTTCCTGTTTTGGCTTATGGAGAAAAGATTCGGTAACAAATGAGCTATTGCAGAATAAAATCACACATCAACTAAACCAAGATGATGTTAATATGGGACCTTTCAATATTCATAACAAACATCGTGAGTTATATCCAACAATTCTGATTAGTGAACATTGCGATGAACAATGATATTAATTTTGTTGCTCACAAAACCATAAAATTTAATAAAGAGTGAATTTAATAAAAAAAGTACACTAAATAAATTACTATCTACCATGAACAACATTAACGTTTACACAAACAACTGTACTTGAAAGTCGATAGGTGCATCACAATAAACAAGATTAATGGAAGAAGCAATTATCACGGACTGGAATGTCAATTAGAGTGGAGATCGTGCTGGCAGCGGTGGCCACGGCGTTATTCCGAATCGAATGCAGTGGCGGCGGGCTGGTGGTGTTCGTGACGTACCACATGCAGTGCGCCAACGGCCTGAGAATATAGATGAGAGGCGGTGCCTCCATGGGTGATTATTCACACAAGGAGTGGCAGTGGTCTCGTGCGCACAGGGGTGGTGGAGGGGCGGCGAGCCTCAGGCATGCTGGAAGGTCGATGGGAGGTGGCAGTGCGGCCATTGGTTCACTCAACAAGGGTCGCAACCTTTCGGCGCACAGGGGGGCTGAGGGGCAGCGGTGACGGCTGTTGGGCGTTCAGGAGGGTAGGGGGGGCGCCGCCATCACCGTGGTCATGCGAGGAGGGGGGAGGGCGATGGCAAAAGTCAGGCGGGAGCACGAGAAGGGGTGGCAGCATCCTGTGTCACGACTCACGAGAGGAGGGCAACTTGGGCCGAGCGATCGCAGCCCGTCTTTGCCTCAGCTGGGAGCACTGCAAAATACTAAAATTCCCTTCCACCTTAATTAAGAGAGCCTAAAATGCCCATGACAATCAATGCTCGGATTTGATTTCTATTGCACTACTGCTATTCATAGTGGGGGTACCGTAAAAGGGCCCCTGTCCCAAATACTAGGGCCACTTGAGGCTTCCTACCGCGGTCATTGTCGAATTGGCATAGGAGTGGGTGCTACCTCCACCGTGCGTAGTTGTCGTGCCGCATCATCTTTTATACCGGCAATATGAATATAGGGCTACTCGTCGGATCGAAACTCAGTGGACTGCAAAGGAACATAGGAGATTTATACTGGTTCAGGCCCTCGATGTGAGGTAATACCCTACGTCTAATTGTGGTGTATTCCTTTGTGGAATTGTAGTTGTGGAGATTCTGATGAACCTCTGTATGCCCTCAAGGGGCGCCCTGCCTCCCCTTATATACTGGGGGACAGGGATACAAGGTAGGAGTCCCAACCGGATTACAGCCAAGGGATCTCCTCTTAAAGATATAACGCTCGTTGCATTTATCACCTGTTGCTGCGAAGACGAGCGTGGCAAGTGCTCGTATTGCCACGCCAGTGAATGTTGCGATAACGCCCTATTGCCATGCTTGGCAACGGACAGCTATGGTTGCAAGAAAAGCTAACTCTTGCAACACCAAACTACCAATGGTTGCAAGTTCTTATTGCAACGTGACTTTTTGCAACCATTGGCAATGGACGTGATTTGGTAGCAAGAACTACCTTTTGCAACCAAATTGGACCTATTGCAACGTTTTCTCGTCGTTGCGCAAGGGTTAGAAGTTTGTAGTGCTACCCGACCAGGACTATATATTCCTTATCGTACAAGGCAAAGTCTGTCAAGTTCTATCATATCTCTAATTATAAGGCTAGGCTCATCCTCTGTCCGAGTGGCCCATATGCTTGTGATGAGGTACCCGGGGCCCATGGCCCCCACAATCATCCATGCCTTCGGTGTCGGCAGTGGAGGCAGCGGCTCATGGCGTGAGCAGGGCCTACGTCAGGACAAAGCACGAGTAGGTGTGGGATTGCTGCGGTGGCGTCTATACTCTGTACACAGAAATGTATCGCATGGAAAAAATAACTTCCCCCTACTAAGATAACTACAACTCCAAATAGGATAGTACAATTTTTACATTTACCTGACACGAGGAAGTTGAGTCTTTTTGCTACAAAATGTTAGTGGAGATTAGTGTCAGCGCCCAGGCCAAGGGGGTGCCCGTTCGGCTTGCTTGCTTAGCATAGAAGGCAAGTTATTAATGCTGCGTGGATCATGGGCCAGCACTTCCTCAGCTTGGAGTGGATCCATGGGTTGCAGGACAGTCCACATGTCCATCATCTGTCCAGAGAGATGCTCGAGGTTTGGACATCCGGGACTCGGAGGGGCCTGTGGACCCTGGTTTTAGTTCCATCCCCACTAAGCTGCCCGGAGCCTGCCACGCATCCCCTATGTTGGAAGAGGGATTGCGCTAGCTGGACATCTGGAAACCAAGTCATGGCTTGTTTCTAAGCTTGGTCTTCCGCTTTGGGCTACCCGAGACCACCATGTGTACCCTAACTAGCCAGATCAAGTGGAGCAGGTAGGTCACTCTTTTCCGAGAGCTGCCAGGCGGTGGTACCCAAGGAGGAGGTTGAATCCTGCATTCCAGGTGTCTGATAGTGAGCAACCTGGCTGCCTCAGGGTGGCCAGGTGGTGGACTCACATGTTGAAGACAGGCGGATAGGTGTCCAACTGGATACCATGTTGTCGTCGGGAACGATGCGCAGGCTACCGAGCCCGTCCATCGCATTTACTAAAGATTCCTGTAGTTTTTCTCTCAGCATTAATGCTAAGAGATACGGCGTATCCTAGATGACCTCTCTCTCTAGCAGAGTATACTAGGCGTCCGTGAGAGACAATGAAGACTAGAGGTCGGCCCAACATGGAGTCCCACAAGACGTCTGCTTCTACAATGTTTTTAGCGTTGAGTTCAAGGAATTAGCTCAGGCTTATTGTGATGTACAATATTCTGTGTCTCCTCGAGCGGTGAGCTATGAGAGCCATAGGATATAAAATCCCATCTTAGACCTCGTAGTAGGGTTAGGTTCTTCAGACTTGCAAGAACCCCAAGCTTCTTACGTTAGCCCGCGAGTGCTCAAGAATCTGTAAGAACATCTTTGACGGGAAGCAGCCACAGGAGTAGGATTATTATCCTTTGGGAGGCCCAAACCTGTATACTTGATTGTGTCTCTACAACTTCAGGGCATACCCGGACACGCCGCGCACGCCCTAGCTCTTCCGACGAACTCCAGTCCATGATTCCCATCGCACGTTGGTGCTCGGACGCCGATAGATTGGCGCGCCAGGTAGCGGGCTTTTGCTGTGTTTTGTTTTTTTGGTTCTTGTTGGTTTCGAATTTTTCGAGTTCTCTCCCCCTCTTCTGTCTTTTTCCTGATGGCGGAAGATGTGGAGAACCCTCGCCTCAGTCTTGGCGGGAATGAGGTAGAGTCCTAGGACTCCGGTGGAGATTCCAATAGCGGATGGGCAGGGGGCAGTGGAGGCGCTGAGAACAGCGTCGGTAGATTCGGAGCCACCGCCGTCACCGTTACACCAACCGCTGCAGCACCTATTGCCATCCCCGTCATTTCTCCACCAGCCAGGGTCCCATCGTGATCCGTGGTGTGGGAAGCGTGGGCCAGGGTGTACAATCAAATCCCTGCTGCAGCAGCAGCCCCTCCTCGAGCTCCATAGGTCCTCTAGGGGTTGGAACTCAGAGGGGTGACCCCGGTGCAGACGCTCCATCCAGCCCAGCTCCTATTGAGCCACCCGCCGGTCAAGATCCTAGAGGACTCCCCAATCATGCCATGGCTCCGGGAGCTAGCGACGTTTGTGAGCACGACGTGGGATCAGGCCTCGACATCGTTGTCGTCGTCACACTGGCCTACGAGGACCTCGGGTGGTGTCCTGTGGTCATCAAGGGCCGCCATAGTTGGGGAGCAATGCCTGCCACGCAAGCTCCAGGAGGGCGCGTCCGGTGCAAAATGTCCCCTGCAGGTCCCGTGGCAAGCCACCGCCACGCAGGCGTCTAGCCACGATGTTGGCCACGCCCGTGCCTCATGGAGGAACGACAATGACATCCAATCCCGACCTCATCATAGGTCCGGCCAAGACGCCCGTTGGAAGACCTCCATGGGCGTTTAGGGTGTGTTGCCGGTCAAGACCGCAGTCTTGATTGATACAGCGAGCCCCCACACGCCTTGGAGCAACAGGATATGTCCCTCGATGCAAATCGCGACCTCTGTGAGGAGCTCCGTAGCATCCAGCAGGTGCACCGCCAAAGTCACCGCCGTCCTCATGGCGGTGATGATAGTCCCCCTTCCAGCGAGGGCAAGGAGGACGTACGGTACGAGGCATCCGGGGTGGACTCCCAGTCCCAGTGGGCTAATGAGCGCCCCAGGCTAGCCCGCTATGGTATGGGCTTCCAGGCCTTTACTTCTTCCGTTCAACAAGTGCAGTGGCCGGAGAAGTTCCGTGCTACCTTGATGGAGAAGCACAATAGGTCTACCAATCCAGAGCAGTTCCTCTAGATATACACCACCTTGGTGGAGGCCGCAGGCAGGACGGACAAGGTGATGGCCAACTTCTTTCCCACCACTTTGTCAGGGTCCGCGCAGTCGTGGCTCATGAGCCTCCCACGAGCATCTATCCATTCGTGGGAGGACTTATGTGCACAGTTTGTTGCCAACTTCTAGAGCACATATGCACGTCTTGGAGTGGAGAACGACTTGTACCAGGTACGCCAGTGATGAGAGGAGTCGCTGTGTGATTATATCTGGCGCAGCGGGCGCTAGAACACGATTGACAAGATCTCTAGCGAGTCGGTGATCGTCGCCTTCAAGCAAGCCATGTGAGACCGGAGGCTTAAGGGGAAGCTAGCCACGCACGACTGTTGACGCCGAAAACCCGCTGGGGGCCGTCCGGCGTCTGGGAGACACGCGAAGGCCTGGGAGATTTGCTTTACTCCAGTGTAGGTCCTAAAATCTTGAGGTTCGTAGGCGTGCCAGTCAATTTAACCCTGCAATTGACAAGGAGAGAAGATGTCAAATTCGTGAGCCAATCGGCTGGAAGCCGGCTTGGACTCATCTCATCGGCCGATGGCCGATATGCACTGTAGCACTTATACATCGGCTAAAAGCCGATGACGGCAAGAGTAATAACATAATAATAAACAAGTATTGTGCTAGCCGATCATCGAAGGGATGCTAGAAAACCGGCTATAAACTTGGTAGAGCAGAATGCACAAGTAAATAGATTAAATAAACTTTAGCCGATCATAGTTTAAAGTTACTGATATTGCTGTGAAGATACTGCCTGTGCCCGTGCCCGGGCCCTTACTCACATCAGCTCCCGGGATCTTCATCCGCTGTCCGTGCCCGCGCTCGGGTTCTTACCTATGCTCGTGCCCGGGTCCTTACCTAAGGTCGTCCCCGAGAACTTGACTGAGGTAGTGCCCGGGAATTTGGCTGACGTCGCATTCGGATCGGCAGAATAAACCAATCGGCTAGCCCTTAGCCGATTGTAGCAGTAACGCAGGCAAGAATGTATAACAAGGCAAACAGCATAATCGGCTATATTTAATAAGAAATAACTTATCGGCTAAGCACTCCGATAACAACATCGCATAAAACCCATCGGCTTATTAAGGGTAACGTTATGATTCAGTCTAGTAGATCGGACCCAACCGTTGCAGCACAGACTGATAATAATAACGAGATCTCGATAGACCGATAGATCTGATGCGATCGTGACGCTAAAACATGATAACTTACCGGCTATACACCTTGATAAGACGCTTGCACATAAAGTATCGACCTAGCAGGAACGATTTATCGCTAGCGGTTTAGTAGGTCGGACCTAACCGATGCAGCACAAACTGATGATAAACCGTTCCCAGCAAGCCGATACGATCTATGCACACGTGATGTGATATACCTAATCAATCTATGAGATCAAACTAAACTGATGCAGCCATAGATAAAATAAATATATCATGGTAAGCCGACTACCATAAACCGACTAGAATATCGGACCTAACCGAGGAAGTCCTAGCCGATAGGTAGCCAAGGTGACGAGACTTACCCTCTCGCAGAAGGTCGGACCTAACCGATGCAGCCCGGCTCGAGAAGCAAGATCCCGTCGGAAGGGTGGCGATGCGCCGAAATTGTATTGATCGAGTGATGATTTACACGGTCTCCGGGCGTACGTATTTATACCCCGAGTTACATGAGTCCTTATTGGACACGGTACATGATTTCCTAATTATAACAGAAAACTTTTAACAAGGCCTGACCGGACATGAGGTCAGGTTTCCTAAAGATAAACACTTGCCTAACTAATAGGTACAGTAAATAACTGCCAAACAGCGGTCTTCACGGCTCCCTCCCGGAATCGGTCTCTTCTGGATCAACTTCTGTCAGTTGACTGCAATTTTCCCTTTGACCGAATCTGACATAGGGCCTTACCAAATTTTGGCGTTAACAACGATATCAACAACACCACCGAGTTGTTCGCACTGGCCAACAAGGCCGCCAGACGGGCTGAGGCCTACGAGGATCCGGCCGACAAGCCCCTATCGTGCCACTTGTACCTCACACATGCCCGTTCCTTGTCCCTCATGCACTCATCTCCCTCCCTGTTCCATTCTCTCTCCTGGCCCCTTGCTCGCTAGGTGTTCGGTCAAAAGACCACACCACACCAGCCGCCACAAAACCACCTCCTCTTCCTTTTGCCATTACCACCCGGCATCACCCTGGCCCACCCCGTGCACGTCGTGTCGCAACGAAGACTGGACAACCGCAAATGGCCCACTTTTCCTCTCTCTCCCTCAGGGCTGGATCTCTCACCGCCATGGTCCTCGCTCTCGTCACGACGACCCCCACCGCTTGTCACCAGTCCACCCGACTGACCGGTCATCGCATGTGACCACCAGCTAGCCCTTTAGTGCCCAACACTCCTCCACCGTTGATCAATTGGCTGGACCGCCCAAGAAATCGCCCCGGCGCCTCTCACTCTACCATGATTGGCGGCCACTCTGAACCGACATGGCCACCTTCCCCCGTGGGTCATTGAGCTCAACCCTGAATGGCTCTAGGGCTGCCTAGGCACTGTAATGGTAGTGCCGCATGATGTCGACACTGGAGGCGACCATCCTTTGCAGCTCGGCTCAGGTGGCCCCAGCCATGGACAGTTCCTCCAGTTGGGTGGCGCTAGTCCGACATAGGTGGCCCGCCTCCGCTAGGCTCAGCTATAGGTGGCTCTCGAGCGCCGCCACCTGGTCCCTGAGCGGCTGGTTCTCCTGTTGCCATCCGGCTTCTCATTGCTTCACCGCATCGACTAGCGAGGTGGACAGCAGAGTGGCGAACCCAGCGAACACCTGGGGGAGCTCACCCGAACAAGAAGGCACCATCCCTACTCCTGTTCCAGCCCCTCCAGTCAGGTTTGTGGACCCCCCGAATATTATATCGTCTAGTGCCCAATGCGACCACCATATATTGTTGGACGAGTGGGATCCATACACGCATAATAGCCACTCGACCTCAATGTGTCCATGATCACGGTTGACCCCTTCCAATATAATAACCGAAATACCGAGAAGTGTACAAAAGAGATAATCATAAGGATAGCTTGCTAGTCCTCTCCGTCATACGCCCGTCAAACCACTCAATGGTGGTGACCAAACACGATACGTACCCCAGAGGACTCGAACCATAATAGCTATCCCCCAACCATCTCAATTATACACAACTCATACTCATGTTCAGCTAGTCCCCAGGAAAGCAACTAGCCTCACACTTTCATCGCAAGCAATTGATAAACATCACAAATACTCTAAATATGGATAAAAGTGCAGCAGGGTTATATATATTACATAGAGGGTTCACACACCCTAATTCATCACAGAGTAGCACTAAAGATAGCAGCGGAAATGTAAACATAAAGGATAAAACCAGTGGTGCCATACCAAACCCACAAGGCAACCGATTGGGATAGAGCTTAACTCCAACTACACATTATCCTCGCTACCCTCGGCAGGATAATAGTAGACCACACCAACATCGTCGTTATCCTCACCTGAAAAATATGCAGCGTGGGTACGAATGGTACTCAGCTAGACTTACCCAATATTAATAGTGCAAAGGAGTAATGCTGGTCTCTACATCAAGAAATATGTCTATGTTGATCTGGTTTTGCATAAAGCTAAGTTTATTGAGCAAAATAATACCTTGAAACTATAAGCATTTACGAAAGAATAGCAATCTGAAATTTCATAACAGCAAGTAATATGTTCTAAAAAGAGGTGAAAATGAGTACAATCCTATGCTCTAACATCAACAATGGGCCACCATTGCCCAAATAAATATGCTACACAAGCATACCATCTTTCATGACTAAAACCAAGTCATATTTAACACCAAAGCCTCTCATATAAACCCATCCATCCATGACTATCCTAAGTCATGATATAACCACATATCCCAAGTTGGATGCTAACATAGACTGACTAACACATCAAGCGGTCGTCCTGTAACCGTGGACACGGCTATTCGAATAGTTCATACTCTGGTCAGAGGTGTACATCTTTACCCACACGATGTGATAGAAGCCATACGGCTACACTCTAGTTTGATTCATACCTGTCGGTACCCACACTCTACACATTGAGTGCGGACTAGAGGTCACAACAAAACCTTTCCCACACTTAGCTCCAATCACCTAAACCGCATCTGGGCCCCCGACGACTTAGCCACACACACGGTGACTAAGGCGGGCTCACCGTCGCGGGAGGCACCTCCAGCCAAAACCAGGCGCGCACGAGGCCTTCCAAAGGAAAGACCATCCTCACGACTGACGGACGGGCGTAGATGGCCACAACCTCTCGTGCTACTAAGTTAAGCCATCCCATTCCCGGCGTGTGGAAGTACGTTGGGTGCTTGAATAGACGTCAACATGTTCGGTCCTTAACGACCTAGACGGAGCTACATGCATCGGAGAAACACCATCCTGTCATCGCCCTATCATCCGTCCAAGTCAAAAATATTCTCAAGTATAAATCAGAAGTTATTCTTTTCAGATTTTAACCCATCCATTCGTATTAAACTAGTTTTGAATCGATAGCTCCATCTATCAGATTTTTCTAAGTCTAGAACTAAGCATGGCTAAGCATTCGATAAAATAAAAGTATCCCAAAGTCCTTAACCAGGGGTGACAAGGTAAAAACATGGAATCAACAACCAAGGAATGGAAATGCATACAATTGGGCAATATTGACTCTACCCGTTTTCCCATTTTAAAAGGACTGAAACATGCATATAGATATTGTTTTCGCAAACAAATCAATTATTGAAGACTTAGGTTCAATATGCTTAGATGCTTGTCTCGATGCTGCACGAAGTAACACTCAACCTCAGGTTCTTGCTCCACGTACTCCGAATTGTCTGAATCTACCGATAAAAAGCAAATATGCAAATAAGAATCAATTAAATATGTCTAATCAAAATGATCAATTAATTGTGAGATAAATACAGTAGGTATTTAACATTTTAAAGTGAATTTTAGTGAAAGAATCATTTCAAAATCTTTTACAGTCTATGAGTTACAAAAATAACAAGATAGGAAGGCTAAAAAATAGTAGTTCTGTAAATATTTTATTGTAAACTGTAGTTATTATATTTGACTGATATTTTCTGATAAGATTTCAAGAAGTTAAGTATTTTTATATAAAAGAGCATAACGTAATGGTTCTAATTAGGTTGAGTTTACTCAATTTGGATTTATAATCAATTTATTATAAATTTTGAAGTTCTTATACTTTAATGATTATTGAAATACATTTTAGTGTGTAGAACATATATAAAGGTGCTATAAAGTATTTTACGTAAGTGACATACATGCCAAAAAGGAGTCTACTGATACAGGGTTTTGAGAAAATTTGAAATTGGAATAAGTTTATCAAGCTTGTGTATAACACAAGCAATAAATAACATATAAATTAGTAATATGAATTTTAGGGGTTATTTTCTCTACTGTGTGTGCTACTTTTTATTTTACAGAAATAGAGTACAGGCTTAGATGAATCTAACAAAATTTGGTTCACTCAAAAAGGAGTTAAAAAGAAAAAGTTATGGATCCTCAAAGTTTGGCCATTTTTCTGTTGGAAAATATTTCAATTCATCTTTTCTTTTCTTTTATTATTTCTCCCCAGCCCGGGCCCACATGTTAGTCTCACGGAGCAGGGGAGGCACAGGCTGGCTGGGGCACCGGCTCTGTTGGCTGGCACCGATGGCGAACGGCAGCACAGCTCGGCTCAAGGCCAAAAGAGAAAACGGAGAGGAAGTCGAGGCGAACACATCGGTGGTCGCGTGGTGGCTAATGGTGGACTATAGCTCACCGGCGGTGAGATCGAGCGGCGGCTTTGTTCGGGTTGCACATGCATATGTGGCTTTGATTGCAGAATAAGCTGAACAAGGCGCTCATGACCACCTAGGGGACACAAGGGAACTCACCGTGCCGTCGGCCGAGGCAGAGGAGGTCCGGTGAAGTGTGACTACGACGGATGCCTTCCGTGGTGCAGTACCACTATGGGCTCGCCGTGGAGAGCTTGGTCTACTGCCAGCATGGCCGAAGCACCACACGCAGGAGGTTAGGTACCACCTATGGCTGTTACTAGTGCAAGGAATCGACGAACGGCTCACCGGATTAATGGGAATGGTGGCGGCAACACTCGGCCGAAGTTGGAGAAGATGGTGGTCGATCTTCTCGCTCAGGCTCGGTTTCCAGAGATTTTTGGGGCGCTCTACTCCTGGTGCTGAGGTGGTATTGGTGGCGAAGCAGCTCGGCCGGAGATGAGCTTGAGCGGCAGGAACGCCGGCGTGATGGCACAGCTGCACGACGGCGACATCGCGGCCGCGCTCCCGGGGCTCCACAGTGAGGCCATGTTCCTGGTGATCGACTGCGTCAAACGGAGCAAGGTTAGAGAGGTAGCTACGGCATCCAAAGATTAGTAGGGAACGGAAAATAGATGGTGGCAACGTTGGCCCGTCGGCGGTGGCCGCGACCTTCTTTCCGGCAGCCGGCGGAGAGTGGAGAAGAAAGAGAGCCAGAGGAGCTCTCCCTCCTTGGTTTCTCAGCTCTGTGGTGAGGTGTGAGGATGAAAGAGCTGGCTGGGAGACTTGGAGGGCAAGAGGAGGCGTTTGACACCGGCCACGACGACACACATGTGTCGTTTGCCCTCTGAGGCCGTCTAGGACGTGTCCCTCCACTTGGGCTGGCTGGACAGGGGATTGGGCGAGCTAGGGCCACTGCCAGGTGGGACCAGGGTGTGGTGGTCCGTGGAAACATGAGAGAGATGGGTAAAAACCCACATACAGAACGGTTTAGCTATTTTCCAGGTTTTTCAGATTTATTTTTTTCCCCTTCACATTAAAAAATCAATTTGACCACGCCAAAGTGGTGTTAAAAATATTGTGATTTTTGTGTAGCTAGCCCAGACTTCCTAGGTTCCATTTTTGAAAGTTTCACACAAAAATTCAAACTGGTTTGCTCACAAAAAATCAAAGAAAAGGACCCTGGCTGAAATTTGTTGGAATTTTTAATAGGTATAAACTAATGAATTAAATTATGAAAAAACTATATTAATTCATGATAAATAAACTAGTATTTGAATAAATTATTTCCCACATATATTTCTGTGAGGTTTGTTGCACTTTTAGGAGTTGGTCTAATTTTGCTGATTAGGTTTTAATTAAATCGAATTTTGAGTTATATGACAAGATGATTCAAAAATTTTAATTAGCAAACAAAGATGATTCTAGGAAACTTAAATAGTTACCTCTACTAGATTGGGGATGTTACAAGGTCGCTGGTGAGGGCCGCGGATGAGGTGGCCGCGGCTGCGGCGGAGGGCTCTACGGCGGGCGTAATGCCGGGTGTGGGACTGGCCTGCATGGCACTCACCGGCGTAGGCCTGGGGCTGCTGCTGGTGCAGTGGGAGAAATGGGCAGCATGGAGGCGGACGAAGAAGGTGCCGAAGGACTGGAGTATGGAGGTCAATAAGAAGACTAATTCAAAACTACATGGAAGGAAATTTCTGATGATGAAGATGAGAAAGGAAAATATATTAGTAGTTTTCCCCCTGCTCGATTTCCATGGCGGTGCGCTTGAAAGCCTCCTTCCACTTCTGGCTAAGCGGTGGTAGAGGAAGCGGCGGAAGTGACAAGGAGCTGGCCCCGCCACCCCTTGGCGTTACCGCGACGGTTGTCACCACCGTGCTCTCGGTGGTGACCGCGGCTAGGCAAGGTGTGGCAGGGCTGGTGGATAAAACCCCCACCCACTGTTACAATGACGATGGTGGCAAGTGGGGAAGGCATCGATGAGAATGTAGTTGCAGGGCTGCCACCAAAAGGTGGGCTGGCCCTAGGGGGGCCCGCCCCTTGGTGCAGCCTCTTGCAAGATGACAAGGGCACCAGATCCGTAGCCGGCCTGTTGTGACGTGTACTATCTCTAGGAGCCGAGTCCCATGGCGTCGAAGCCCAATCACCCCTGTGGGAGTAGTTTCCAGCACCAGTGGTCAAGCAAGAAGACCATGGAGATTAATCGAAGGAATCCTAAAATCCTCACTCAAACAATGGAGGCCCTCTGCGTGGCTGGCAGGTCATAGAGGGGACGGATGCTCGGCGGCAGTGCGGTCGCATCCAGTGACACCGACGTCTGCATGCTTACCGAGGTTCCAAGCACCTAGGGGCTAATGTTGCTGCTGCTGCCAACATGGGTGCAGTCCAGATCCTCATCCCCAATGTAGTACGCCGCCAGGCATGACCGGTGGCGAAGGGGGCTAATCCGGTGCTAGAGCGCATCCGCCATGACCATGGGGCCTATTAGGCTGCTGCTCCGAAGGTTGTCGATGACCTCGACAACCTCAGCAACCCTAGGGATCTCCCCGATGAGGTCCTCCTAGGAGTCTTTCAAGATAACTAGCGCCTCCGGGAGCCCGAGGCTCTCACGGACGTCATTGATCGCCATGTATAGCCAATTCTCCTGCCACCTCTCCCACTTGGAGTTGATGGTGGCATGGATGTACCGGTTGGCAGCGCTGTCACGGAGGTGGAAGTAACAGTAGCCCGTGCACGGCAGGGTTTATGGCCTCCGCAGCACGAAGCACTACTGCAAAACCGCCACGCATGGAGCCACCCCCATGAATATCTCACAGAGGTGGACAAACATGACGAGGGTGACGATGGTGTTCGGCGTCAGGTGGACCAGGCGGATCTGGTAGTATGCCAAAACTGCCAGGAGAAAGTCGAAGAAGGGTGGCACGATCCCCGCGATGATGAATGACGCGAAGACGATGGTCTCCCCCAGCCACGGCTGCGGTTGGTCGTCGCCGTCGCGGAGACAGTGTTGGTGTGGGCCGTACGGTGGCCCCACGTGGTGGAGCTCCTCGACCTTGCAGCCGTGGCACCTAGAAGCAGGAAGGTCGGCCATTGCTGGGAGGCGAGTAAGCTAGGGTTTGAGGAGCGCAAAGGGCTTAGTGTTTTTTCTAGCGAGAGCGAGCAGAAAAGATGAATGGTGAAGGCAGGAGCACTTATAGACGATAGCGTGACCCCTGAAATCTCTTAGAAAGGTGATAATCATGGCGTGGGTGATGCGCTGTGCGACGTTTGGCCTTCTGTGTGATGTTAGGGCCTACACCACGATTGTGTGGAGAAGACGTGGGGTGCGGTTAGATCATAGGTGACGAGTTCCTAGAAACTTGACCGTTCACATGCGCTCGCGGAATAGCCCCTCGTCCTGCTGTATGCCCGGGGGCTAATGTCAATGCCCAGGCCAATGGGGTGCTCATTCGGCCAGCTTGTTGAGCACTGAAGGCATATTATTGCTGTGCGGATCGTGGCCGACGCCTCCTCAACTTGGTGCGGATCCAAGGGTTGTGGGGAGGTCCACGTATCTATCATCCGTCTAGAGGGTCGCTCGAGGCTTGGACATCCGAGACCCAGAGGGGCCTGTGGACCCGGGTTTTAGGTCCATCCCCACTAAGTTGCTTGGAGCCTGCATCGTATCCCCTGAGTTAGAAGAGAAATTGTGCTAGCTGGATGTCTAGGAACTAGGTCGTGGTATGTTTCTAAGCTTGGTCCACCGCTTTGGGCTGCCCGGTGACCACCATGTGTACCCTAACTAGCAGGTCAAGTGGAGCAGGCAGGTCACTCTTTCACGGGAGCCGCTAAGTGGTGGTACCTGAGAAGGAGGTTGAATCCTTCACTCCAGGTGTCCGATAGCGAGCACTTTGGCCGCCTCAGGGTTGCTAGGTGGTGGCCTTGCATGTTGAAGACAAGTGGATAGGTGTCCAACCCGATACCACGTTGCCCTCGGGAGTGATGCTAGGCTACCAAGCCCGTCCATCGCATTTACTAAAGATTCCTGTAGTTTTTCTCTCAGTATTAATCCTGAGAGATACGGCGTATCCTAGACAATCTCTCTCTAGCGGAGTATACCAGGTGTCCGTGAGAGACAATAAAGACCAGAGGTGGGCCCAGTGCAGAGTCCCAAAAGACGTCTATTTCTATAGTGTTTTTAGCATTGAGTTCAAGGAATTAGCTTAGGCTTACGATGATGTGCAGTATTCTTGTCTCTCCTCAAGCGGTGAGCGGTAAGAGCCGTAGGGCATAAAAGCCCATGTTAGACCTTGTAGTAGTGTTAGACTCTTTAGACCTGTAAGAACCCTAGGCTTCTCAGGTCAGCTCGCAAGCCCTCAAGAATCTGTAAGAACATCCTTCATAGGAAACAACCATAGAAGTAGAGTTATTATCCTTTAGAAGGCCCAAACCTGCATACTTAATTGTGTCTCTACAACTCCTAGGTACATCCAGACACGCCACGCATGCCCTAACCCCTCCGACGAACTCCGGCCCATGATTCTCATCGCATGTCGGTGCTCGGACGCCGACAATTAGATTGTTTTTAATATATTACTTGGTAGGTCTATGTAAAAATATGATTTTTTAAAGGATTTAGAATATCCAATGTTTTTTTAATTTTAATTTTTTTGGTTGTAATACATGGACACTTAGCTAGTTAAAAATAAAAACCAACCAGAAACATGAAAGCAAAAGGTCCGGTACTATGGTTTGGCGTTCGCTTTATGGTTTTATGGCGTTAGCATCTGTACTTGAATTACGGCGCATGCCTCTCTCCTCCCATCTGAATCCTTTCTTGCCCTCTTATTCTATGCTAGGTTTTGGTCTCGCTCTGTCGACAACCGCTCTCTCTTTTTTCACGCCGCCACCTCACCCAACAGTATACCGATCACCCTCTTTCTTTTTTTCGTCTTCCTCGCATTGTCTTCTCGTAGTAACCGGTTAATTTGCTAGTAGACATAAAAAGTTATAACAGTCTCCTTCCATCTGTCATCAATTTATTAAGTCCATGGCAATCCTCTGATCGAGATCGGTACTGATCGGGACCTGACTATGGAAAACATGTTTGGCCCAACAGTTACTTGGGGCCCGACTTTGCGTATAGTAGGCCAAGGCCAATATATGTTTGGTTTGGGCTCTATTTAATTGGCAAGCCTCATCCTTTTGCCCTGATCACGAGCCTGCTGTTGAGACACGAAACTGTATTTTTGCTTTTTGTTTCTCGTTTGGCAAATTGCATTAAAACTAAGTGAACCATGTTGCGACGGTTGTTTCGCGTTGGCACATTACCTTACTGAGTTACTGTCATTATTCATGTTTAGATTTTATAAACTTATAATCAGAATCAATGCTACCATTAATCTAACGAAGCAAGCTGGCAGGCAGCAACATCTGACAAACAGACAGACGCTTCTTTCCATTCACTGCTTCATTCCTCGTTTCCCACAATTTATCAGCTGAATAAATTCACACGCTAATTAATTAACAACCCAGGCAGTTAGCAGGTGCCATCACTAACTTAACAATGCAAGAACTTGCATTCAGACACACTCGATCGATCGCATGGTCACATGGATAAATCATCATGCACGGTCCATTGGTCCTAGCTAAGCTCCGCTTCCTTCCTTCCCCATCAGATCACTACGTACTCATCATGAATCCATGATGGTAGCGATGAGAGTAATCATGAAGCTAGCACTCCATCCAGCAACAAGAACAACAACGCGCGATCGATGGAGATATTTCGGTCGGTCTAGTCTAATGGCGCGCGCGCGCGTGCGTGCGGATCGATCGATGCGTGATAGGTGGTGACAGGATGCGTCAATTGTCTCACTTAATCATTCATGCGGCCGCCGCTCGATCGTCGTCAGGCTTAATAGCAGCGTCGTCAAACACAGTTGCACGTCGCCTTTCGGAGAACTCCCAAGATGTTCCGGTTGTAGGGTGATGGATAGGCTACGATAACACAAAATAAAATTTTTTTATTACATAAATTAGAAAACCATGTAAGTAAGAGATTATGGATCGTTACAACTTGACGCACTGTGTAGCGGAAGCAGAGTCGAGGTAGTTCGATCCGACAAAGTACGTGCCGACATAGAGGAAGTAGTCGATCTCTACAACCCGATCGTGTTGTACTCATGTGAGTGTCTCCTGCTCGCACGATCATCTTCCAACAACCTGTGCCGATCAATACTATAATGTAGCAGTGTCTCTACCGGTATCCACACGTCCACGAGTGAAATGCCGTGTCCGTGCGCAGCTATGCTAGCACCCGCACACGGCTAGGGTTTTGGCTCATAGGAAGAGGTGCGGCTAAAGTTTTCTCATGGAGTCTGTCAAGTGGGTCTCAAAAACCCATTAGAAACTCTACTCGGATCCCCATGTAAACTGAGCTATATTCGGATCTCCATCCAAATATGTCGTTCTAAACCGTTAAGTGTGCGACCCCAAAGATTCATGTAAACACAACTGCAACCCAAAAATTCATTTTAGGTTCATGTGTCAATAGTGGCCTCTGGCAAGGCATATTGACCCACTTAATACACACAAAGATCATATCGGCTGAACCTGTAGTGTGTGTATGCATGAACCCCTTTGCCACACGATATCGATTAAGCTCAAGTCGAGATGCGTATCATCCTTTCAATGGCTTAATTATTTATCGATTCTACAATAGATTACTCAACTCGTGATTGACTCCTCAATCACTTGGCAGGGTCATACACTTTCGCATTCCACCGCCCCATTCCGGTGATTCACTCGGCCGTTTTCCAAATTGATTGAGGGGTTTTACTCCCCATTAACCTCCCTTCATTTCCCCTCAAACACCCTAGTAAATCTCACTCTAAATCGCCTTCAATTGCCGGCCATTTTCCTCGGGTGAACTTGCCGCCATTAACCCCCGCCGCTGGCCTCCACGGCACCGATCTCCCTTCCACCCGGCTATATAATGGGGCCCCAGACCTCCTCTCTTCTTTCCACTTGCCGCCCAAGCACCCCATCGTCTCCATCGCCGTCACGCCGCCTTCCTTCGCTCTGCAGCCACCGCATTTGCTCCGACCGTCCTTCGCCAATGACCGCGAACTCGGCAGGACTCGGTGACCCCATCTTCGGCTTTGTTGTCTTCGTCCGCACCTCAGCGTTGACTCCCCGGAGCCTAATGACCACCGGAGCGCCACCCTCACTGTCACCCTGAACCGCGCTGCCGCGTTTTCCTCGTCATCGGCCGCTCCCGACACCATTCTGTCACTGGTCTGCTACCTGTGAGTTCTCCTCCCCTTGCCCTACCGCTTCCGCAAGCCCACCACGCTGCCGTGCCACCACGCCGCCGGCGAGCCTGCCTCCTATGCTCCCACGCTGGCTGCCTTGTCTTGTCCCGCGTGTCGCCCCCGTGGCCGCCCGCCCGCGCGGCACCCTGTGGGGGTCCGCCTATCGGCCTCACCCCGAGACCGACAAATAGGGCCCACCTGTCAACGTGCCCTCTCTCTCCTCTCAGCCGCTGACATCATAAACCTGATTTTTCAATATAAAAACAATTTAAGAATTCGTAAATATTCATTTAAATTTCACCTAAACTTCAAACGGTCGTATCTTTGTCGTTTGTACTCCGAATTGACTCATTCAAGTCTCTAAATTTTCCTTAAATCGTCAAGAACCTATTTATGCACTTTGTTTCTGCTGTTTATGTGGTTTTCTTATCTTTTGGCCCTCATTTACATTTGGTCATGTAGACGTTGCCGACTCAGACAGTCTGCAGTTCCTTGTGGTCAACTTTGAAGACGATGTGTGTGAGCAAGGCAAGTTATACCATTCCCTCAATCATATTGTTTACCTATTATTGTGAAAATCTATGTTTATTTAAATTACTACATTCACTTTATTAAATTTCCCACGAAAATACTGTTTTATTTAACCTCTCCTATATTTCTTGCTATGGCCTTATAATTGTTACACTATTTCCTTTACAACCCTAAGTAACAAACTATCTAGTGAGAGCTCTATATGTGGTCCTTACTAGAAATGTTAGGTTTATGCTTAGCCATGCAAATTAGAGACAACTTAGCAATTTTCTATAATGATAGACTTTGGGATTAACTCCATGAACATATGAAATGTTGGAATAATGGTGGTTTAGCTGAGTTATAATGAGCTTCTATTCAAAATTCCCAAGCCTTCTTTTTGGCTAGGCTCGGGGTACATGGTTTTGTTAGTAGTACCTTGGCCGTCATAAAGACCGGTTTTCGGACCTCTGTTGCAAAGCATAAAACGTACAACCACATGTCTAATGGGTAAGGCTTAATCTGTAAGCTTAGTCCAGTTTTAAATGATTTGACACGGTCCGACAAATGATGCCCAGTATGGATCCGATGCCTCCGCAAGTGAAGGCCAGCATGGCAAAGATGCATAGGGGCTTAGACCATGTCTTCTTGACCTAGGTCACCTGGCGGGGCACAAGGGTCTAGGTCGGTCTATTGTTTAGGGCTGGACTGAGTGAAGGATTATGTCATGTTCTCTTTCGAGGCACTGTGGCGGTGCACGGCATGTGGTAACGCGTGTGAGACGTGTCTTGTGGGTAAAGTGTACATCTCTGGCCAGAGTATAAACTATTCGAATAGCCATGCCCTCGGTTATGGGCAAGCCTAGCAATGTACCAAGTAAGAGTTTCTCCCTCAAACTGTATTAATGGCAGAACTGGTTGAATTCTTGGTGTAGCTTGGGTTAAGGCATGTTGGCACAGGTGTGTGGCATTATTATGAATCTCATAGTAGACATCGGACGCTTTTTCCTAAATTTCCTTGAAATTGAAAAGTATTTCTACATGCTCTTTACTCACAAATGTAACCTTATAAATGCTCCTTGGACACCCTTGCATTATATTTTGCAATTGTCAGTATGACTTGTTGAGTACTATGGTTGTACTCAATCTTGCTCCACTTCCTCCAATCCAAATGAGGTGTTTCCCGAAGATGAAGGCTTTGAAGATTAGCTCGTTCCTGCTGTCACGTGCCTATGGGCTTGGTCCCTAGCCCATCTAGCCGCTTTATCTGTTTTTCTTTGAAGTGTTGGGCCTTTGGTCACCCATGTACTAAAGTACTCATTTACGCTTCCACTATTGTAAACTCTGTTATTTTACCAACTCAGTTTTGTGTAGCTCACCTCCTGGGACGAGGATTTATACACTTACGCATGGAAAATATCTTGGGTATTTTCCAGACGTGACACAGTGTCTTTGTGTGCTTCTTAATTCATTTGAAGATTGCTTAGGATATACATGTACTGTCCCGTTCGATCGCATTATTTTGGGGTTAGTTCTGAATTTATTTCAATCATCAGAAATGTAATAGTAAATAATCACGTTTGGTGACTAAAACATCAAAAATTCCAGTGGCATCTAGACAATATATGCGCGAGATCTGTGCTCGATCTAGTTGTCCTCGTCGGCAATTGTGTCTTATTCAGTGATGGGGTATACTAGCAGCGTTGCCAGATTTTGGATCGGTGGCGGGGTTAGGAGGAGATTAGGGGAGAGGGAAGATGGGGTCTCCTAGTCCTAGGCTTAGAGGTAGCAATGGAGGTAGCAATGGAGGAGCGGAGGAGGAGCACGATAGAGAGCGCACGACCAGTGAGCCTTGGCGTCAGTGAATGAGGTGGGCTAGATGAACCTCACCATAGTTGAAGAAGAGGACGAGAGAAGCCATGAAGGAGGGAAGGAGGAGCGTGGCAGAGAGGGCATCAATGCCCTCGGCACTAGTGAGGCTGAGGGGGGTGGAGATCCAAAAAAGTGAGGGAGAGAGGGTTTATATAAAGCTACACGAATCTTAGAACCATTATGGCCATAAAAATTAATTAATATTAAAAACAGTTATCTTAGGACAGTCTTAACCCAAGACACTACCCATAGTTTCTATAATCTCCACATCATCAAGAAACTAATACTAGACACTACGTTTTCAATGCAAGCACTACTATTTCATAGTTGAATTTGATACTACTCATTTCTCATTATGTCTTGGATGTTGTGTAGAAACCATGTCTCATGCAAGACCTGATTTCCTTCTCTTTCTTCATTTACTCACTTGTCACATCATTTTTTTATTCTAGGTGGCAGCTCATTTAATTCTATGGACACCATCCTAGTCACTGGGTTGGGACTGCCCTTATGAGGGAACAAACCCACAATTAATTAACCAACAAGTTTGATACATGCACTTGTCAAAGTACTTGTAATATAAACCTGCCTCTACATGGACTTTATTGTAAAATGGAATTTTTCCCAGACTGCCGACTAGGCAGTATGCTATGTAGCCAAATTAAGGACCGTTCTGACAGGTGTTGTGTTGTATGTGAATTGAGCATAACTCAGTTGGTTAGGCTGCTTGTGTGGAACCTGCGTTCATCTAGGTTACATTCTAGACATCCAGGTTACATTCTAGACTTAGCATGAGTGCTCATATTTTCTAGGATTTAATCTTTGAAGGTAACATATTGTTACACCCTGAAAATCGCCCTAATTAAAAATTATTATGGATAAATGAAAATATAAAAAAACACTAGAAGAGTTTGTAAAAGTATTTGAATAAAATTCTAAATTTCCAATATTAAAAATTTCCAAGTTAAAACCTATTTAATGCTTGGCATGCTTTAGTATTCCATGGGGTTGGTTGGAATATTTTAAGCATTCAAGTATTTATTAATAATAATGGATTTGTGTTTTTGTTTCTTGGTGGTATTTGGTTTAGGTAAATTCCCCATGGTTTAATAAACTCTCTAAAATTTTCTCGGATTTTTCAGAGCTCCAGAATTATGTTTAATGTTACAAAGGACATTTCAATACTTAATTAAGTGGAAAACAAATTCCAACATTCCTTTCCTAATCTTGGATCAATCCTGGTCCAATTCTTTTATATCTTTCTCTTTGACTCGGACCCGTATTGCCCTCCTCTTCAAATACCCGGTGTCGTTCTTGAACTCCTAAATCCTCGAAAATCCGAGTCCGCAAGACCTCCTTAATTCCCAATCCGAGATTCTCGATGTCTCAATTTCCCAAATATCCATCTTACTTTTCGAAATAAATCCTTGATATTTCCTCGAAATTCCTTTCCATTGAAATGAATCCAAATCCCCAGATATTCCGAACTTTTGCCCAATTTCTAATCTCCATAAAATATCCTCCATTTTCTGAATCCCCAAAATATTCCCATAATTAGAATATTTCCTATATTCTCAAAATCACCCTCATAATCGAAAAGTTCTAAATTCCTAACATTTCCTCAATTCCCAACATATTCCCAATATTCTGAAATATCCAGAATATTCCGATTTCCACAAAATATCCTCTAATTTCCATGTCTTAAAATATTCAGAGATTTTGGATGGTCCAACATTCCTCAATTTTACCCAAAATTCCAATTTTGCATATTTGGAGTTTTTTCTATTTTTTTCCTTATTTTTCCCTTCCTTCCTTTTCTTTTCCCCTCTTTCTTTTTCCTTTTTCTTTTCTCACTTCCTTCTTCCTCCTTGTTCCTTTCTTCTCTCCTTCTTTGCTCCCCCGAGCCCAAGCTCCTCCTCAGTCCGGCCCCCGGCCTGCGCCTCCCTCCTCCCCGGCCTATACCAGCCGACGCCGCTTGGCCCAGCCCTGCTCGTGCCGCCTCCGCGCAAGGCGATCTCCTCCGTGCAAGCGCCGCCTAGGAGATCGCCTTGCACCGCTGCCCACCCTAGCGCCTCTCTCCCTTTATAAATAGCTAGCCACGGCCTCCCCGTGCCCCTATGCCCTAGCTGCTATGAGCGCCACCTTGAGACTTGTACCGTGTTTCACAATTCATCATGTCAACGCTAACTCTTGGAGTGGTAGGATCTCAAATGAAAATAAATAAATGCTATAACTACCACTCCTCAAAGCTGACCTGACATCGCGAATGATGAACACGTTACAAACTCAAAGTGCCGGACCCGAAACATATGAGATACTTAACAAAATAGCCTCTACCAGTCCTCCCCGAGATATGCCCGTCAACCACTCAATGGTGGCGACCAAAAGAATACACACCACAAAGAACTCGATCCATACCAGCTATTAGGTAAATATCTCAGATGTTTCAAGCCCATACTTATACAAAGCTAGCCCCAGGAGTTGATGCTAGCTCTGCATTTTCTTCTTAGCAATTGGTACAAAGCACAAGGCATTTACATAAATACAATTCAGATTACATCTAATTATTACATAGGCCGGCCGGCTAAATAATACGATTAAGCAGAAACTTGTCTACCCATACCATAGGCAACCAACTAGGGGTAGGCCCCTATTAGAACCATCCTGCCAAGAAAGCATTGGTTCCGGTAGCACTCAACCTACAACAAAGATTAATAATAACACAAGCAAGAGTCAGTACATTACCAAAATAATGTACTGGCAAGGACAATCCTATATCACTACATGCGAGCTCTAAATCAAGGAGTGGGCTATTTGTAGTTTCATCTTTGCATAAAGCTAATTTTCATTCACAAACATTTGCAACAGTATTTGATAAAACAATAAAACATATATAATAGGTAAAGAAGGTGATCAACATAATATAAGTATCACACTTGTTACCCTCCTCGGCAACAAGTCATCAAAATTCCCCAATCCCTATCTCAATTTCATAAACATATTTGTAAAGCACAAAACTATACTCATGACACATCCCTATGTCGCTCATGATCGCAAGCACGGCTAATCGATTAGTTTTGACTCTGCAGAGTTTGTACAACTTTACTCACATGATGTGAATTCTCTAGTTTGTCTTGTGCTCGTGAAGCACTACCACACTCTACACGTTGAGTGCGATTTAGAGGTCACAACATAGCCTTTACATTGTTCAATGCCTAGCCTTGCACCAGCGATGGCAAGCAGGAATCCACACCGAGGGGCTACCTCAATGCCGCTAGGTGGCGGGCCCACGCCTTAACCTAGCGCCGTGGCGGCAAACAAAGTAAACCCTCTATTTTCCCCATGAGGCACTATGCCGTTGTATTGGACAGACTTAGACGCCTAACACCGTTACGGGCCGTTAGGTTGTTCCTATGAGCTAGTAGAATGACTTAACCCATACTACTTCGGCCTACCATGTGCAAGGCTAAGCATTAGACAACTTAATGAGCTAAGGCCATCCCATTCTGGCACATGTGGTTGTACATTAAACAATAGAAGGTGACATAGAGTTCGGCTCTTAATCGACTCAGGCGAATACTCCCCCTATCGGTGTGCAACTACTTCATATGCATACCACTTACCGCCCAAGTCTAAAATCACATTTTCTATCATTTTAGTTCACAAATAACCAGAGGCTTCACCTCTGTTCAAAAGTTATAAAATTTCTAAAATCTCATTTATAAAGTGATCACAATCTATTTTAGCATAACACTAAGCATGACTGAGCAATTTTCATAAGTATAAGCATATATAGCCCCAAATGAGCACAAGTAAGATGCTCTAACCATTTCTAAGGTTACAATCAACAAGGAATACAAGGTTTCAAGATGGATAATGCAACAATTAGGTCATAGCTACCATTTACCATAATTCAAATATCGTTATTCATAAATACGCATGGAATTTTGCCATCAATACATTTCAATCCCCAAAACATAGGATTCAAAGTGTTCAAAGGAAGAGGGGAGAATACTTGCCTTACTCTTGAATACCTAGAGCAATATTCACTTACTCCTTTACCAACCTCAAACTCGTCCTCTAGAAAGGAATTTAACGTACGATCAAATAAATAGCAAATAATGCGAAAAATCCAAAATGCTCTAATATGCATGAGGTTTACACAGTGCTTAGGTACTGACCTAAAGTGAATTAAGGTGAAAGAATTTCTATTTTATTTCTTTTTATTTGGTAGTTACAAATTTAATATCTTCTATGTACGCAATACGGTATTTGTACCTTATATAGATTTTAGAGATACTCTATGAGATGTTTTGCTAAGTGTGAACCTTAGATAGTGAGTAGGTATTGGTTTTGGATGATTTTTAGTGAAGGAAGTTCTATTTTATTATTTTGCATTTCAAAGATATAAATTTTAGAAGACTTATACACAAATACGTCTAGTTACAAAATAATATTAAATGTCCAAATTACTTTAAAATATGTGGAACCTATGCAGTGGTTTGGTACTGGTCCTTGATGAGTTTTGGTGAAGAAGTTTCTATTTTATCAACTTCCAATTTGGAGATATTAATTTTATAAGTTTTAAGCTTCTATACGGTATCTATACATATAATTTAATATGCATGTGTTTTAGGACTATGTTTCTATGAAATATAACTTTATATATTTAGAGAAGGATGTGTTGTGAACTTATTGCCATTTGGGTGTAACTCATTTAGAGTTAAAATAGAGTTTCTATGATTTTTAGAAATTATTCTCCCTTTTATATCCTATACAAAATATTTACCTATTTTAGAAACCCTAAAGGTGTATTGTGTACCAATTTTTGTTAATTCTTTGTTTCCAGAATTGAAAGCAAAATATTATGAAGCTAAAAAAATTGGTTCCATCATTTTTGAAGCTCATATGAATTATCTATAGATTCTAGGAGTTAATACATTTTTATATACTAATTAATGTATTTACCTATGTTCCAATTTATAAAAATGTCTCTTGTACAAGATTTATCAATTTACGGTTTACATCAGTAGAATGCATCACTTTGTGACTTTGACAAATCTTGATTTACTAAATTTAAATTTACTGTGAAATGGTTAAGGTTTGCGCACTTTTATATTATATTTTATTTCTGAGGCATTTTAAGTACTAGTTCTTCCATATTTTAATTTACAGATATAAATTTTGTAATTTTGTGATTCAAACAAATTTTGTTTCATCCAATTTGGAGTTAAAATGAATTAGTTATGGGTTTATAGGTTTACTCATTTTTCTATTGATCAAATAATAATTTAACCCTTTTCTTATAATTTCTCATATTTTAAATTAGTTGGGTCCACTAGTCAGTGAGAGGCAAAGTGCAAAAAGGTCCCTGGGTTTCCTATGAATAGAACCCACGATCCTCGGCCACGTGCGGCAGGTGGTCTTCGTTAAGAGTCCTATTAGATTTTAGTATTTTCATTCTAGTCCTTGGGTCCACCAATCAGTCTAACAGGTTTTACACCCTACACCTCAGAAGTTTTAAACTCCTTCTAAAAGTGTCCTCACCCCTCTGACCAGTAGGGCCCACATGGTGGTGAGATAGAGCAGGGGAGCGCGAGGCAGAGCAGTGCCGGCGAGCTTCTCAATGGCGGCGACAGTGAACAGCGGCTCGGCTTGGGCTATGGCCAACAGAAAAAAGGTCGAGGAGACTATGGCGAAGTTGTGGGTAGTCTTGTTGCTGGCTGAGATGGCCGGGATCTCGCCGACGGTGAGCTCCAGCGGCAGCTCTTTTCGGGTCAACGGGGTGAATCGTTCTATGGGCTCATGCTGGCCATACCAATGCATATATGTGCGTCTACTAGGTGTCTGGGTTCTCACCGTGGGGTCTGACGAGGCTGGCGAGGTCTTGTTGGCTGCGGCGGTGCACAGATTGGTTCGGTGGTGGCAGAAAGTAGCGCGACGTCGACGACAGCTTGATCCGGTGCCTAATCTGTAAAGAGGAGGGGCGCACGAGGTTGAGAACTCCCTAAGGACGATTCTTGCAAGAGGAATTTGATCGGGGCTTACTGGATGGCTCGGAATCGAGTAGGCGGCAGATGGCCAGCGACGGGGAAGACGATCTCGATCTCGAGTTTCACGGCACCATATCTCGATTTCTTCGGTCAGCTCGCTCCTGGAGGCGAGGTGACGACGTTGGCACGATGGCTCGGCTTGTGGCGTCCTGGATCGGCTGGAGTGGCGACGATGTCACGGCAGCGGTCCAGCGGAGCAGAGAGCAAGGACGGCGATGGCACAGTGGCTTCAACCAGCAAACCTAGGGCCATGTAGCACGAAAATGGAATGATTAGAAGGTGGTGATCATGTTTTTGCGGAGGGGAGAAGGTGGAGCTCACCGGAGTTAGCTCAGGATCGATCGAACACTATCAGTGGCAAAGAAGATGCTCTTGTCTCCGGCGATCCTAGGGGTTTTCTCTGGTCTTCTCGGTGGGAACGTGAAGAGGAAAAGAAGAAGACTCTGTTGGTGAGGTTTGGGGCGAAATGGCCAAGATTTTCTAGAGTGGAGCTTGCCTAGGCTTGCTCAGTATACTGAGGGAAGGAGAGGAATAAGGAGAAGACACGTTGGCTCATGCAAGTTGAGGTGGCTCCAACTCTACAGTGGTCAAAGTGGGTCCCATGTGAGAGAATTATTTTGTCACACACTTTGAGCTAGGTTTAGACTATGTCTAGTGGGTCCATGTAGTGGAAACCTAGGAAGAAGAGAGGAGTGTGGGTAGAAACCTTGGTGCAACACACTGTCCTAAGCAGTGCTGATGCTTACAAGTGGGCCAGGGGTCTTGTGGGTCCCACATGGAAGTGAAATATGGGAGAGAAGTCCTCTAGAAGCTAAGTGTGGAAAGGTGTGCTAGTTAGCTGTCTTCCACATATGATTTCACCTAGTTACAATATCTTCCTAGGGTTGGAAAAATTACTGTGAGAAGATGGATATGTGTTTTACTATCCTGACAAATTCCAAAGCAAGAGGCCTTATAGTTTTAATGTGGCAAAAAGGTGAAATGGGTATTGTGACACAGTTTTCTGCAATCCAATTTATTCCTTAGGGCTTTGCTCTTATCATTTTATGTGGTTTCTTTGGGAATTAAATTAAACTAAATTTTTTGGTTGTGAGGTACTTCTTGGTACACATTTTGGTAAAAGGGCACTGCCTGAATGGTCTTTATTTTTATTTGGTGAAACATAAGAACTAAACAATTTATTTGGCTAGTTTTCCCTAGTTTGCTGATTTGAAGGATTTTATTGAAGCATTTATTGAAGTGATAAAATTGTGAAAAATTTACAGTGGATTAATTATTCTGTATAGTACTCTTAGGAATTTTTCCATGATTTTTATGTTAAACCAATTATTTTTAGAAATTCCTTAGGCTATACAAATGCATATGCACCCTATTATGAAAATGTACTTTAAAATCCAAAAACAATCAAAAGAAGGCATGCACATGAAATGGTAATGAATTTATTTAGCTCCACATTTTATGTCAAGATTTTATTTATACAACATTAGGCATATTACACTTTCCTATTTTTTTAATTTAACTCTTAAGGTTTTCTCATACACCCAACCCTAAGGTATTTTAATAAAATCTCTTGTACATGTTTGTATGACTTACTTCCATTTCATTTAGCCTACAGAAGATTTTTGAAATCAGTTTTATGGCCTCTAGAGTTGTGCTTTGTATTTTCCTTAAGATTTTTATTTTGGGGACCTAGGATGAACTTGAGAGTAAGTTGAGAATTCGACTGTAAAAGTTTTAGTGTACTTATTTTTAATATGTATTCTAGTTAATCTACTTCTTAATCCACTCCCTTGTGTAGAAACTATGAGGTTTTACTTTCTAGGGATTTTTATTGAGTTAACTCAGTTCAAATTTCAAGATTCAAAATCTAGGTATGTTACAGCTGTCTCCCTCATCTTAGCTGCCTCTGCTTCGCCCGCCAAACGCCGCCACTGCTCGGCTCCTCTCTGCCACCTAGCACCGTCACCTCTACCTTCCAAAGCTGATGCCGCCGTTCCGTCGTCGCCATCGCCGACATCACCTTCACCTGTCGTTGGTGAGCGCCGCCGCTGCAATCCCCCTCGCCTTGCTCTTTTTCCCTCCGATGGATCCCCTTGACCTTGCCGTGTCCTGCCGAGCACTGTCCCGGGGTCGCCATCATCGTTGTCGCCACCACCCTCTGTCGCATGGCGTCGTCATCCTTTCCTCCGCGCTGCTAAGGTCCTGGTGCCATCGATCGCCGCCATCGTCGTCGAACATCCCCTTTGCCCTGCCTGCGTAGCGCCGGCATTGCACCATGGCCGTGCGGGCACGAGCTCACCACACTTGGGACACTGATGTGTGGGCCTCGGCACTTCCCCTCTCTCTGTAAATGACAAGTGGGCTCGGAGAATAGAACCTAACGCAATCTCAACCGTCGGATCATCTCGATGCAATCCAATCCATCCAATCTTCTTAAAAACCCGAAGCCAAACCACACCATCCGATCTTCGCGATTTAATCCCAGCCGTTGGATGTTCATAACCCTAGATCGTCCTGCCATGTCTGCCCTAATGTGCCACATCGGCAGCCACCTCGGCCGCCACCTTAGTCTCTTCTGCCACATGGCCATCCACGTCATCAGTCCACCACCACTCCACCTTCTCCCTCAGTCCAAAGACCAAGTCCACCATAAGCCTAGTCACTAACCCGTATACCCCACGAGTCAGCCATTCCCCAAATAATTCTTTTAATTTGAAAATTCAAAGGATATTCCAAGAATATTCCTTTTCTATTTTCTTTTCTGATTTTCTCTAAATTCGAACTTCCGGAGGCCACAACTTTTCTGCCGGAACTCCGATTTGACATATTTTTCTTCCTAAATTCATCTAAAATCATCATCTACATGTTTATGTACTTTTTATGTACTATTTATTTAGAGTTTCTTAGTGTTTTTTCTTATTTTGCGTGTAGTCGTGTAATTTCCGCCGTTTCGAAAGAGCGCGAAATTCGAGGAAGAGTTTCGGAAGATCTAGTGAAGAATTTTTTTATTGCAAGGCAAGTCACACGACAATTCCATTGAGCATATTGATCCCAATTGTGAAATTTATTTTGTTTTAACGTTATTGCATTTAAACCTTTGGAATGTCATTAATACAAGTAATTATTATTAGTCCAATACTCCTTGATTATGGTCGTTTTGCTATTTATACCTTTACTTTGATACTCTGGGTAATTAATATTGACTAGCTAGAAGTCTTATTAATGATCTAGCCAGATTATTTAAGATTTGCTTAGCCAATGCCTAGAAACCTTAGTGCCATTTTATGGGAGATAATTATTGATTCATTTATGGTTAATTAATGATTAATGGCTATATTTTCACGACGCATGGTCGTGTTTGGTTAATTAAACATGCCAACTAAAATTTGACTGATGGTGGATTGTGAGCACATGGAATGATGATGATGCTAGTGATGCTCATGACAATCAAGGACCAGTTCGCAAGCTACTTGTTGCGAAGCAATACCCATACTAACCACAAGCTAGAATGGGTAATGGATTGACTAGACATGTGGTACGTTCAACAGGCAAAAGGCACTGTTGTAAGTCCACACATGGTAGTTAGTAAGTCCATGGTTTTGGGTGTTGAGCCGTCTCGTAGGAAGGCACTTGATCACCCTACCGGAGACCGGAGGCTTAGCAGGAGGCACTTCTGTTAGGCGGGTTATATGAAAGGTCTTGTCACGGTTTTCCCCTTTGCAGTACCATGGTGGTATTTCGAGGCATGGTGACATGTGTGGAACTATGTCTTATGGGTAAATTGGTACACCTTTGGCCAGAGTAAAACTATTCAAATAGCCGTGCCTACGGTTATGGGCAGCCTAGCAATGTTTTTCGTGATTAGTCTCACACTACTCAATAATGGTGATAATTTGATGGAAACTTGATAGCTCGAGGATTGGAGGGTTTGGTTTGGGCTTGCATTGTATTGGAGTGTTGTTCAGTGATTGGTTAATATTGATAATAATTTAATTATAATGTTTTTGCAATGCTTTTAAATGCAAATGTTTTAAATGCTATTTATGCAAACAAGCCATATTATGCCCTTCCTTTGGAATCCTGTTGCATTATTTTGCATCCCTATGTGGTTTATCAAGTACAGTGGGTGGTACTCAGTCTTACAATATTACCATCATCAGAGTGAAGCTTTGTGAGGATGGAGAAGGTTCTTGGTGTTTGTCTTATACCCCAGTTGAGCTGCCTGTGGGCTTGGTGCTGAAACTTCGCTAGTATCGTTGTTCTGATGCAGTTTTCTTCTGTGTAATGACTAAGTGCCTTTTTTGTAAGTATTTATTGTTATTTCGTTTTAGTTATGTTTATCAAATTATCGATTTGTGTACCTCGGCTGATTCCTGGACGAGGATTTAATGCACTAATTAGCTTTTGAAAGTTTGGTGAATTTCCGGCCATCACAAGTACATATGCACGTGGAGGTAAATGGTAAAGCATGTATCCACGCTATGTGAGGTTGGGTCTTCAATCTCTTCAGATGTGACGTGCATGGCCGGTATGGTCCATCACCAATGCTCCGTAGTGTAGGTCATGTGCTCCTCTACTAGCACCGTCATTCCCCCAAGAAGAGAGAGAGACTGTCACACCCAGAAATTTAGCTAATTTTTATACTATTTTGTGTACTAAAATCCCTGTCTAGGAATCAAGTCAGGGTACACAAAATGACAAATTAATATGCAGTTGCAAATGTAAATAAAGCGTAAATACTTATAGAAGAGGTACTTAGTCCTCGCATAGAGAACACAAAAGCAGAAAGACAAAACTAGCGTGGCTTCAGCTCCACTCCATAGGCAAACTCAACTCAGGTACAAGCCTTGGTCCTCTAAACTCAACTTCAACACTAAAGGTCTTCACATCTGAAAGGGGAAATATAGCAAGCCTGAGTACCACTCACCGTACTTAGCAAGTCACACCAATGATGCATTCATGCATGGGACAGAAAAGGGTGGCTTGTGGCTCTTTTGCATAAAGGTAGTTGTAAACGGTTGCATTTAAAATAGTAAACAATTCATTAATTAAGTCAAGATTAATCTCCACTGAACAACGTTACTCCACGTTGATCAGGCTCAACCAACCACCTGAATTATACCAATTCCATTGAGCCAAGTTAATTAAGAGTGGGACTAATCACGGTGAATCTTGATGGTCGCCCATAACCGCGGGCACGACTATTCGAATATATTTACTCTGGCCAGAGGTATACAACTTCACCCACAAGACACAGACCTATGGCATGTTTTCGTGCGCCGATGTGCTACCACGACACCTCAGAAAGGGACTGTGATAGGACCTTTCATGCAACCCCTCCCTAAACATCCACACCACGCTGAAGTTGCACCTGCTAATAGGGCACACCATGTCAAACAATCTACCCCCCTTGCGTCACGATGGATCCTGAAGCCAATCAACATCGTAACCAGGGCCGACCAAACTCCATCACACCCACCCTCATCTTCGGTGCCTAGGAGAGGAAAAAGCTACACTACAAGCTAGTTGTTGCCCACGTTGGCTTATGGTAAGTATGAGAATGTCTTTCAAGGGTTTCCCACAAACCGGTCCTTAATTGCCATGGGTATGACTAGTAAAATCATGCACCCACTGCCCACCATTAAGTCATATTTTAGTTGATAAATTAAGACCAATAACCATGGTCAAAAATCTCGAGCTCACAACTTATCAAATTACCAAATATAGAGTATAATATGATTATCCCATCAGTTATCTAGTTGTACTAAGCATGGCTAAGCATATTCTATTTCTAGCTAAGTCATCAAGTGAGAGATAAGCTAGTCAAACTATCACTCAAAGTTATTAAGTAATGGATATCAAATAAATAGGGTCACAAGCAAGCAGATAGGTAGTCCCATATTCTATGTAATTAGAAAACATGCCATTTATTTGGAAACAACAAAATATTTCACAAAGTAGGTTCAACATGCTTAAGGATGAATATGTGACTTGCCTTGCTTCTTCAAATAATCTTTTAAACAAATTCCTCGAGGTCGTGATCCTCCGAAACGTCGGATTCTACACGCTGGCACGCAAAAGAGGAAAAATTCTAATAAATACCAAGTTAACAGTACATTAAAAGTAGACAAACATGTAGAGCTCAATTTTATATGAATTTTGCAAGTTGAATGGTTCAATTTGAAGTTCGTATGAATTAGTTATGAACTTTAGAAGTTTTAACTGATTTTTAAACTAAACAGAAAACCTAATTCAAATTATGATGTCATTAAGAATTATTTCACTGAAGGAAAAGGGTAATTAGGGTTTGAGGTTTTATAAGGGCTTTGGCTGGTTCACTCAATAATCTCTCGACCAACCAATAATCTAGCATCCAATTAGTTAATTGAATCGTCTTTTTCATATCGCATCTAATTTTTGCCTTAGTTTTAGCCATAGTTTGTGCATCGTCGTCGTGGTTTACACTATAAGCCGTCTGTCCTCACCGTGAGAGTGTGAATTCTTTTGTAGGTTTGTCCCGTAAACCTTCTGTTCCGCCCACAAGAGGGGTGATTATCCCAATCTATCGGAATCAACTCCGCTAGCCGGTTCGATTACAAAACCCATATTGGTTAAGATCAAGGTGGTTGGCTGCTCCGTACACTGCAAAGCTTCAGGTGAATCTCATCGTGATGACCAAAAAAGACATCAACACCTTCATATGTATCTTCCAAATTTAATATGGCAAACTTATTTGTGCAAGTAAGACAAGCACTTAATTGTACAAGTCAAAGACAAAAATGGAAAATCTTTTTGTTTGTTGTATTGTTGATCCATCTTGCAGCAAGAGCAGAAGTGGAAGGATATGTGCTCCGTGGACAAACAAAAAAAATACACCTTCAAGTCGAGGAACCAATGAAAGTCATCGATTTGATGAATACAAGGACCTTACTTATGGGCCTACTAGTGCTAGGCTAGATGGTAGGAAGAACGAGAAAGAACGGCAAGGTAAAGGCTATGTCCCTTATGGAAAAAATCTTTATATGGATGCATTAATTCGAATATTGCTCCTTTGCCATAAAGTTTAGATGCCACCTCTACTTTGCCATAAAGTTGAGTGGTGTCTATATGACTTGCCTATTTTTCAACAAAGTCCACTCTATTTTGTTATTTACAAGTGCACTGTAGATGAGATCATCAATATGCATATTACTGCATGCATGGATTGGAAAGCGACAGTAAAATAATAAAGACGATTAATAACAGAATATTAGCAGAAACAAAGGCCTACAACGATGACGATCACAATGGGAATATAATAATGAGCCACATTCCGATCCAGTGTGCTGTCAGGCCTACTACACAGGAAGTGATTAGAGTCAAATATACTCTTCATGTGTAGCTTACAGAGGCACGTATATCTCAGAAATGAAAAAAAAAACTTTGGCAAAGGAATTTTTTGCCGTTTTAAGCATGTGTTTCGTTGGAGGAATATCCTAGGTCGGGATGAAGCCATCCTATTTTTATAGTTGTTTGGTTTGAGGACTAGGTGAGATGAGATAGATCCAATAGAGAATATTCCAGCGAAATCCGGGATGGACTGGTCTGTGAAAAAGTGGCGGACTGTACAGACTCACTTCAGTCGCGTGCGTCACGTGCCCCACACGCACATAGTGACCTTATCCCCTCCCATCCCCACACACTTCTCTGGTTTTCCCCATCTGTTCTAGATCGATGCATTGCGAAAGGCAGCAGTAACCGCGTGCACCAAAGCTGAAGGTGCCGTGCACAAGCAAGTAGTGGCCGCCCTCCTACCACCCTTCTCTCGCGTGCAAGCAGCAGCAGCAGCAAGCAAGCAGCGGCAGCAAGCAAGCAGCGGTGGCAGCGTGCAGCGACGGCGGTTGGGAGCAAAGGCGGCGCCTAGCAATGTCGCCCCTATTCCCTCCACTCTCGTTGGCTAGCTACAGCTCGTCCTCGCATCCTCCGTCATCATCCTTGGCCAAGGTAAAAAAACTCAAAACCCTAACACTAGATTTTGTTTCTGTTGCTAGATTTGTTGGATATTTTAAGATAATTTCATTATTACTCTTGACGCTGAGTACTACAATAGCAATGTGCAGGTATTAGGTATTCTTTTCCTTCCTACAAATTGGTCTTCCTATATTTGTTTTGCATCCACATATTTAGTTATTCCTGTCCATCGTAGGATCACAAGGTTGATGCTAAGTATTTTAACAAACCTCTTGTGCACTATGGTAAGATGCTTACAATCTTTGGCATCACCATGTCTATAGGAAAGTTTAACTCAAGCTCAATTCTAGGTACAGAAGATGTTGAAATTGAAACTGAAAATGAAGAAGGGAATGGTGGCCCTTCCACTACTGATGACAATGCGGAGACATCGTCTGCGAGCAAACCAAAGAAAGCCAAAACAACTGAAAGTGAAGATGAGGGGTTGATTGGTGCATTCACACGCGTTGGAAACAAGTTGGCCATTGCTATAGAGAAGGTCAGTGCCCTAGACAATGCAATGCCGGAAGATTTATTTGACAACTTGAATAGCCTTCCGTTTTGAGACCCACATATCTTTCTACTATGCATACTTGGTGGCCAACCCTCACATTGCTAGAGCTTTCAATAGCCTTCCATTCAACCACAAGTTAAATTGGGTTGCTATGTCCATCAATAAGAAGTTTCCTGGATCAATGTAATGTTGTGTTGGATGAGTTGGGTAGTTATTTTGCTATTATGAACTGTGTTGCTTTGGTAAGGCTTGAAACTTGTTGTAATGTGTAAGGCTTGAAACTGTTGTCATGTGTAAGACTTGGTTATTATGTGAAAGACTTGAAGTACCTATCATATCTAGGTTGAAAACTTCCTATTATCTGTAAGGATTGATGCATGTTAAGGTTAGGTCATCTTTCTAAAAATAGCTCATATTATTGGTGAATTGGCACATGCACATTAATTTTGTGAATGTGAGTTCAATTATATTCTATTGTTGTTCTAATGATTATTCATGTGTTATTAGAATTTCTAAATTTTTGTTGTCACTTATCTTGCCACTTTTACCATGTATTCTGCCAAGTGCTCTGTGTAGAGGTAACATCACGAACTCTATGTGAGAAGGTATCTCAAACCAGCTATCCCACCTCCATCCCTCCATCTAAACAGAAGGATTATTCCATCCCATTATATCTCTCTAACAAAAAAAATAGGGTCCATCCTTGTCACATCCTGAAATTTTCCCCTTAATAGAGCAACACAAAAATATACCCAAGAAACTACTCAAAGAAATTATTCAAATAAGGCAATGGAAAGTAATTAATGGTGAAAATACAAAATATCAATTTAACATGGCTGGAAGTATTTTTCTTGTATTCCTCTTGCCAAAATACATTAACAGGATTTTTAGTAAAATTTTTAGAGCTATGGAAGTATTTTTAATAAATCAAAATGTGTTATCAAAATTAAAAAGCTCCTGGAAATCCTTTTTTCTTTTCCCTTCCCTTTTTCCTATTTTTGTCTTTTTCATTTCCTCCTGGACCGCGGCTCGTCCCTGTTTCGGCCTACTCCCGCGGCCCAGCTCCTCGCGCGCCCCTCGCTCTCTCTCACTACCAACCCGGGCCTGCCCATTAGCACTTGCGTGCCCCACTTCACCTCGCCTCCCTCGCTGCCATCTGGGCCCTGCCCGCTAGCCGCGTCGCTCACCCCGGCCGCTGACATGTGGGGTCGGGACCCACATGTCTGGGCCGTCTTCCTCCTCCGGCTGAATCGGCCAGAGGGTAAAAATCCCGCCCGTCGTTGGATCGGCGCCCATTGCCGCCTCGTCCCGCCCTCGCCCTCGGTTCGGATTGTGCGGACCGAGTCCCCGCTCCACTCCCCCACGTCCTCTGCCCCACTTGCGCACGACCCCGTGCGAATTTCGCACATCCCGCCCTCGTCATCGTTTCCCCTTTTCTCAAAATCCGGCCGCCTCGGCCACGATCTCGCCCTCCCCATGCCTACTTCAACCCCCACCGTTGCCCCCTCTCTCTTTTCCCTCAACTTCCCAAGCCCCTAGCACCCTCTAACCCTCTCAGCATCGTGAACCCGAGCAACCACCGCGTTCCACCATCTCCAATCAAGCGCCGCTGCTGTTGTAGCCACCGCCGTGCTCGCCTCTCGCCACCACCGGCTTTGCCACACTCCGGAGCGCCTAGGCCGCCACCCCCGTGAGCCCCATCGCCGTTGGAGGCCCGTTCTCCCTGTCTTCCCCTTCGGTGAGTATTTCTGCTGGCCTTCGGCCGCGGAATTCCGTTGGTTTGTTCATGCATTTCTTCCCCTAACTTGCCCTACTCCGTCGCCAGGACCTCCCGAACATCGTCGGCGCCTCCATCGCCACTTTGCATCGCCGGAACCCCGCCAGCGATGACATCCCGAAGCTTCCCCGTTGCCAACCTCTCTTCCTCGCCGCCGTTTGCCGTCCTCCGGCCGTTGCCGACCCTCGGTGATGTCCCTATCCGTTTCCCCATCTCCTCCGCCGCTCTCCGAGGGCCAGATGGTGGCCGGCGGTGACCATCAGGACACTCGCCCCGCCGTGGTGCAGCCGAGCCGACGAAGGCCGAGCCCCTTTCATCCTGCGCCGTCCGATCTACCTCGGGGTAGATCGGGGCCAGCCTCATGGCGGGCATCCGCGCTCTGCCTCGTGGTGTCGGGCCATGGTGGACGCCATCCACCGTGCACCATCCTCTTGGGCGTTGCTGACCGGTCGGGCCCGCCTGTCGGCGCCGGTCTCCCAGTCCACTGATGCCATAATTCCGGATTAATGCGCAATAAATCGTTTAGGGATTATTTTTGTATAGTAAAAACATAGAGAACTTTTAAAAATTCATAACTATGTCATACGAGCTCTGATTAATTCCATTCAAATTTTATTAAATCCAAAAAAATGTTAAGAATCCATTAAAAATAGTTTCAGCTCATGTTTCAGTGTTCTCATGTACTATTTTTAATTGTTTGTGCTTTGATTGCTATAGAAACCGATGTTTCTGACCCTCCCATGTACTATGAGGTAGTTGCAAAGTTTGCAGAGCCGGTGCAAGGCAAGTTACATCGTTTTCATAAACATATTGCACCTACTTTATGCAAATTATTTGCTTTGAATAAATAAATTTGCATGATTTCATTATTTCTTGTGGGAAGGTTTAACCTCTATATATATAATTCGACGACTATAACTTGACCACCCTTTATACCTTTATAGCCTGGGTAACAACTTGACTATAAAGTATTTCTAGGATGCTTAACCATGCTTAGACTCAACTAGCTCACCTTGGGAATAAATACTCAGTATTACATTTACTGTTCAACTTTATGTCGGAGGATGGAACTTTGGTCATGGACACATATAACTAAAATTTGACTTTATTGGTGGGCTGTGGGTGCATGTTTTTGTTGGTCACACCCATGGCAATTAAGGACCGATTTATGGGAACCCCTTGAGCAGTTATTCGTACATACCACAAGCCAGCGTGGGCAACGGCTGGGCTTGTAGCGTGGCTTCTCCCTCTTCTAGCCACTGTTGGTGAGAATGGGCGTGATGGAGTTGGGTTGGCTCGAGGTCTGGTTGATCAACTTTCGGATCCATTGTGGCCCAAGGGGGGTAGCCTAGTTGATATGGTGTGCCCTGTCAGCAGGTGCAACCTCAGCGTGGTGTGGATGGTTAGGGAGGAGTTGCATGAACGGTTTTGTCACAGCCTCTCGCGGGGTGTTGCGGTGACATGCCGGCACACAGGAACGTGTGTGGGACTGTGTCTTATGGGTACAGTTGTACACCTCTGGCCAGAGTAAAAATCTATTCGAATAGCCGTGCCCGCGGTTATGGGCGTTTGGTCAAGACTCACCGTGATTAGTCTCACCTTAATTAATTGACTCTAAATATGCTGTAGGGATAGGATGGTCGGTTGGGCCTGGTCAATGTGGTGTAGCGTTGATCGGTGATGGATTAATATTGTTTAATTAAATAACATTTTACCCGTTGGTGAACTACTATTGTTTGTAACTGCTTTTACGCAAATGAACCCAGAGCCTAACTTTGTTTTCCCGTGCATTGTGCATAATTGCGGTGTGGCTTGTTGAGTATTGTGGCTGGTACTCAGTCTTGCTCCCTTTTCCCCTCTCAAAGATGGAGTTCCTTTCCGACGAGGATCAGGAAGAATAGGCTGGATCCGTCGTAAGCTGCCTGTGGAATAGAAGCCTCAGCGTGGCTAGGTGTTTGTAGGCTTTCCTTATCATTTTTGGCTGCAGTTATGTAAAACAATCTTATGTTGTTTGTAAGACGTTCTCTATATGGCAACTTGGTATTGTGTACCCTGACTTTTCTGGATAGGGATTTAATACACAGAAATATTCAGAATTCTGGTTGTGAATTCCTGAGCGTTACAAGTTGGTATCAAAGCCGAACTTGACCGTAGGATCAGCCAAATAGAAACCCTAAGAGCCCTCTGAAACTTCTCATGTGCATATGCCTTTTTGCACTTGGAGTTGTTTCAGGAAAATTGGGAATTTGTCCTCGATTTGAGATAAAATCTTGGCCTTTATTTGATTGAAATTTTTGAGTCAGGTCAAGTTTAGGATGGGGATTTATTTGACATTTGCATCATGTATGTCCAAATTTTGGGAAAATACTTGTCAATTCGGGTGATATTTAATTGAAATCGTGTACAAAAATTTTTCTAATCGCCTTGCAACTATTATTTAAATTATTTCAGTATTATCTTATTTGGTCATATCATTCTGTTGATTTCTTAATATTGATCATGCAAAAATTATTCCATGCATAAAGTTGTTGTTTATTTCTAAATTATTTATTATTTATTTTATTTGGATCTGAGCATACATTGATTCCCGCTCCTTATCTTCTATAGATGGACAAACTTCCTAACCAGCGTGGAGCAGAGATAGGGGGATTTGTGGAGGAGCTCCACATGATGAGATAATCTTATGTTGTTTATAAGACGTACTCTATATAACAACTTGGTATTGTGTACCCTGATTTTTTTAGATAGGGATTTAATAACAGAAATGTTCAGAATTCCGGTTATGAATTCCTGAACATTACAATTCTGTCTCTCAAACCTAACAAAAATTGATACCAACCCATCCAAAAAATAGGGATGAACCTAACCCATCCCACCTCGTCACTAAACCATACACACCCTAAAAGCAACTCCAAAAGAGTGGCTATTTAGCTCTCTATAGCAAAATTTAGCAAACACAGGAAAACAAAGTCCTCTAAAAGACTTGCTATCTGGATGGCCAAACTATCTAGCTAGCCAAACCAGTTCCTACCTTAACCAAATATAACCAGCCATCTTCACCGATCAAAGATGGGTCCCACGTTCTGGCTCCTCCTCCCATCTCCCTCGCTCACTCGCATCTCTCTTGCCCGACGTCTCCCTCCGTCCACCGTCGCTCCTTTCTGCGCTGCCGGCTCCCGATCTGCGCTAAGCTGCGTCGTGCCGTTCCGTGCGTTCAGCCGGGGCGAGTCACCTCCGCCCCCTCGCTCCTTTCTCTCTCCGCCGCCCTCCCTCTATTGCACCGCCGTCGCCCAAATCTACCGCATGCCATCATCCGTCCCGATCTATTGCATCCTCTCTCTCCGTCATCCACCGTCACTGCCACCGGCCTCGCCTGGCCTCCCAGCGCCGCAATTTGATCCGTTCAACACGTAATAGCGACACCTATCTTTTCTAATCCTCCTTTACCGAATGTTCAGACCAATTAGGCCACTGCCCTATTTATGTAATTACTTCTGATTATACACATATTGCAACTGTGTACATACACGCTTGCTTAGCTACTGATCTAATTGCTTTTTGTTAGCTAGCTTTCATATTTGCATTTTGAGGTCTGCCATGACACTATGATTAGAAGATTATAATATTTTGTGATCAAATGATCCAAGCAAGCAAGCAGCGCGCGATTGGAAAGCGACTATTACTGTGGATGAGATCAACAATATGCATATCACTGCATGAATGGATTGGAAAGCGACAGTAAAATAATAAAGATGATTAATAACTGAATATTAGCAGAAAAAAAAAAGGCCTACAACGACGACGATCACAATGAGAATATAATAATGAGCCACATTCCGATCCAGTCTGCTTTCAGGCCTACTACACAGGAAGTGATTAGAGTCAAATATACTCTTCATGTGTAGCTTACAGAGGCACGTATATCTCAGAAATGAAAAAAAAAATTGGCAAAGGAACTTTTTGCCGTTTTAAGCATGTGTTTCGTTGGAAGAATATCCTGGGTCAGGATGAGACCATCCTATTTTTATGGTTGTTTGGTTTAAGGACTGGGTGGGATGGGATGGATCTAATAAGGAATATTCCACCGAGATTCAGGATGGGCCGGTCTGTGAAAAAATGGAGGACTGCACAGACTCACTTCAGTCACGTGCGTCACGTGCCTCGCATGCACCTGGTGACCTTATCCCCTCCCATCCCCACACACTTCTCTGGTTTTCCCCATCTGTTCTAGATCGGCGCATAGCGAAAGGCGGCGGCAACCGCGTGGACCAAAGCTGAAGGTGCTATGCGCGAGCAAGCATTGACCACCCTCCTACCACCCTTCTCTCGCGCGCAAGCAGCAGCAAGCAAGCAAGCAGCGGCAACAAGTAAGCATCGCGCGAGCAAGCAGCGACGGCAGCATGCAGCGACGGTGGTAGGGAGCAAAGGTGGTGCCCAACAACGTCGCCCCTATTCCCTCCTCTCTCGTTGGCTGGCTACAGCTCGTCCTCGCATCCTCCGTCATCATCCGTGGCCAAGGTAAAAAAAACCCAAAACCCTGACACTAGATTTTGTTTCCATTGCTAGATCTGTTGGATATTTGAAGATAATTTTATTATTACTCTTGATGCTGAGTACTACAATAGCAATGGGCAGGTATTAGGTATTCTTTTCCTTCCTACAAATTGGTCTTCCCATATTTGTTTTGCATCCACTTATTTAGTTATTCCTGTCTATCGTAGGATCACAAGGCTGATGCTGAGTACTTTAACAAACCTCTTGTGCACTATGGTAAGATGCTTACAATCTTTGGCATCACCATGTCTATAGGAAAGTTTGCAAAAGACTCAAGCTCAATTCTAGGTATAGAAGATGTTGAAACTAAAACTAAAAATGAAGAAGGGAATAGTGGCCCTGCCACTACTGATGACAATGCGGAGACATCGTCTACGAGCAAGCCTAGAAAGCCAAAACAACTGAAAGTGAAGATGAGCGGTTGATTGGTGCATTCACACGCGTTGGGAACAAGCTGGCCGCTGCTATAGAGAAGGTCGGTGCCCTAGACAATACTGTGCTGGAAGATTTATTTGACAACTTGAATAGCCTTCCAGGTTTTGAGACCCACAGATCTTTCTACTATGCATACTTGGTGGCCAACCCTCACATTGCTAGAGCTTTCAACAACCTTCCATTCAACCACAATTTAAATTGGGTTGCTATGTTCATTAATGAGAAGTTTCCTAGATCAATGAAATGTTGTGTTGGATGAGTTGGATAGTTATTTTGTTATTATGAACTGTGTTGCTTTGGTCTTTGGACAGATCTGTAAGGCTTGAAACTTGTTGTGGAGGCCATGGGCCCTAGGTACCTCATGAGAAGCATATGGGCCACTCGGACAGAGGATGGGCCTAACCTTGTAATTAGGGATACAATATGACTCGGCATATATTACCTTGTACGACAAGGAAAGGATATAGTCCTAGTCAAGCACGTTGTATTCCTAGAAGGAAATCTCTTGGTCGAAGTCCAACTAGGATTCCTAACCTATAACCCTGTCCCCCGGTATATAAGGGGAGGCAGGACACCCCCTGAAGGCATATCAAAATCTCACCAGAGAAACCTCAAAGGCAATACACCACAACTGGACATAGGGTATTACCTCATTTCGAGGGCCTGAACCAGTATAAATTGTTCCGTGTTACTTTGCAATCCATCAAGTCTAGGTCTCACGAGTAGCCCAATATTATTATTGCTGGTGTAAAACATCGACAGTTGGCGCGCTAGGTTGGGACATCAACGAGATCATCTTCGACAAGCCTAATGGATTCGACCACCGGAGTCGACGGCATCAACTTCTTTCCCAGACAAACAATCACCTTCGGAAGCCTCGACTTCGTCGCCGACAAGTTTGGCAACCTCACCCTGTCCGACTCGGATCCGATCCGATCGGCCAGAGACCAAGCCGACTCGATGCCAGTCAGCCCACACAACGCCACAGCAACCCTCGTCGACATGCTACGGCAATCTTCAAAATGCTCTCCTTCGGTGTTCGACTCGGACTCGGCCTCGAGCCAGCCGAGACCAGGCTAAGAAAGGAAGAGATCGTCAATCTCCCGTTTGGACTTGGCGACACAGCAGATATTCTCAATCAACATCTAATGCGGCCAACCCGATCCCCTAGAATTCAACTCGGATATGGCCCAGAGCCGCTCGAGATTGGATCTAGGGAGGTCGAAGTTGTCATTACACCCATCAACCACTCTGATTCCGACTCTAAGTCGGACAGCAGTTTAGACAGCAGTTCGGCAAGCTTCTCCCCACCCCGCGAAGTCTTTATAGTGTCCAAGGGCTCAATTCCCACTCAGGAGTCACGCCGACTATGCGAGCAGCAAGAGAAGGAGGCACGCTGATTGCGAGAACAACAAGAGGAAGAAGCAAGACGCCTGCACGCTGAGGACGATGCACGCAATGATGATCTGCGCAGGGCTGGGCAGACTGCTCAGCAGCAAATCCTCCAAACCCGAGTCGACGTTTTCGTAACCCCTCAACAGAACGTTGTGGCCGCTGCAACTCTACTGGATACGCTCTAGTTTGGGCCTGATCACCAGGCCACCCCGACCATAGCAAGGATAAAAGTCATGATCACCGCTGCTGCATGTCAGCAGCACTAACAGTCGGGCGATACCCTTATACCGACCAACCGGTCGGCTTCCCCAACGGCGGTCTCGTACACCTTGACACAACGCCAAGCAGTCGGCTGCAGTCAGCCGCACACTGAGTCACGACAGACGTCACTCGGCAACCTCAACAACGACCGGTGGTGTTGACATCAAAATGACCGTCGGGATAACCAGGATCTCTGAGGCCGACTACGACACGACCTCTGGCAAGACATTAATGCACGGCACCGAGAACGCAAGGACGACGAGCGTCGCCGACTAGAAGACGAGAATAAGCACTTCAGCCTCTACCACGAGCGGTTTCACCACCGTAGTCGAAGTCGGAATCCTCATCCAGATGAAGGAGTACCGCTTTTCACCTAGGAGCTACAACATGTCGACTGGCCGTCAGGCTTCAAGCTGACTGGAATTGAGAAATACGACGGGAAGACCAACCACGAGTCCTGGCTCACAATTTATACTCTAGCGATTCGAGTAGCTAGAGGAGATCACAAGGCTATGGCTAACTACCTCCCAGGTGCTCGAACCGACTCGGCGAGGACATGGCTAACTGGACTTTCTAAGAGGTCAATCGGCTCCTTGGGAGAACTCTGGGAACGCTTCATCGCTAATTTCCAAAGAACGTACGAGAGACCATCTTTCGAGTACAATTTGTATCAGTGTGATCAAAGGAAGAACGAGTCTCTTCGTGATTTCATCAAAAGGTTTTCTGAGAAGAGGAATTCAATCCCGGAGATCAAGGACGAGGTCGTCATCGCTGTCTTTTGAAAAGGAGTCAAGGACACCCCGTTCATCGCTAAGTTCACTCAGAAGCCTCCAAGTTCTGTCAAAACTCTATTCGAAAAGGCAAACAAATACACCGACTCGGCCGACGCTGCTGCTGAGGCTGTCGGAGGATGAAACTCCAACCGCGGGGAGTCTAGAGACCCCCCTTTGAGATTCGGCCAGGGGAGTTGTCCCAGGACGGCTTGCGGCGTCCGGCGGATATGTGCTCGGGCCCGGGGACCCGAGCTAGGAGATGTCACACAAGAGAGACAGGAGGAGGTAGACAGGTTCGGGCCGCACGGAGGCGTAATACCCTACTCCTGTGTGTGCGCTATGCGGGAGAAGTTTGCTGTCACAAGATGAACTCAGGGTGCTCAGGAGCTAGTCGCTCTCCAAGAAAAAGAGAGACCGAGAGCGAGAGAGAGCCAGGGAGACCGGGGAGAACCAAAGAGCAAGCACTCGAGATTCCGTGTCCTCCAGCCTATGGCATGGATCCTCCTTTTATCGATGGGGAGTCCACAGTGCCGAGTACCGGAGAAAGATTTTAGGTATGCTATGTCTTGTCGTGCCCGTCTGCGCCTGTTCATTCCCCCCTACTGAGCCACGCCAGGGTTGGTCTGCTGCAGAGGACTGAGTCGTGGAGATTTGACGACGCACGCCCTCACCGCCGAAGTCAAAAGTCTCTGACTGCACAGGGAGCCGGCCCACGGGGGGGCTGTCACGAGCCGTCACGCGTGGCAGAGCGGGCGACAGGGGCGACGCGCCCCGTCGCCTCGCCATTAATGCGGGTAGTTGGGGATTGACCCACTCGAGTCAGGTAAGTGCCCGGGGCAGAGAGCTCACCGAGCCCTCTGCGCGCACAAGGCGTCGTGCCCTTCGGGGACCGAAGCTGTGGGCCCCGGGACGGGGAGGCGAGGCCCGGGACCGGGGATGTGGCTCCCGGGTCCGGGGACGAGGCCCGGGACCGAGGAGGTGGCTCCCGGGACCGGGAGGAGAGGCCCGGTTCCGGGGAGATCCCCGGGACGCGGGGAGGTGGCTCCCGGATCTGGGTGCGAGGCCCGGGCACGCGAAGGTCCCCGGGACGCGGGGCCCGAGGAGGTGGCTGCGAGCCGTCGAGGCGGCTCGCCAGGGGAGTGCGCACCCGGGCCCTAGGCAGTGCTCGTGCCCAGGTACTTTGCGGGGAAAAAAACGGTCATAGTCGGCCGCCAGTTGTGCAGAATGTGGGCCCCGATGGGGCTGACGTGGCCGAAGATCCACGCGTCCCTGGGGTCTGTGGGACCCCCATTCCCGTTTCGCCGACAGTGGCCCCTGGCCCTGTTGCTCGGCTGGGATCCACTCCGGGCAGGAACAGGGCCACGTCTTGGAGAGACGAGGGGACGCGGGGCCCACCTGGTTAGTCATGAGGTGGTGGAGCTTGGCGACTTGCCGCATAAACTGGACTTGTTTGCTGGGAGTAGGTACGGGACCGGGACCCGGGAGCCCCAGCATAAATGTGGCGGATACGTGCCCGGGACCTGGGGGCCCGGGCTGGTATATGGAATGAATCGGGACGACGTCCTCGGACCCGCTCTCGCTGGGGCGATGTTGAGGAAAAGCTGTTGGCAGCGGTCGCGATGGCGATGCAGCAGATCACCGCCCGTACAGTCGCCACCGAGATCTTCGTGGCGGCCCGCCAGCTGGAGATCGAGACGGCACAGAGGTGCGTCGTCCCATTGCAGGCCGCCGCAAAATCTGCCGCCGACGAGGCCTCCCGCGCCCGGTCCGAGATGGAGGCGCGGGAGAAGGACGTACCCTCCCGGGAGGAACGCGTCCAGGCCCGAGAGGCCAGGCTCGCGGCCCGGGAGCATTAGATGACCATGCGCGAGGAAGCCGTGGTGGTTCACGAGGGGGCACGGAAAGCCATGGCCGAGGCCGCTGTGACTGGGGCAGGGTATTCGACCGCGGCGAGCGTCTCATGGAGCCGCTGACTGACGAGGAGTCCGAGGAAGACGTCAATTCCCTTCTGTCACCACCCGCGGCCGTCTTTCGGGCCCGGGGGCCCTCCATTCCCCCGAGCGCGCAGCGAGGCTGCTGGGAAAAGGCTGCTGGAAGAGAGAACATACAAAAAGAGCCCCGCGTGGGTTAGGTATGGCCAAAGTGCTAAGCCCGTACCTTTTGACCTGCCGGGAGCCCCTCGGGAACCGACCCTGACCGGGCACGGGGTCGCCAGTCACTGGCAGATTCCGCTTTGCCCCCGGGGCCAAGGAGAACGAAACACCTTGCCATACAAACGGGGGAAGAAATAGGAATTGAGTAATGTTTAAAGTTGGATGAGATTACGTATCTGGATGTTGGAAAGGACGAGCATGGCTCCGCGAGCACAATCCCGGGGTCGGGAGCGCTGCTCGCCCTCGGGAACGCCGGGTACCAGGCCCATCCGCCTTGAACCGCCGTAGCGCCCAGGTCCCCTTTCCGGGGCTCGGGGTAGATGCCTGCCTCGAGAGCCCGGCACCGAGGGGCCGTGGGCAACTGAGCCCGAGCCTTGCGGAAAATGGTTTAGTCATAGGTTCGACCCCGTCCGTCTTCCGGATCCGGGGGCCCTCCGTGCCCCCGGGCGTAGCGAGGCCGCGGGGACAGACCGCTCGACCGTGCCCGGGGTCGCCAGCCAGCGAAGCACCCGGCGCCTCGACGCTGTTGGTCGGGGAGGAGCTGGCCAGGCCGGGCGCTGTTGGTGCTAATGTCTGACGTGGAGTCCGAGGAAGGCGGCAGTCCCCTTCTGACACCGCCCGGGGTCCGGTCGAGAAAGAGGAGTGCCCTCCCCCCGGTCGACGACATTTCTCGGCCTCCGCTCGTGCTTGCGCTCTGATTTTACCTGTCTTGTACAAAGGGAGAGAGATTTGATTGTGTATATAATCATGTTTAAATTTTCGTACCTTTGCTCGCTGTGTTGCCCGCCCAGGGAACTCGGCCGGGTGATTCGGACGGTCCGATCCCTGGGGGGACGGTCCGATCTTGGTGTTCGGACGGTCCGACTTGGGGCAACGGTCAGGCCGATCAACGGTCCGAATCCCGCACCCCCCTCGCGGGAGACGGCTAGAGCAAGGCCCCTAGGACGGTTAAGTCTGTAGGTTCGACCCCTTCCGTCTTCCGGATCCGGGGGCCCTCCGTGCCCCCGGAAGCAGCGAGGCCGCGGGGACAGACCGCTTGACCGTGCCTGGGGTCGCCAGCCGGCGAAGCACCCGGCGCTTCGGCGCTGGTGGTCGGGGAGGAGCTAGCTAGGCCGGGCATCGCAGCCCGCCCCGGGAACCTAGGCTAGGCCGACAGGGGGTTATGCCCGAGGCCCCGGAGCTTCAGCAGTGCCCGGGGCGCGGCCCATGCCCCGACTACCAGGCCTCGGCGACCGGGGCTGCGCTAGCCAGGCAGGCCCCCGGCCCATGTCGAGGTCCAGAAAGCTTGCTCAAAACCTAGCGGGAATTGGTCTAATCTGCACACGATGAATTGTGAGAGTATTTGGCTCGTCCCTTTGTCCATTCCATGCTACGAACTGTGACGTCAACCACCTCCCGAAGGCGTCCTCGTGGTCACGACCGTGCGGAGAGGAAAAGATCACGCATAAACATTTCACCCCCCACCTCCGGAAAAACCGATCCTGAGGTTAGCCAGACGGGACATCGTAGCCGCCGGGGCCCGGGGCGCCGCGCGGGGGGACGCCGCAACGGCCCCGTGGCTAGACAATGTCCCGGGCTTAGCATGTGGGGATACAGCAGCTCGTTGGTAGGGAACTGATGATAATGTGCAAAACCCAGCCGCCGCACGGGCGTGGCCCGATTATGCCCTTAGGGGGTGAGACGGCCACGAACGCAACACACGGAAAAAGACGAAAGGCACGCGACCGAAAAGGATATTGAAAATGCTGCTAGGGAAAGCGAATGTACATGGTGGCGGCCCCCGGCCAGCACTGAAATTTGAAGAAATCCTGTGCTGGCCCGAGCACCCCGCAACTTACAGGATGTGTTTATGGAAAAAATTTGCGGAGATGCTCGACGTTCCAGGGATTGGGAAGCGGGGTCCCATCCTCCTGGCCCAGTCTTACTGAGCCCGGTCGGGAGACATCGATCACCAGGAAGGGGCCTTCCCACATGGGGGAAAGTTTATTCTTTTCGGCACGTGTGAGGACACGGCAAAGGACTAGGTCCCCGACCTGGAGTGATCGGGCCCGAACCTTACACGGATGGTAGCGCTTAAGGCTCTGCTGGTATCGAGCGACGCGAAGCGAAGCGCGCCGCCTTCGTTCCTCGAGGAAGTCGAGGTTGTCGAGCTGCACAATGTCGTGGTCGGGGTTGCCGGTGTAGTGCTGTACCCGGGGAGAGCCGAAGGTAAGCTCTGACGGTAGGACAGCCTCGGCTCCATACACCAGGAAGAACGGGGTCTCCCCGGTCGCCCGGCTTGGCGTCGTACGATTTGCCCACAGGACCACCGGAAGCTCGTCGATCCACTTGACGCCGTGCTTCTTGAGGTCGTTATAGGACCTTGTCTTCAGGCCCCGCAGGATCTCGGCATTTGCTCGCTCAGCCTGCCCATTGTTGGCAGGGTGGGCAGGGGAGGCAAAACAGAGCTTGATGGCGATGTCGGAGCAGTACTCGCCGAAGAGCTCGTTGGTGAACTGCGTGCCGTTGTCGGTGATGATGCGGTTGGGGATTCCGAAGCGGCTGGTGATTCCCCGGATGAACTTGAGCGCCGAATGCTTGTCGATGTCGATCACGGGAAACGCCTCCGGCCACTTCGTGAACTTGTCGACAGCGACATACAAGTGCCGATAACCCCCGACAGCCCGGGGGAAGGGGCCGAGGATATCGAGCCCCCAGACCGCAAAGGGCCAAGACAGGGGGATCACCTGGAGTGCTTGCACTGACTGGTGGCTCTGCTTGGCATGAAACTAGCACGCGCGGCAGCGCTGGACGAGGTCGAACGCGTCCTGCAAAGCCATGGGCCAATAAAATCCTTGCCGGAAAGCCTTACCGACTAGGGATCGAAATGCGGCGTGACTGCGACATTCCCTTTTGTGGATGTCGGCGAGGATCTCGACGCCGGAGTCGTGCGGAATGCACTTGAGCAGGACGCCGTTGCTGCCACGCCGGTAGAGGTCCCCTTCCACCATGACGTAGCGCTTAGACAAGCGAGCGACCCTTTCGGCTTCCGCATCATCTTCGGGGAGATGCGCTCGGAGAAGATATGCCCGGATTTCGTGCATCCATGAAGGTGCGCTGGATCCGGCCGCAAGGACCATATCCTGGGGCCAGAAGCGTGTGTCTGGCTCAAACCCGGGCTCGGGGGCAATCCCCAAGATCCCGGGTGAGCGCGCCGAGGGGGCCTCGAGGGCTTCCTGAAAAACCCCCGAGGGAACCGGCGCCCGCGAGGAAGCCAGTCTTGAGAGCTCGTCGGCGGCGAGGTTGCGATTGCGAGGGACATGGCGAAGCCTGAGGTCGTCGAAGCGGTGCTCGAGCCTCCACACTTCGTCCACATACGCGGCCAATTGGGGGTCCAGAGTCTGGTACTCCCTGGACACCTGGTTGATGACGAGCTCGGAGTCACCTTGCGCGCATAACCGTCGCACCCCGAGGGCGATCACGGCCCGGAGGCCGGCGAGAAGGCCCTCGTATTCAGCCATATTGTTGGTGGCTCCGAAGTTGAGGTGGACGACGAAGCGGAACTCATCCCTGGCGGGTGACATAAGGACGACCCCGGCCCCGGCGCTGGGGTGGGAGGCCCGCCTGGCGCAAGAGCCGTCGAAGTTCATCGTCCAGCAGAGGCGTAGATCGGGAGCTAGCTCGGGGACCGGGGATCCGGTGTCGAGCATAGGATCCGGCTCAGACCCCGGCGTCCATTCTGCTAGAAAATCCACCAAGACTTGGCTTTTGATGGCATGGCGCGCCTGGAAATGGAGGTCGAACTCGGCGAGCTCGACCGCCCACTTGGCAACGCGGCCCGTCCCCTCCCGGTTATGCAGTATCTGCCCGAGGGGGAAGGAGGTGACAACCGATACCTTGTGCGCCTGGAAGAGTGGCAAAGCTTCCGGGACTCGACGAGAACCGCGTAGAGCATCTTTTGTGCCTAGGGATAGCGCGATTTGGCGTCGCGGAGTACCTCGCTGACGAAGTACACTGGCTTCTATTACGTGTTCCCGGATCCCAGCCCGACGGGGTCCGGGGGCTCTGGCTCGGCTCCCCCAGGAGGGAGCGAGCTCTCGCCTATGGGAACAGGTATAGACCCGGGACCCAGGGGCCCTGGGTAGAATGTGGATGGTATGTACCCGGGACCCGGGGGCCCGGGCTGGGTTGTGGAATGAATCGGGACGACTTCCCCAGACCCGCTCTCGCCGAGGCGATGCTGTCCGGGTAATCGCGCCCCATCTGGTTGTGAAAATGCTGAGATTGTCCCGGGCGCCGCGTCCGCAGACTCGCACTCGCCTTGCGAGGCTGCCGGGTTCAGGCTCCGCGATGGCAGCCCCGAGAGATGGATCCTGGGTCGTGCGCCTGTCTGGTTGTGGAAATATTGAAGTTGTCCCAGGCGCCACGTCCCCAGACTCGCACTCGCCTTGGCGAGGCTGCTCGGGTTCAGGCTCCGCAGTGGCGGCCCCGAAAAACGATCCCGGGTCACGCGCCTGTCTGCAAGGGGCGCTCGACGACGAGCGCCGCGCTCACCACCTGCGGGGTTGCCGCGATGTAGAGCAACAAGGGCTCGTTTGGTGCCGGTGCCACGAGGACAGGGGGCGTAGTCAGGTACCTCTTGAGCTCGTCAAGGGCTTGATCGGCCTCATCCGTCCAGGTGAACTGCCTGGTTTTCTTGAGAAGCTTGAATAGGGGGAGGGCACGCTCCCCAAGCCTGGAGATGAAGCGGCCTAGTGCGGCCACGCACCCGGTCAGCTTCTGGGCCTCCCGGAGCCTCGCCGGGGGGCGCATGCGGTCGATTGCCGCTATCTTCTCTGGGTTCGCCTCAATGCCACGGCTGGACACGAGGAACCTGAGGAGCTTGCCGGCCGGGACCACGAAAACGCACTTGTCCGGGTTCAGCTTCATCCTCGTGCATCGAAGGTTGCTGAACGTCTCGGCCAAGTCGTGGAGCAGAGTGGCGCGGTCACGTGACTTCAGCACCAAATCGTCGACGTAGGCCTCAATATTGCGACCTAGCTGCGATTCAAATGTTACACAGACAGCACACTGGAAAGTAGAACAAGCGTTTTTCAACCCAAAAGGCATGCACACATAACAATAGGCCCCCTGGGGGGTAATGAAAGATGTTTTTTCCTCATCGTCCTCTGCCATGCGGATCTGATGATATCCAGCATAAGCATCAAGAAAACACAAGAGGTCGTACCCCGCTGTGGAGTCGACTATTTGGTCTATGCGGGGCAGAGGGAATGGATCTTTGGGGCAAGCCTTGTTGAGGTCGGTGTAATCTATGCACATGCGCAGCTTTCCGTTGGACTTGGGGACGACGACTGGGTTGGCCAGCCACTCCGAGTGGACGACCTCGCAGATGAAGCCGGTAGCGAGAAGCTTGTCGATCTCCTCGCGGATGAAGGCTTGGCACTCCGGGGCCTGTCGTCGTACCTTCTGCCACACCGGGCGCGAGCCCGCGCAGACGGCCAAGCGGTGCTCAATCACCCCCCTGGGGACCCCGGGCATATTCGACGGTTGCCAAGCAAAGACGTCGGAGTTTGCCCGAAGGAAGGCGATGAGCGCACTTTCCTATTTGTCGTCCAACGAACCGCCAATTTTGACGGTCCGGGACGGGTCATCGCCGAGGACGACCTCCTTGACCAGCTCCGCGTCGGTGGTGACGATGCGCGGCTTGGGGGCACGGACCACCGAGGGCCCCACGCCGCCCGTCGTGTCGGGAGCCGCTGGAGCGATGTCGGCCGCGCGCTGCTCGGCGCAAGAGAGGGCGGCCTCACGTCCCCGAGGACTGTGATCGGGCCCGAGGGGCCTGAAAGCTTCATGGTTAGGTACGCGTAGTGCGTAACCGCCATGAACTTCACCAAGGCAAGGCGCCCGAGGACCGCGTTGTAGGGAAGGTTGCACTCGGCGACGTCGAAGACGATGTGCTCGGTGCGGAAGTTGCCGCAGTCACCGAAGGTGACGGGCAACAAGACCTGGCCGAGAGGCCAAGTGAGGCCCTTCGTAATCCCAATGATGGGCAACGAGGGCGCGAGGTTCGTCCCCGGGGCCTTGATCTTCTCGAAGACCTCGGGGGAAAGGATGTTGAGGGCGCGCCCCCGTCGATGAGACGCGGCCCACCTTGACGTTGCATATGGTGGGGGAGACAGCCAGGCGAGCTGCCCTTCCCGGTTACCCGGCTAGATGGTCTGTGGGGCCGAAGGATCGGAGTGTCCGACCACTTCAGCCTCCGGACGCCGCTGGGCCCAGGATCACGGCCAATAGCTCGTGCTTCATGGCCTTGAAGCCACGGCGCGAGGAGTGAGCGTGCGCCCCGCCATCGAGGGTGGCGAGGACATTCTCGGGTTCTTGGAACTCGAGAGGCTGTTCCGAATCGGGAGCGGGCTTAGCTTGCTGCCGCTCCTGCTGGAACTTCTTGGTGCGCTCGGCCAAGTTCTGGACGGTGCGGCACTCCGTGAGCTCGTGACGATCCGTCTCGTGGACAGAGCACCACTTCCGGCCTGCAGCTGGTGGCGGCGGCGTGCGTGCGGCTTTCTGCCACTTGCCGCCGTTGTCGTCTCCGCGGGCTATGTCGCGCCGGGGGGCGCCCGTAACAGCCAAGATGAAGTTCTCAGCGGCCTCCTTGTCCTTCTGGCGCTTCCTCCTGTTCCGCCGTGATGCGGAACGTGAGGACTCGCCGTCCTCTCCGGGGCCCTGGTCAGGGGCCTCTGGGCGTGGCTTGTTCCACGCCCGGGCCTCCTCCTTGCGGGCGCAGAGGTCGGCGAGACTGAACAGCTCGGCAGCGGTTTGGACGTCGCGGGTGCCCAACTTCTCGAGCATGCACTGGTCGCGCACGCCCGAGCGAAACGCATGGATAACTGCATGAGGGGCGATGTGAGGGATGGTGTTGCGGACCTGTTTGAAGCGCTGCAGAAAGTGTCTCAGCGACTCGTCCCTGCGCTGACGTAGGGCGTGGAGGTCCGCCTCGGTCCCAGCGCGTGGGAAAGTGCCCTAGAAGTTTGCCACGAACTGGTGGCAGAGATTCTCCCACGAGTATATGGACCCCTCGGGGAGCTTCATCATCCAGGAGCGAGCCTGGGCCTTGAGGGCGACGGGGAAGTAGTTCGCCATCACCTTCTCATCGTCACCGGCCGCCTGGATGGCGGTGGTGTATATCTGCAGGAACTCCGTGGGGTCGACGGAGCCGTCATACTTCTCCGGCAAGCTGGGCCGGAACCTGGCCAGCCAGCGCACCTGCCGGAGGCCTGGGGAGAGCGCCAGGCAACCCGAGCCGTACTGAATGGGCTCGGGCGATGGACGACGGTTTCCAGTCGGGGAGTTGGAGCTAAAGGCCTGGGCCTCAAGACGCGCGGCAGCGTCCGCGCGCCGTTCGCGATGTCGCTCCAAAGTGACCCGGGCGTCCTCGTGGGACCGCATCCGGTTCAGCCGGTGACGGAGGTCGCCCGGGCCGTTCTTGGCCCCGGGCGTGGCGCGAGGCGCCGCGCCTTGGGCTTCGTTCCGCTTCGGGGCAGTGGGCCGGCTCGCGCTAGAAGTCGCGCGGTCGGCGCTCTCAGCCCCTGCACTGCTGTCGGCGGCGACCTGGCGATGGGCCGCACCTACCAGGTTGGCGACTTCATTGAGCCAGTGCCGCTCCTGGCCTCCGCCCCCGGTAAATGCCGGGGGGTGGCGCAGGAGGGCTTCCGCCGCCAAGAGGGCTCCCTGTGGCGACGCTGGCTGGAAGTCGAGATTGCAGTGCGCCGTGGAGCGGCGCGCCCGTTCCCGCCTCATGGATGAGGCCGCGGCAGACCCAGCGGGGCACTTACCGGCTCCCTCCGCAAGGGAAGGTGCCGAGGCCGCACAACCAGGCCACTGCTGGGCGAACTCGGCCCGCAGCGCACGCGCCGCACGCCCCCAGGAAGACGAGGAGGGGAAGTGTGGAGGGTGTGCCACAGGGCTAGCGTCGCCCGGCGGGGTGAAGCCGCCGGACTCCTCGTCGGAGTCCCACGGACGATGGCCTCCTGCCATGGAGCGTGCCGGTGTTGGGGACGCCGGCGTGTCGCCTGGAAGTGAAACTCCCCCTACCTGGCACGCCAGCTGTTGGAGGATGAAACTCCAACCACGGAGAGTCTGGAGACCCCCCTTTGAGATTCGGCCAGGGGAGCTGTCCCAGGACGGCTTGCGGCGTCCGGCGGATATGTGCTCGGGCCCGAGGACCCGAGCTGGGAGATGTCACACAAGAGTGACAGGAGGAGGTAGACAGGTTCGGGCTGCACGGAGGCGTAATACCCTACTCCTGTGTGTCACAAGATGAACTCAGGGTGCTCAGGAGCTAGTCGCTCTCCGGGAAGAAGAGAGACCGAGAGCGAGAGAGAGCCAGGGAGACCGGGGAGAACCAGAGAGCAAGCACTCGAGATTCCGTGTCCTCTAGCCTATGGCATGGATCCTCCTTTTATCGATGGGGAGTCCACAGTGCCGAGTACCGGAGAAAGATTTTAGGTATGCTATGTCTTGTCGTGCCCGTCTGCGCCTGTTCGCTCCCCCCCTGCTGAGCCACACCGGGGTTGGTCTGCTGCAGAGGACTGAGTCGTGGAGATTTGACGACGCACGCCCTCGCCGCCGAAGTCAAAAGTCTCTGACTGCACAGGGAGCCGGCCCACGGGGGGCTGTCACGAGCCGTCACGCGTGGCAGAGCGGGCGACAGGGGCGACGCGCCCCGTCGTCTCGCCATTAATGCGGGTAGTTGGGGATTGACCCACTCGAGTCAGGTAAGTGCCCGGGGCAGAGAGCTCACCGAGCCCTCTACGCGCACAAGGCGTCGTGCCCTTCGGGGACCGAAGCTGTGGGCCCCGGGACCGGGAGGCGAGGCCCGGGACCGGGGATGTGGCTCCCGGGTCCGGGGACGAGGCCCGGGACTGGGGAGATCCCTGGGACGCGGGGAGGTGGCTCCCGGATCCGGGTGCGAGGCCCGGGCACGCGAAGGTCCCCGGGACGCGGGGCCCGAGGAGGTGGCTGCTAGCCGTCAAGGCGGCTCGCCCGGGGAGTGCGCACCCGGGCCCTAGGCAGTGCTCGTGCCCAGGTACTTTGCGGGAAAAAAAACGGTCATAGTCGGCCGCCAGTTGTGCAGAATGTGGGCCCCGGCGGGGCTGACGTGGCCGAAGATCCACGCGTCCCCGGGGTCTGTGGGACCCCCATTCCCGTTTCGCCGACAGAGGCCCTCGATGACAAAAAGGCACCCTGACAAAAGGAGCGGAAGGACTCCGATGACTTGGCGCCGACTAAGGCTGGGAACCGCAAACGCAAGTCGGACGATTTCATTGTGGCAGTCGGTCACAACCATCTTCAACCTTCTAGAACTGAAGATTATCAAAACGATAAGTGACATGCTCGGGGGCTCCAAAGCTCAAATGCAAGGATGGCATCCCCACTCCCAACTCGTGCAATACAGAACAGCTAAGTCGCTTTCTGATAAATATTTTTTCCTTTATATGATATTCTCATCTAAATGGGCCAGGAGGCAACTCACTTCCCTATGGTTTGACTTGGATACGGCTTAGTGCTAGTCGGGATCGGATCTAGGGGGCTAAGATTGTCAATTCCTCAATCAGCCTCATCAATGCCGCAGCCGCTTACACCTAATAGGTGTACATACTGCCTAATAGGTGTACATACTGTGTATTTTCTGTTTTTGCTATTAATAATTGCAAAAATACTCGAGTAGCATAAATTCTGATCCGTAAAGCTTTGCTCCATGAAAGACGAACTCAAGTCACCCAAAACGTGTGTCTGGAAAAGAGCCATGAGTCGACTCCCGACGCTAGGGGGATATGACTAGTCGGGCAGAGTGCTTAAACGTAAAGAGTCAACTACTCGAAGAAATTAATATCAATAAGAGAAGGAACACATATTTACATCTATTGTAAAATAGATCAATTTTCTTTGGGTGATTGTTTTCTTCATCAAATGCTACTCATCCGATATGTTTATAATGCAGGGCCAGTGCCGGATACGCGTAACAGGAACTCGGGGCTACGAGCCTATCTCCTACGCTCGGGGGCTGGACCAGTCTGCTATGATACACTTAGAGTGCGACACTTCAAGAATCACTTGGAATGCTCCACAAGGGCTATTGTCCGAGTACTCGTGCCAATCGGGACTCGAATGTCACCTTTACTTTGATACGCTCTATGTGGGCAAATAACCGACCTCCGGCGCCAGTCGAGGCTTGGGTACCACACTGCTGGGTAGGGTACACCCCATGAGGGTCGCCAGCCAAATTCTATGCTAATACGAAGATCGAGTACCTTATTCGGCTACAACTCTGTTGGGTAGGGTACGCCCCATAAGGGTCGCCAACCGAATCGTATGCTAATGCGAGGTTCGGGTATCTTATTCGGCTATAATTTTACTAGGTTGGGTATGCTTAAAGAGGGTCACCAGTCGAATCCTGCCCTAGCACAGCATTTGGGTACCTATTTGGCCAAAACAGAGAAACGAGCCACTACTGGAGCTTTCAGTCGGGAGCAGCATCAAAACCGAAACCTACGGAGGTGCTCATTATTTTTCAAGACTAAAAGACCCCAATCATTTTATTTATACTGGAAGACGAACTTCCTAAAAATCAGAACGAAGTTAAGTAAGTCAAGCGATGGAGCAAAAACTTTATCATAGTCGGAGAAAACCTATATTGTCAACGCGTATCCAGAGTTCTCATGCAGTGCGTCACACCTGAGGAGGGCAAGCAGATCCTGTAATATATCCACTCGGGCATCTGTGGCAACCATACTGCATCCGGAACATAAGTCGGAAAGGCTTGCAGGCAAGGGTTCTTCTGGTCGACTACGGTTACCGACACCAATGACATTGTTCAGACATGCGAGGGATGCCAATTTTGTGGGTTGCGCTGGGTATGTCGGTTTGGGCCGACTTATTTGGTAGTAGGCCAAAGATATGAGTTCTTAAATAGCATGCCCTATTGGGTCGTCCGATGGTCGCATTAAAATCACAATGCAGGTGCTATTTTATAAGAACCGATTAAATAATCAGATACGCTTTATGTTAAGCCTATAACCGGGTATCTTGATTATTTTAAGATATTGAGGACACAACATTATAAGAATCGACAGTTGGTCTCCATTAAACTTAGGGATGCAGGTATCTCTCAAGTACACCTGACCACATATTTGGATCAAAATCCAAAAAGTGGTACTCGGCTTACATGCTTAGCCAACAATTGTCCTAAGCAAAAATTCTTCCAACTGACATGATGTTGAGGAGTCTACATACCGTGTAGTATACTATTCGGGAAAGATTAAAAGGTTAAAGATTTTTGACTTTATGTTTAATTATTTCACAATTAAGCACAAAGTCGGGGGCTACACCTAATAGGTGCGCCTATTCAGCGTACAGTATTTATATTTTTATAAAGCCCTTTATAGCCTCGTTGCTAGCTGATATGAAGCAGGACTTGGAAGATAAAGCACTCAGACAAAGGGTATTCGGGAGTAATGCACTCGAGATTTCTTCACCGTGGAGGACGAGCACTCGGCCGGAGCTATGACTCAACTATGAATGTCTCAGGGGCTGCTGTGGAGGTCATAGGCCCCAGGTACCTCATGAGAAGCATATGAGCCACTCGGACAAAGAATGGGCCTAACCTTGTAATTAGGGATACAATAGGATTCGGCATACATTACCTTGCACGACAAGAAAAGGATATAATCCTAATCGGGCACGTTGTATTCCTAAAAGGAATTCCCTTAGTCGAAGTCCGACTAGGATTCCTAATCTGTAACTCTGTCCCCTGGTATATAAGGGAAGATAGGGCACCCTCTGAAGGCATATCGAAATCTCACCAGAGAAAGCTCAAAGACAATACACCACAACTGGACGTAGGGTATTACCTCATCTCGAGGGCCTAAACCAGTATAAATTATTCCGTGTTCCTTTGCAATCCATCAAGTTTAGGTCTCATGAGTAGCCCTATATTATTATTGCCGGTGTAAAACATCGACACTTGTTATGTATAAGGCTTGAAACTGCTGTCATGTGTAAGACTTGGTTATTATGTGTAAGACTTGAAGTACCTATCATATCTTGGTTTAAAACTTTCTATTATCTGTAAGGATTGATGCATGTTAAGGTTAGGTCATCTTTCTAAAATAGCTCTAATTATTGGTGAATTGGTACATACATATTAATTTTATGGATGTGAGTTCAATTATATTATATTGTTATTCTAATGATTATTCATGTGTTATTGGAATTTCTAAATTTTTGTGCCACTTTTACCATGTATTCTGTCAAGTGCTCTGTATAGAGATAACCTCACCAACTCTATGTGAAAAGGTATCTCTAACCAGCTATCCCACCTCCATCCCTCCATCCAAACAGAAGGATCATTTCATCCCATTGTATCCCTCTAATCAAAAAAAAACAGGGTCCATCTTATCCCTCAAACCTAATAAAAATTGGGATCATCCCGTCAAAAAAAATAGGGATGAATTTAACCCATCCCACCTCGTCCCTAAACCAAACATATCCTAAGAACAACTCTAAAAGAGCGGCTATTTATCTCTCTATAGAAAAATTTAGCAAACACTAAATAAAAATACCCTCCAAAAGACTTGCTATCTAAATAACTAAGCTATCTGACTGACCAAATCAATTCCTAAGTTGACCAAATATAGCCAGCCATCTCCATTAGTCAAAGGTGAGTCCCACGTTCTCTCTCCTCCTGCCATCTCCCTCGCTCGCTCGCATCTCTCTCGCTCGACGTCTCCCTCCGTCGCGTCGCCGTCACTCCTTTCTACGCTGTTGGCTCCCGATCTGCACTGTCTGCGTCGTGCCGCTCCGTGCATTTGGCCGGGGCAAGTCTCCTTTGCCCCCTCGCTCCTTTCTCTCTCCGCCGCCCTCCCTCTGTTGCACCGCCGTCGCTCAGATCTACCGCATGCCATCGTCCGTCCCGATCTATTGCATCCTCTTTCTCCGTCGTCTGCCGTCACCACCACCGGTCTCGCCCGGCCTCCGAGCGCCGCAATTCGATCGATTCAACACGTAATAGCAACACCTATCTTTTCTAATCCTCCTTTACCAAATGTTCAGACCAATTAGGCCACTGCCCTATTTATGTAATTACTTCTGATTATACACATATTGCAACTGCGTACATACACGCTTGCTTTTGTTAGCTACTGATCTAAGTGCTTTTTGTTAGCTAGCTTTCATATTTGCATTTTGAGGTCTGCTATGACTCTATGATAAGAATATTATAATATTTTGTGATCAAATGCTCCAAGCAAGTTGACATAACACAAAAATTTCAGGTGCCGACAAATAATGCTGGGTTTCTTTACTGAATGTTTTCTTTTTGGAACTGTTCTTTACTGAATGTGAATGTACTATTTTGTGCTATATTGGGTTTCTTTAGTGCTCCCAGATTATCACTCTTCTTGTCGATTGAGTCATTTAGACGTAGTATACATTAGCAGAAGTAAACAATCATGAAAGAAATTGAATTAAGTACATAATGTCGGTAGCTTAATTAGACAGAGAATTGCTTGAAAAATTGGAGGAGAAAGCATCGATGTCATGTTTCAGACAGCAGGCGCCATCTCCTTCAATTTCTGAACAAGGTACGTTTGACAGGGTCTGAACCTCTTCTTAAAAGGCAAGCAATTTTCCCATTGATCCAGGAACAGAAACCTACTCTGTTATTGCACTCCCTGATTATGTGTGGTTATTTTGTGCATGAGACGGCAGAGCTACATCTTCCTGAGCTCGCTGGGCGTCATGATGAATGGCTTTCCTCCGTCAGCTGCATCTCAAATTCCCAATCATGCAAGAAAAGTGGATATGCTGCTCTTCATTTTATTTCCTGGACATTTTGTACCAATTCATATGCATCTCAATTGTGCAAAGAAAAGTGGATATGCTGTTCTTGATCATTTTTGTACCAATCCACATATGTTGTGCTTTCAGGACCATTCAATTTTTGTACAAAACTAGCCGTTGAGATTTGAAAAACGAAAAATGGAGAAGCCGTTGAAGTGTGCAAAAAATATAAGGAAGAATCTTTTTGGCTAGCTAACCAAATAAGCAAATAACAAACAAAATTTAGAGAGACTTTTACAAATGCTCTAAGTGGCAACAATGGCTACAAATATGCAGCCCGTACAACATGGCCACGAACAAATTCACAAATAAGCAGCAAGAGCTGGTTGCAGAGAAGAGGAGTCGAAAGCTCAAGAAAAGAAAGAGTCAAAAGAGATTAATTATTTCTTCTTCGAACACAAGGACGAAAGTAATTAAGGATGTGTTTGGTTTGATAACGAAGTGGGATAGGATAGATCTATTCTTATTTTTTGGGATGGGTTAGTCCTCATTTTTGTTTGGTTGGAGAAATGAAATGATCCCTGTTTTTTGTTTAGTTGGAGAAATAGAAAGGGATGAAATGATCATATCACCTGTTTGGATTGAAGGATGATGCTAGGGTGGATGTGGCCGGTCCAGGACCTTCCCGGCGTCGAGGAGGAGCTCGTCTCCGAGGCGGCAGCGGCAGATGTCGGAGCTCGTCTCCAGGGCGGCGTCGAGGAGGAGTTCGTCACCGGTTGGAGCTCCCTGCGCCGTTGCCCCTCCCTGCGCCGTCACTGGTCGGAGCTCCCTGCGCCATCGCCGTCGCCGCTCCCTGCGCCGTCGCCGCTCCTCCCTGCGCCATCGCCCCTCCCTGCGCCATCGCCGCTCCCTGGCCTGCGCCGTCACCCGAGGCAGAGAAACCGCATCGCCGCTCCCGTGAGGTGGGTCGGCGCGGTTCGGCTGTTTTGGCCGGATCGATCTAACCCGAATATTAGGGGAATATTCCCTACTGGGTTCATCCCATTCTATCTAATCCACAAACCAAACATCCACAAAAATAGAATGGACCCAGTTCAACCCACAAAATTTTTGAAACCAAACATACTCTAAAAGATATACGACCGAGTTCGTATCATCATCCTCCTGACCGGTGCGCGTCCACGTCTTCCCGAAACAACGGGCGTGCGCCTCGTGAGCGAGCACGATCTCACACATTGTTGGATCACATGCATGCCACCACTGCCACTGTATAAGCTTACTCTGGTTTTCAACCTTTTTCCTTCAGATGAGAAAAAATAGAAGAAGAGAGAAAACAGTGACAATGAAGCTTACAAGTTACGACCCTTTTCAACCTTAATTTTCCATATCTGGGGACCTGGAGCAATGTAGTCCATGAAACACGAACTATATATAGATCTTGTGGCTAGCTTGATTAAGCCAGGACGTATCTTTTATTTATATTACCACCGGTTCTTTTTTTGTCTAATTGATTCTGTAGGCATGTATATTCAAAAAAATATATGTAAGAACAAATCAATAGTAATATTACATGTATATTTATTTAATCGTGGTAAGAGTCTTCTTTAATTTACTTGGATTAATTGGCTATGTTAACACTGTACAGAAAACAGCTTCCCTGCCGGTTAGTAACAGACATCCCTGCTGGTATTTGAACCGGCAAGCTGCATGTGACGGTGATGCGGGAGTATCAATGCCGGTTGAACCTACAAACTGGCAGTAATCCTCATTTGAAGCAATAGAATAAAATAAAATAAAATGGAAAATGCTAACAAATTGATGAATCTCGTTGATAGACCCAACAATTCAATGCTTCATCAATTCAACAGCTTAGCTAATCTATTGTGACCAACAATTCTATACACAACAATTACACATGCAAACAACAGTTCAACAAATCCACACATACAAAGGGGGTAACAAGTTCTCCTTGGCCAGCAGAGGCCATCGATGAAAAAAGAATAAGTCCAATGCTATCCTCCAGCTCACTGCGCCCCGGCTACCGAGCTGCTGCCATCACCTCATGACAAGCATATGGGCCACTCGGATAGAGGATGGGCCTAGCCTTGTAATTAGAGATATAGCTAAATTCGGCAGACTTCGCCTTGTATAGAAAGGAATATACAGTACTAGTCGGGTGCGTTATATCTCTAAGAGGAGATCTCCTAGTCGTAATCCGATGGGGACTCCTACCTTGTAACCCTGTCCCCCAGTATATAAGGGGAGGCAGGGCGCCCCATGAGGGCATGTTGAGTTGGTTCACCAGAATCACCACCGGAAATCCTCAAAGGAATACATACAAACTGGACGTAGGGTATTACCTCACATTGAGGGCCTGAACCAGTATAAAATCTCTCTGTGTTCCTTTGCAATCCACCGAGTTTACATCCGCCGACTAGCCCCATATATTTATTGCCGGTGTAAAACATCGACAGTTGGCGCGCCAGGTAGGGGCTTCGGCGCGATCTACATCTACAAGCTCGATGGATCCAGCAACCGAAGTCGACGGCGGCAAACTCCCCCCCGGAGATACAATCGCATTCAGAAGCCTTGACTTCGTCGCCGACCAGCTCGGCAATCTCACCCCGGCCGACACGGACCCGATCCAACCGGCCGAGGAACCAGCTGACTCCGCGCCAGTCGGCCCACATGACGCTGCGGCAATCTTCGACGACATGCTGCGGCGATCTCCAATACGCCCGAGTCCAGGGACAACTCTTCCTTCCAGTGTTCGACTCGGACTCGGTTCTGAGCCAGCCGAGATCGGGCCGAGAAGGGAAGAGATCGTCAACTTCCCGTTCGGACTCGGCGACGCCGCGGATATCTACAATCTACATCCGACGCGGCAAACCCGATCCCCTGGAGTTCGACTCGGATACGGCTCCGAGCCGCTTGAGATCGGATCTAGGGAGGTCGGAGTTACAATCACCCCCATCAACTATTCCGACTACGACTCTCAGTCGGACTACGACTCCCAGTCGGATTCCGACTCCAAGTCGGATACCAGCTCGGCAAGCTTCACTCCGCCGTGAGAAATCTTCATGGCATCCAAAGGCTCTACTCCTACTCAGGAATCACGCCGACTACACGAAAAACAAGAGGAGGAGGCCTGCCGTCTGCGAGAACAACAGGAGGAAGAAACAAGACGCCTGCACGCCCACAACGACGGCCTACGCAGGGCTGGGCGAACCGCTCAGCAACAAACCCTCCAAACAAAAGTCGGCGACCACAACGTCTTCGTCACGCCACAGCAGAACGTCGTGGCAGCCGCAACCCTACTGGACACGGTCCAGGTCGGGCCTGATCACCAAGCCACCCCGACGATCGCAAGGATAAAAGCCATGCTTACCGCTGCCGCATGTCAGCAGCACCAACAGTCGGGCAACACACTCGTACTGACCAGTCAATCAACTTCCCCAGCGGCAGTCTCATCCACCTCAAAGCGACATCGAGCGGCCGGCTCTAGTCGGCAGCACGCGGAGTCAAGCCAGACGTCACTCGGCAACCACAACAACCGGCAACGTCGAAGCGACCGTCGGGACAGCCAGGACCTCCGAGACCGACTGCGGCGCGACCTTCAGCAAGACATTAATGCTCGGCGCCGCAAACGAGAAGAAGACGAGCAACGCCAACTGGAAGACGAGAACGAGCAATTCGGCCTCCACTACAAGCGGTTTCGCCGCCGTAGTCGAGGTCGGAGTCCTCATGAAGACGACGGAGTACCGGCCTTCACTCAGGAGCTACAACAAGTCGACTGGCCGTCAAGTTTCAAGCCTACAGGCATCAACAAATACGATGGCAAGACTAATCCCGAGTCCTGGCTCACGGTCTGCACTCTAGCGATTCGAGCAGCTGGGGGAAATCAGAAAGTCATGGCTAACTACCTCCCAGTCGCTTTAGCCGACTCAGCGAGGACATGGCTAGTAGGACTTCCCAAGCAATCAATCGACTCCTGGGGAGAACTCCGGAAACGCTTCATCGCCAACTTCCAGGGAACATACGAGAGGCCATCTTCCGAGTACGACTTATATCAGTTGCATCAAAGGAAGAACGAGTCTCTTCGTGACTTCATCAAGAGGTTTTCTGAGAAGAAGAGCTCAATCCCAAACGTCAAGGATGAGGTCGTCACCGCCGCCTTTCGAAAAGGAGTCAAAGACGCCTCGTTCATCGACAAATTCATGCGGAAGCCTCCCAACTCTGTCAAGGCCCTATTCGACATGGCAAACAAGTACGCCGACTCGGCCCACGCTGTTGCTGAGGCCCTCGATGACAACAAGTCACCCTGACAGAAGAAGCGGGACGACACCGACGACGCGGTCCCGACTAAAGCTGGGAATCGCAAACGCAAGTCAGACGGCTCCATTGTGGCAGTCGGTCACAACCGCCTTCGACCTTCAGCAACTGAAGATTATCAGAACAACAAGTGACATGCTCGGGGGCTCACAAGCTCAAACACGAGGATGGCATCCCCACTCCCAAATACCGAACAGCTAAGTCGCTTTCTGATAAACATCTCCTCACTCGGCCTTGCTAGTGCCACAGCCGCTTACACCTAATAGGTGTATAAGCTGCGCATTTACTTTTTTCCGTTTTTGCTCTTAAATGATTACAAAAGTACTCGAGTAGCATAAATCTCGATCCGTGAAACTCTGCTCCATGTAAGACGAACTCAAGTCACCCAAAACGCGTGCCTGGGAAAGAGCCACGAGCCAACTCCCGACGCTAGGGGGCTATGACTAGTCGGGCAGAGTGCTTAAACGTAAGGGGTCAACTACTCGAGGAAATTAATATCAAAAAGAGGAAGAACACGTATTTACATACATTGTAAAATACATTTTATTCGGGTGATTATTTTCATCATCAGATGCTACTCATCCGATATTTTTATATTGCAGGCCCAGCTCCGGATAGGCGTGACAGGAACTCAGGGCTTCGAGCCTATCTCCTACGCTCGGGGGCTGGACAAGTCTGCCAAAATACACTCGGGATGCTCCATGAGGGCTACTCACCGAGTACTTGCGCCAGTTGGGACGTCATCTTCCCCGACTACGCTCCATGCGAGCCAACAATCGGCCCCCGGCGCCAGTCGGGGCTGTATACCACTCGGCTAAGTAGGGTACGCCCCATGAGGGTCGCCAGCCGAATCCTACGCTAATGCTAGGTTCGGGTACCTTATTTGGCCGCAACTCTGTCAGGTTGGGTACGCCCCATGAGGGTCGCCAGCCGAATCCTATGCTAATGCAAGATTCGGGTGCCTAGCTTGGCTATAACTCTGTTGGATAGGGTACGCCCCGTGAGGGTCACCAGCCGAACCCTCTGCTAATGCAAGGTTCGGGTACCTTGTTCGGCTTTACCCAAGTCAGAGAAGACTTATATCGTCAAAGTGCATCCGGAGTTCTCATGCACTGTGTCACACCTGAGGAGGGCAAGCAGATCCTGCATTATACCCACTCAGGCTTACGTGGCAATCAGTTTGCATCCAGAACGTAAGTCGGAAAGGCTTGCGAATAAGGATTTCTCTGGCTGATTGCGGTTACCAACACCAAAAAACTCATCCTGACATGCGATGGATGATACTTCTCTAGAGCTATGCTGGATAGGTCGGCTCAGGCCGGCTTATTTGGTAGCGGCCACCAAGATATGAGTTCCTACAGTAGCATGCTCCATGTGGGCCGCCCGCAGGCTGAGTTGAAATTATAGCGCTGGTGCTACCCACAGGAACCGATGAGGTAAACAGATATGCTTCATGAGAGCCTTATTGCTAAACATATATGTTTGGGTATCTGTCTTATCCACCAGGTCTCGAGGATACATCCTTACAAGGATCACAAGCTGGTCTTCATTAAAATTGGAGATGCAGGTATCTCTCTCGAGTACACCTAACCACGTAATGGATTTATTTTTCATACAGTGGTACTCGGCCTACATGCGTGGCCACCAGTTGCCATGAGCAGCATTATTCCCGCTGACATGACGCGGATGAGTCTAACTTTCGAATAGTTCACTACTCGGGAGAGACTATAAAATTCTCATTCCCGCTGACATGACGCGGATGAGTCTAACCTTCGAGTAGTGCACTACTCGGGAAAGACTATAAACAATCTTCCAGCTGACGAGCTGAAGAGTCTAACTTCCGAATGGGACGCCACTCAGGCCTCCCTCCTCCTCCCCTTTCTTCTCCTCCCCGATGGGCCGGAGGCGGTGGCGGAGGGGCCAGATCAGGCGGCCCCCAAGTTAGGCTGGAGGCGGATCTAGCCCCTGAGGCCCGAGCCGCCACCTTTGGTCCATTAGGGAGGAGAAGGGAGGGGAGGAGAGGGAGAGGACACGGTGGAGGCAGCAGGCGGGAAAGGGGGCCGCCGTCACTCGTTGTAGAGGGGCCACCATCACTCGTTGTAGAGGGGCCACCGTCACTCGCCGCGGCAGAGAGGGTGAGAAGGATGGCAGTGTGGCAAAGGGCTAGAGGAGTAGTGAGCATGGCGACTGTTCGCGTGCTCGCTACGGCAGGTTGGATCAAATAAAAACCTTGTGATCAAATTTTGGAAGAAATAAAATGTTATGCTTTGGTGTGCATTTGTTAATTTCCATGTTTTTGGTTTTTCTTTACATTGCATAATAGGGCTCACATGCATATAAGTGTATGTATGAGAGAATTAAACATAAATATGATATGAATAAAACCTTGGGAAAATTTCATAAGAACAAGTCAACATCTGCAACCTACTGTGAAAATTTCATGATTTTATCATTTGTTTTGGTGCTCCATTTAAAACTTCTAAAAACAGCACAAATCTGAAAATAGGGCTAATATGATGACAATTTCACATTTTTAACAGAATTTTATCTTAATTCATCAACTTTTGATATTTTGTCAGAAGGTTTTGTTAAAGCCTGTCATCAGAAACATTGGCATAATCAAATTCACTAGATTTTTACATAAAATGATAGGTTCAAAGTCACTAGAAATGTGTTAACTGCAGATTTCGATGTCGAAAAGCCCATTTCACATTTTTACCATATTAAATCTACAAGGCTTTAAGCTTAGGAAATTGGCACGTCAGTAGACCACATAACCACCCTCTCACAGTAATTTTTCCACGCCTAAATCAGATGGGAGATAGATTAAAACCTCAGTGCAAAACAGCTCATCACTGCAGTTTCCAGACTTAGTTTCTTCACGAGATCTCTTTAGCTTTCACTGACAAATAGGGCCTAGGGCTTGTGGGGTCCACCTGTCAACCAGAGGACACCAGCTCACTCAGCCACTGCCCCTAGAACGTGTGACACGCGCTGAAACACGCATCGACACGCCCAGACACCACCACGTAGGGCTGTCAAAATAGCTCGAGGCTCACAAGCTTAAGTTGTCAAAGGATGTGGCCGGATTTTGGTCGGGCTGTGAGAACGTGGTGGCGCAACTCCGGCCACTGACAGCCCTACGCGGTGGTGTCTGGGCGCGTCAACGCGTGTTCCAGCGCGTGTCACACGTTCTAGGGGCAGTGGCTGAGTGAGCTAGTGTCCTCTGGTTGACAGGTGGACCCCACAAGCCCTAGGCCCTATTTGTCAGTGAAAGCTAAAGAAATCTCGTGAAGAAACTAAGTCTGGAAACTGCAGTGATGAGCTGTTTTGCACTGAGGTTTTAATCTATCTCCCATCTAATTTTAGGCGTGGAAAAATTACTGTGAGAGGGTGGTTATGTGGTCTACTGACGTGCCAATTTCCTAAGCTTAAAGCCTTGTAGATTTAATATGGTAAAAATGTGAAATGGGCTTTTCGACATCGAACGCCACCGCCGACTCACCAAACGCCGCCGCTTCAGCCTCGACAACCCCAGCTGGACGTTTGGTGAGCTTCCTAGAGGCCTTAGGACACACATGCATGTTCTATTTTGGCCGGAATCGAGCTAGATTCTAACATGCACTTCCATGCTGAAACTCGTCGACGCTTGTACCGCCGCTGTTGCTTATTCTGACCACCTCAGAGCGCGTTTAAGCCATCGTTGGGTTCGTCTCGAGCTGCTGCATGTTTTTTATTTTGGCCACACCCCAGGATTCGCCGCCGTCCATCGTTGCTGTCGCCTCAAAGCTTGCCGCCACCGCTCGCCGTCGCTGTTTGCCATCGCTAAGTCACTGACATGTGGGACCGCTGCTATCACGCGCTAAGGACTGGATTAGCGAAAGTTTAAAATTTGTGAGGTTTAAACTGCAAAGTGGTTAGACTTACATGTGGACCCAAGGGTTAAGTTGTAATTCAATAAAACTTTTAGCACTCTTTATGAATTTTCCTTTTCCACGTGCTTAAGGACCCCAGGTTGGTTTCCAGTTAACTGGAGGATCTTTTTGTAAAATTTCACTCACTGACGTGTAGGCCCAGAAGTTGAAAATCTGAGAAAAATTAAGAAAATGGATTTAGGCTTTTCTATTGAACTGAAAAATGAAAGTATACTTCAAAAAATTGTAGAAAATTCATACAAACTTTAAATTTAGTGAATCAAATTTTGATAAATTCATAATGTTATTCTTTTTCATTCTGTAGGTAATAAATTGACAGAAACTACCATTTAAAAATCACTAAAAATAAAATACTTAAGTAAAACTCATATATAAGCCTAGAAACTTAACAAATTTATATCTTTTTCATATAGTAGAATAAAGTGAAAATTCTTTTACTATAATTCATCTAAATATAGAACCTAATTACTGTAGAAAAATACATGCATTCTAGAGACATTTGAACTTTTGCATAATTTGGTGTGGAAGACAATCCCGTTGACGATGAGGAAATTGATCTCAATACTGACTAGGGATAAGAGGTTCAACAAGACAAGTGTTTTTCCCCTCTCCTTTGACCATATTGCAACCAATGATTTGGGGCAAAATGTGTTGTTTTATAAAATGCATGCTTATTTGAATTATCAATATTTAATCTTTTTAAAATGGTAGAATTAACCTATTGCCGCATATACCTTCTTGAGAATTACTTTTCTCCTGTTGTAACCATAGGATGGGTTAGGGTACTCTTCTTGTACTCAATTGGGTTTAAATAGACATTTACATGTGATATATATATACGTGGCCAAACGGGCGGACCGGGTCGGCACGGCCCGAGGCATGGTCCGGCACGGCCCGTGTAGGCACGGTTCCTGTAGCGGGCTGTGCCGTGCCGGCCTGCGTGCCTTCCCCCCGGCCCAGGCATGGCACGCCGAGGTCATGGGCCATGCGGTGCCGACACGGCCCGTCGGCGGCCTACCGTGCCCGGGCCGGCCCGGTACCGCCGACGCATGCCGTGGCCTCCGCCGCCGCCCTCCACCGCCGCCTCCCCAGCCGCCGACGTCGTAGGCGGCCTCCACCACCGCCTCCCCGCCCTGCGCGCCTCCTCGGCCTCCTCCGCCGCTTCCCCACCGCCGCCCCTCCCCGGCCTCCCCGCCGCCGCGCCTCCCCGCCCTCCGTCGCCGCCGTCGCACGTCCCCGCCCTCCGCCGCCTCCCGCGCCCGCCTCCTCCCTTCCGCCGACGCTGGGCAGGAGCGCCTAGGGGCCCTGCAGCTGCAGCCGATGCTGGAAGTATATGTCTGGCTGGAAGAAGTAAAAAAAAAAGAGATACAGTAAAGAAGAAAAAAAAAGAGTTAAAAAATTTGAAAAAAATAGAGGAGTTGTAAAAAAATTATCTGAGATGAGTAAAAAATATGAGGGTAATTTTTGATGATATTAGAGGAGGGAGTTTTCATTTTTTTTAACAAGCAAAATAACAACACATATATAATTATGTAATTTAATATGTCCATAAGTATAGGGGAAAATTATTTAAGGTAAGTAAAAAAACATGAGGGTATTTTTTGATGATATTAGAGGAGGAAATTTTCATATTTTTTAAACAACCAAAATAAAAGCACATATATAGTTAAGTAATTTAATTTCTACATAGATATAGGGAAAAATTGCGCAATGACCTTTATTGATTTTGATATTACATAGCTGCCTCATTAAAAACGCTGTCGTGTAAAAACTCAATTTTGAGAAAACTATGACAAAGAAAAAAGAGTACAGCTAAAGGTCAACACTCAAAAATAAAAAATATTACTCTAGTTCCTTATTTTGTAGGTAAAGATTTTGAAACTGCTCAGCCAAATCTTAGTTCTCCGTGGTGTGTTGGGCACGTTCTTTGGCTAGCACCCAGTCTTTAACCGCAAGTAGCATTTCTACCACCTCACTGCGGAGATTTCTTCTTCTCTCCTCAATAATTCTTCCGCAAAGACTGAAAGCTGATTCGGATGATACCGTAGACACAGGCACCGTGAACACATCTCGTGCTAGCTTTGAGAGCACGGGATATTGGGTCTTGTGATCGTTCCACCATTGAAGAACGTTGAGATCTTCCTGGTTGATGGAGTCACTGTCCAAGTAGGTGGATAGCTCAAGGGCTTCAAGCGAAGCATGTGCAGGACTTGCGGCGGCCGAACTTCCACCACCCGTGCTCGAAGAAGAAGAGGAACCACCCCAAATTCGGCCCCACTGTAATTTCTTCTTACCTGCGACAGGGACGGGTGGGGCTCTTTGCACGCGAACTCCCTGAAACTTAGTTTCATACTTTCGAAAAACTTCATACAATTTTGTCTTAGAATCGGAATAGTAGTTAGTGTAATCAATATTCATTGTATCCCCTATAAGATTCAAAATATTTAGAAACCCCCGTATTTTACCCCTAGGATCAAGAATAAAGGCAAAAGCAAACAAGTATGGAATGTCCCTCCAGTATTTAAGATATTTTTGTTTCATGTGAAATACTACAAGTCCTAATAGTTGGTCATCTTCATATTCTTTTAATAAAGTGGCAATCTCAAAAATTTTATGCAAAATTAAATTAGCAGTTGGATAGTAAACACCAGACAAAGTAACAGTTGCATCATAAAATGTTTCAAGAAAGTAATAAAACCTTTCTACAACATGCCAAGACTGTTCTGTCAGTAGCGGTTGCCCGTCACTGGTAACAACATTCTTGGACTGCAAAAAAACTGTTAGTATATCCTTGTAAGGCAAGATGTGTCTCAACATCAAATAAGTCGAGTTCCACCGATGGTGTGCATCCGTTGGAACTTGCGTGGACGCTTGTCCGAAGCAATGCAAAATCGCTTGAAGGTCGCAAGTCGAGGATTAGAACCATTGAGCCATGTTATGACTTCACGGATAGAATCGAGATATACACTTACTCTCTTAAAACCAGATTTAACTATAAGATTAATAACATGGCAAGTACAACATTGATGTAAAAGAAATGATTGAGCATAAACATTGAATAAAGGCTGCAAAATTTCCATTGCTCTGGAATTTGCAGCTGCATTATCTAGAGTTACGATAAATATTTTATTTGTGATGCCAAAATCCTCACAAACTCTAGAAATTCGTTCAACAATATTTTCTGCAGTATGTGAAACATCAATTAATTTTAAAGCTATTACTCTTTTTTGTAGTTCCCATTCATCATCAACATAATGAGCAACTACACTAATATAATCCTCCTTAGCTCTACCACTCTAAATATCTGATGTGATACTAATAGAAAAGGTGCATGTAGTAAACAATTGTTTAATACTGTCCCGGCCTTGGTTGTAAACATTCACCAAGTCCTGGGTTGTGGTCTGTCTACTAATAGCTTGAAACCTAGGATTATGAGTAGTTTTAATGTAAGTCTCGAATGCAGTAGACTCACCAAAGTTTAGGGGTAGATCCTGTTTAGCAATTAAACGGGTAAGGGATTCTCGTGCTACCTGAGAGTTATACTCCCATGAACGTACCGTACCATCAGGATTCAGTACCAGTTGCTGCTGTCGTAGCTAGTAACCTTGCTTCTTCGAACACGCCTCAGCATGTCGCCTTAAATGCCCTGTTCCACCAGAAGATTTTCCAAAGAGTTTAGTCTTACAAATTTTACATTTCACGTACGTTACCTCCCTTCCATCTGCACCGGCCTCCTTGATCTCATCAAAATGTTGCCAAATGGAGGAAGTTCTTGATCTCTTCGAGTCGGTTGCCGTTGATAGGTTCCCGCTCGCAGTTCCGGATTCTTCCGAAGCCGCATGTACTTCCTCCGGATGTTCTTGCGGTGTAGGAGCTGACCCGGAGTCGTTTCCTTGCGACATCGGCACATAGCTCAAGTCGAAGTCGCTCAGTTGGAACGTCGGGTAGTTCGGATCCATCCTGCAAAATAAATAGAGAAAATTAGTATTAAAAAAATAGTACGAACAAAAAAGAAAATTTAGGATTTTTTTTACCTTGTAGGAGCACCGGAGGATGCAGCTATTAGCTATGAGAATGTGGAAAATTTTTGAATTTTAGACAAAATTTTGTCTAAATCAAAAATTTAGAGCGCAATAGAGCAAAAGAGAGGAGAATAGAGCACAAGAAGAAAGATTGAGAGGTTTGGATGAGCAAAAATGTGGCTGGAGCTTCCTCTATTTATAGGAAAAAAATTTCGCAATTTTTCAGATTTTCTTGATATTTTTTCGGATTTTTTTGTCCTCCAATGGCTAGATTCAAAATCTAGCCGTTATTTCGGACCGTTGGAACACGTGTCAATTTTCTACTAGGCCAACGCGGCCGAACACTACAGCAAACTGTCATCTGCAGGTGTACTATAGCAACGGGTCGGACACTATACCGTACAGACGAATCACTGTTGCGACACTGTAATATACACTGTAGCGGCAACTAAACCGACGCCTGGCCTGCCTCCTCCGCCTCCTCCCGGCCGGCGGTCACCGACGCTCGCCTCCTCCCGCGCCGCGCCCGCCTTCGGCTGCCTTGGCCTCCGCCGCCGCCCTTCGCCGCCGCCTCCAAGCCTGGGCGCCTCCCCGGCCTCGGCCGCCTCCCGCGCCCGCCTCCTCCCGGCCGCCGACGACTGCCTCGGCCTCCGCCACCGCCCTCCACTGCCGCCTCCCCACCTGGACACCCGCCTCCTCCTCCGCCCTCCTCCTCCCGACCGACGGCCGCTGACGCTCGTCTCCTCCCGCGTCCGCCTCCGGCTACCTCGGCCTCCGCTGGCGCCCTCCGCCGCCGCCTCCCCGGCTACGCGCTTACCCGGCCTCGGCCGCCTCCCACGCCCGCAGCCTCCCGGTCGCCGATGCCTGCCGTGGCAGCGCGGCCTCTGCCGCCGCCCTCCGGGCGGGCCGTGCCGGGCCGTGCCCCGTGCCGTGCTGTGCCGGCCCGCTACAGTTCATGGGCCATGCCGTGGCGGCCCGCCGTGCCGCACCTGGGCCCAGGCACGGCACGGCTACTTGGGCCGTGCCAGCACAACCCACAGCCAACCGTGTCGGGCCAGCCCGGGCATGGTTACTGTAGCACCATGCCCGGGCCGGCCCGACAGGGCACAGCCCATTTGAACATGTCTGGATATATAATTAGCCTTGCCTAGAAACTCTATTTAATGTTATGGCAAATTTTTAAATGAAATTTTGAGGATCTAAAAATTTCTGAAGATGGATATATTCCCAACTTAATTGTAAACTAAAATGATGAAAAGTTGGTTTTTAAACTTGGGCAGCAAGTGGTATATATATGTGATAGTTGTATATCAATAGGGGGAGTGCTCGCCTAGCTTGATTAATTATTGAACTCTTTGTCACCATCTGTGTATATACATCCACATATGTTAGTATGGGATAACCTTAGTTGACAAGTTGTTTATGATCTAACCTTACATTGGGAGGCCGTGGTAGTATGAACTAGTCTTGATTGATAGTTTATAGGAACTACTCATGTATATCGTGAAGAAATGGATGTTCACTTAGTGGCATGAGCATCTAAGTATATCCAATATAACGATACAGTGCCTCGTAGGTTATTTCACCAAGGCGTCAGGTTCGGTAGGCCAATCATCCTGGCGACACTAAGGATATGGACTTAGTGTGGAATTTTCACTAACCTTGCTGATGCAAGGTTAGGCCATAGGCAATAGATTAGCTTCGTCGCAGGCAGTAAAACGGGTACCTTCCGGTATCGCGTGGCATGTGGTTACATGATTACTATTTTGCATCATGTGGGTAAAGATGTATGAACTATGAAGAGTAAGAACTAATCGGTTAGCCGTGCCTATCGTTATGGGAAACATGGTGAAGTGCCAGGAGTATAATTTTGCATATTTCTCAATACATTTTAAACTTGATTCTTAGCAAATGAGAAATCTGATATTTGATTTATGACCATGGACTTGCTATCATGGAAGATAGTAAGATTACTTTATGTATGTACTATGTTGGAATTGTTCTATAAAGGCTATTAAAAATGTTTGCCAACTAAAACTTGCTTTATGCAAAATTTAGCTACACAAATACCTCTCCTTGTTGTATCCTTGCATATAGGTATTAGAAATTACCTTGCCAGTATATTATTGGATAATGTACTGACATTTGATCTTTATTTGTTGCCACTATTAGAATTTTATGTACATGATGAATTGCCTACCGATGAGTGCTACGTCATGGGTGACAATGATTTCCAGGATGGTTTATATTAGGGGTTTACCCTAGTCGGTATGCTTGTGAGTCTTTTGGGTAGATAAGCTTCCACTGAACACTACATAAATTTGGTCTGTCGACCTATGTACTTGTACTAATTGTAAATTATCTATCTGTACCTATGTATCCTTATATATCCTATGTGTGATATCTGAGCTAAGATGAAAGTGCAGAGCTAGTATTTTCCTAGGACTAGTTTTACATAAGTACGAGTTTTAAACATTTGAAATCCTTGCGTGGTATGTTGGAATTGCTAAAAGGGCTAAGGCCCATGTGAAGAATAATTCCAAGAAAAATCTCAAAGGCCCACCTCATGGGGAGTGGCATGGGGAGTTTTAGTACCACCTTGCTAGTTCTAGGACAGGGAGACCTCCTTATAAGGGTGAGCTCTCTCCTAGCCACTTGAGACATGCATAGTGGAGAGAAGTGGAGGAACACACGCACGCTCGCTCGCCTCGCCTCGCCTCGCCACGCCAGGCCAGGCCAGGCCAGGTGGCGCGCGTATGCAACATGCGCGTGAATGGTCCACCAAAAAATTGGCTTCTCATGCTTGCGCAGATGCAGCTTCTTTTTGTAGTTTTTATTTTGCTACAAATTTAGAGTCCGGATAGGATACGCGCAGCCTATCCGGTTCGGTTACGAGATAGAGATTGTGCGGGCGTCCTGATCACGCGTCCTAATATCTCTATAAATACCAAGCTGCTGTCTCCGCGCAACATATGTGAAAACAGTCTAGGGCTTGCCATCTCTTCTGTTCTGAGCCGTCGTTCGTCGTCTACTCCGTCCCGATCTTCGGCGTGCACCGGCGGATTGGGAGAGCATGTCTCCGAAACCCTCACCTTCGACGTCCTGCACTGGGAAAGGACGAATAAGGTTTTTGGGAAGCGCTACGCGCGACTGCTCGCTGTGCGCCCATCACGGCTCGTCTTCCTTCATGTTTGGGCGCTGCGCGTCGTCGTCATCACCCGGTGCCGCGCGTCGTTCGTACGGTACACGCTGCGCCTGTGTCTGCTCCAGAACAGCCCCACAACAGGGCTATAGGTACGCGTACACTATGTCTCCTGTGTTTGATCTATTTATGTTAATTGCTGTCATATACATGTTTAGATTAGATTACATGATTCTGTTTACTTATGCTATTAATATCATGATTTATTTATGGAATAAATTAAATCTACATGTGCTTATATTTTCAACAATCCAAAAACCTTATTATAAGCACTGTAGTTTTACGATGGCTAGTTTTGCCGATGCACTGAGGCCGGATTAATTTACCGGCGTGCACTTTAAGAGATGGCAGATTAGAGTCACTCTGTGGCTGATAGCTATGAAGTGCTTCTGGGTGAGTACTAGCAAACCTGAAGGAGTTCTCTCTGCTGAACAGCAGAAAGAATTTGAGGAAGCCACTAATCTCTTTGTGGGATGCATTATTAGCGTTGTCGGAGGATGAAACCTCGACGGCGGAAAGTCTGGAGACCCCCCTTTGAGGTTCGGCCAGGGGAGTGGTTCTCAGGCGTACGAGGCGTCCGGTGGAAGAAGGGTCGAACGATGGAAGAAAGGATGGCACACAAGGGACAGGAGGATTTAGACAGGTTCAGGCCGCTCGGAGGCGTAATACCCTACTCCTGTGTGTATGCTATGTGGAGATGAATATGGTATGACTGTTACAAGGTGAGCTCAGCCCACTTGCCGGAGCTGAGGAAGAAGAACAGTAGCTAGAGAGTGAGCTCAGAGCAGAGAGCCGAGAGTTAGAGGTCCTTAGTTCAATGTGTGTCCCCCCAGCCTGAGGCATGGATCCTCCTTTTATCATCCACAAGGGGAATCCACAGTGCCTGGCCTGAGAGAGAGAGAGAGAGAAAACACTGTCTTGTCACACGTCTCCGCCTGCTGCCACCTGCTACGCCCACACCGAGGTAGGTCGGCTGCGGGCGGCCTAGTCTTCGGGACGTGAGGATGTGACGGGATGTGACGGAGCGTCTGGTCATCTGGTCGTCTTGGTTGATGGAGCGGGGAGACGTGACGGCGCACGCCTCTGCTGCGTGGAAAAAGGGGCCTGCATAGTCAAAAGTTTCTGACTACACAGTGAAAGGAGCCTTCATAGTCAAAAGGTTTCCGACAGCACAGGAAGCAGGCCCACGGAAGCCAGGCGCGTCACGCCCCGTTGCATCGTCATCAATGTGGGTGGTTGGAGAGCCGATGCACTTGAGTCAGGCTCGTGCCCGGGTCCCGGAATCGAGAGGCGAGGCCCGGGCACGGGAAGCGGCTCCCGGGACCGGGCGCCGGGTCCCGGGCACGGGAAGTGGCTCCCGGAACCAGAACCGAGGCCCCGGGTGCCGGGGGTGACCACGGTCCTCGGGCCCCCCGGTACTTGGCCGGAGGAAGGCGGTAGCCGCCCGTTGCCAGTGCAGAATATAGCCCCCGGGGAAGCTGACGTGGCAGAGGATCCACGCGTCCCCGCGATTGTGGGGACCCCCAGTCCCGTTTCGCCGATAGTGGCCCCTGGCCCTGTTGCTCGGCCGGAGTCCACTTCGGGCAGGAACAGGGCCATGTCTTTAGAGAAACGAGGGGACGCGGGGTGCTCCTGGTTTGTCATGAGCTGGTAGAGCTTAGCGACTTGCTGCGCTCGTTTGTTTGCCGGGAACAAATATGGGCCCGGGACCCGGGGCCCCGGAGGTAATGCGGTGGACATGTGTCCGGGACCCGGGGGCCCGGGCTGGGAATATTTGAAGGTATCGGGACACCTTCCCTGGGCTCGAGCTCGCCAAGGCGATGCTGTCCGGGTTCTCGCGCATCGCCTGGCTGCGAAAATGTTAAGGAAGCCGCGGTGGTTCGCGAGGAGGCGCGGGAAGCCGTGGCCGAGACCGCTGCAACGGGGGCAGGGTTCTCCGACCGCGGCGAGCACCCTGTGGAGCCGCCATCCGACGAGGAGATTTGGGGCCCACCTAGGATTGCCGGTGGCCCGAAAGGCGAAGAATGTTGCCCCGGCGGCCGTTGTACTGGCTGCCACCTTTCTGGAGCTGCGCGGACCCCGGGCGAACCGGGGCCGCCGTCGCGGTTACTGCTGGTGTGACAGTGAGCCTGGAGGTCGTGGCGGCCGTGCGTGAGCGGGCCGCCGTGGAACTGACTAATGTTTCTGCTGCCGAAGAAGAGGGGAAAGCCAGGGCCCAGACGTCTCCCGCGAGGAGGGAGCGGGCCCTTGTAGCTTCCGCTGCCCGGCGAACAGGAGCAGATGGCGGTCGCCGCCGGCCAAGTGCAGGCGGCAGCCTGTCGAGACCAGCGGGAGTCCGCCCGGGTCTGGGCGGATCTTCGAGAGCGGACGGGCAGCGATCGCGACGGTGATGCAGCAGCTCACCGCCCGAACAGTCGCCACTGGGACCTTCGTGGCGACTCGGCGATCGGACCGTCCGAATCTAGACGATCCGTAGAAGGCCGGCTGGAGATTGAGGCGGCAGAGGGGCGCGGCGTCCAACTGAAGGACGCCGCCAAGTCCGCCGCCAACGAAGCCTCCCGCGCTCGGTCCAAGATAGAGGCGTGGGAGAAGAAAACATCCTCCCGGAAAGATCGCGTCCGGGCCCGAGAGGCCGGGCTCGCGGCCCGGAAGCATGAGATCATTGCGTGCGGGGTGGCGATGAAGGCCGCTGAGTCCTGGTTGGTGGAGATGGAGCGGGAGGCCGAGGCCTCCCGGAAGCGCACGGCCGACTTCGAGGCCGTGGTCGATGCCGCAGCCACGGTGGCGGAGTTCTTCGAGTGGGGGGAGCGCTTAGAGGATCCGGGGACCGACGAGTCCGACGAAGACGTCGGTCCCCTGCCGACGTCGCCCGGGTCCGTCCGACGGAGGTGAGTGACCTCCCCCGTGCGACGATATCTCCGGGCCTCCGCTCGTGCTTGCGCACCGATCCACCGATTTTGCCTGTCTTATACAAAGAGAAACATTTGTTGTGTATATAATGATGTTGACATTCTCGTACCTCTGCTCATTGTGTTGCTCCGGGAATTGTTGCTCGTATTCGGGCCCCCGTGTCCGGGAGCGCGAGTACCGGCGCCACCCGATAGCGAGAGCACGCAGCCAGCGAACAGCCGCAGACCCTGGAACCCTTATCCGGGCCCCGGCGTGGCCGCCAGCCCCGGAGCTCGGTCCCGGAGGCAGCGAACGCGATGGTTGCTCGCCCCAGGAACCTGGTCCCCGGGAGCGCGAGCAACCGAACGCAAGCCTTGCGTCCGTAGGTTCGGCTCCTTCGATCTTCCGGATCCGGGGGCCCTCCATGCCCCCGGGCGCCGCTAGCCCAGGGAGTGCGGCGGGGCCGCGAGAACAGATCTTTGACCCGTCGGGAGTCCCTCGGGAACTACCCCTGACCGGGCACGGGGTCGTCTGGCAGCGAAGCCCCGGCCGGGCACCGCAGCCCGCCCCAGGAACCTAGGCTGGCCATGCAACTGGGAGAAGAATACAAATTGAGCAATATGTAAAGTCGGATAAGGTAACGTATCTGGGTATTGCGAAGGGCGACATGGCTCCACGAGCACAATCCCGGGACCGAGAGTGTTGCTCGCCCCCGGGAACGCCGAGGATCGGGCCAATCCGCCATGTACCGCCGTAGCGCCCAGCTCCCCTTCTCGGGGGACCTGGAGCAGCCGCCTGCCCCGGGAGCACGGTCCTCGACGGCTGCGAGGGGCCCGAGGATGAGTCTGGCGGGACGATCGAGTCCGCAGGTGCGGCCCCTCCCGTCTTCCGGGTCTGGGGGCCCTTCGTGCCCCCGGGCGCCATTGGTTCTGGGAGCGCCGCGATGCCGCGGGAACAGACTTGATCGGGCACTGGGTCGCCAGGCAGCGAAGCACCCGGCGCCTTGGCGGCCGCCGGGGAAGAGCTGGCCAGGTCGGGCGCCGCCGCTCGCCACGGGGACCTAGGCTATCCATACAACGGGGCAAGGATACAGATTAAGCAATGCGTAAAGTCGGGTAAGGTTACATATCTGGATGTTGTAAGCGGCAGTGTGGCTTCGCGAGCACGATCTCGGGGCCGGGAGCGTTGATCGCCCCCGGGAGCGCCGAGGATCGGGCCGATCCGCCGTGATCTGCCATAGCGCCCAGGTCCCGGGAGCTCGGTACCAAGGGGCCGCGGGCGACTGAGCACGAGTCTCGCGGAAACGGCTAAGTCCGTAGGCTTGACCCCTTCCTGTCTTCCGGGTCCCGGGGGCCCTCCGCGCCCCCGGGAGCCATTGGCCCGGGGGGCGCCGCGAAGCCACAGGAACGGACTTGACCGAGCACGGGGTGGCCAGGCAGCGGAGCACCCGGCGCCTCGGCGGTTGCCGGGGAGGTGCCGGCCAGGCCGGGCTCTGCAAGCCGCGTCGAGGTTCGGAAAGCCTACCTAATCCTGCCGGGAATTGGTCTGATTTGCATATGACGAACTGTGAGAGTATTTGGCTCGTTCCCTTGTCCGTCCCGTGCTACGAACGGTGGCGTCGATCACCTCCCGAAGGCGTCTTCGCGGTCGCGACTGTGCGGAGGAAAAGACCACGCATAAGCATTTCACCCCCTACCTCCGGATAGAACCGATCCCGAAGCTAGCCAGGCAGGACATCGGAGCCGCAGGGACACGGGGCGCCACCCGGAGGGCGCCATTAGGTCCCCGCGAGCTCGACAACGCCCTGGACCTAGCACGTCAGGATTCGGTTACTTCGTCGGTAGGGAACTGATGATCATGCGCAAATCCCAACCGTCGTACGGGCGCGGCCCGAATAAGCCCCCAGGGGATGAGACTGCCATGAACGAAACACACGGGAAAGGACGAAAGGGACGGCACCGGGATAGATATTAAAAATGCTGATTATATGAAAGCGTATACTAAAGGGGGCCCCGGCCAGCGCTGAGGTTTGGAGCCACTTACAAGATGTATTTATGGAAGAATTTTGTGAGGATGCTCCTAGGCTTACCGAGCCCGGTCGGGAATCAGCGATCATCAGGAAGGGGACTTCCCTCAGGGGGAAGGCTTATTTCATTCCGACCCGTGCGAGGACACGGCGGAGATTCAAACCCCCAACCCGAAGCGACCGGACCCGAACCTTACGCTAAAGATAGCGCTTGAGGCCTTGCTGGTAACGAGCGATGCGGAGCGGAGCGCGCCACCTTCGTTCCTCGAGGAAGTCGAGGTTGTCGAGCTGCATATTTGTCGTGGTTGATGTTTGTCGATGTAGCGCTGTACCCGAGAGCCGAAGGAGAGGTCTGGCGACAGAACGGCTTCGGCCCGGTACACCAGGAAGAAACAGGGTCTCCCTAGGCGCCCAGCTTGGTGTGGTATGAATCGCCCCCAGGACCGCCGGGAAAAAGTCTACTCTGCACATAGTGAAAGGATGTTTATATATATAGATTTGTGAAGATGTTGATGTGCCTAGGGATGAAGCTCGGACTCGCTTTCCTCGCGAGCCTCGAGACTGGGGAGAGGCATGTGCTCGAGACCCGGGGGCCCTGGCTGTCATGCGGAGGATATGTGTCCGGGACCCGGGGGCCCCGGACTGGAATATGGTTTTGATATAAGCCGGGTTCCGGGGGCCCGGGCTTGAATATGGAATGTGAGACGACCTTCCGGACGCGTCCTCGCCGGGGCGGCGCCGTCCGGGCTATCGCGCCCTATTCTGGGTGTCGCGTTCCTAGGCTCGCACTCGCCTTGGCGAGGGCTGCCCTGGTTCGGCCTCCTCAGTGTCGGGCCCGGGGCGCGGATTCGGGAATCCGCGCCTCGGCTCAAATATGTGCCCGGGACCTAGGGGGCCCCTGACTGAAATATGATTCGATATGTATTGTCAACATGTGCCGGGGCACGGGGCCCGGGTAAGGACATGGACCATATCGGGACGACTTCCCCGAACCTGCCCTTGCCGAGGCGGTGCTGTCCGGGTACTCGCGCCCTGTTGAAGCTGTTCCGGCTCGGGAGCGGGGTTCGGACCGTCCGCATAAGGGTCGGACCGTCCGGAGCGCTACGATTGGACCGTCCGCTGAGGGATCGGACCGTCCAAACCGCCTCAATCGCGCTTGGCCTGCTAAGGCTCCTGCCGGAAGTACTTGACCTGCTTGGCCAAGCTTTGGACGGCACGGCACTCCGTGAGATCGTGCGAATCCGTCTCGTGGACGGCGCACCACTTCCGGACCGCTGTCGGCGGAGACGGCGCACGCGCGGGCCTTCGCCGCTTGTCGCTGTCGTCGTCCCCGCGGGCGCCGTCGGCCCGGGGGGCGTCCGTGGCAGCCAAGGCGTAGGCCCCGGCGGAGCGTGAGGACTCGCCGTCTTCTTCAGGGCCCTCGTCAGGGGCCTTAGGGCATGGCCTGTTCCACGCCCGGGCTTCCTCCTTGCGGGCGCAGAGGTCGGCGAGGCTGAATAACTCTGCTGTGGTATGGACGTCGCTGGTGCCTAGCTTCTCCAGTGTGCGCTCGTCGCGCACACCTGAGCGAAATGCGTGGACAACCGCGTGAGGAGCGATGTGGGGGATAGTGTTACGGACCTGGCTGAAGCGCTGCAAGAAATGCCTCAGGGACTCGTCCCTGCCCTGACGCAGGTCGTGGAGGTCCGCCTTGGTCCCAGGGCGCGGGAAAGTGCCCTGGAAGTTCGCCATGAACTGGTGGCAGAGATTCTCCCACGAGTAAATCGAACCTTCGGGGAGGTTCATCATCCAGGAGCGAGCCTGGGCCTTGAGGGCGACGGGGAAGTAGTTCGCCATCACCTTCTCATCGCCGCCGGCCGCCGCCTGGATGGCAGTAGTGTAGAGCTGCAGGTATTCTGCAGGGTCGATGGGGCCGTCGTACTTCTCCGGCAAGCTAGGCCAGAACTTGGCCGGCCAGCGTACTTGCCGAAGGCCTGGGGAGAGCGCCAGGCAACCCGAGCCGCCATACTGAGCAGGCTCGGGCGATGGGTGACGGTTCTCCGTCAGTAGGTTGGAGGTGGAGACCTGGGCCTCGAAACGCCTGGCGGTGTCCGCGCGCCGCTCGCGTTGCCGCTCCATTGTGACACGGGCGTCCTCATGAGCTCGCACCCCGTTTCGCCGGTTACGGTGGTCGCCCTGGCCATTCTTGGTCCCAGGTGTGGCGCGTGGCGCCGCGCCTTGGGCTTGATCCTGGCTCGGGGCAGCGGGCCGGCTCGCGCTAGAAGTCGCACGGCTGGCTCTCCCGGCCCCTGTACTGTTGTCGGCGGTGACCTGGCGATGGGCCGCGCCTACAAGGTGGGTGACCTCGTTGAGCTAGCGCCGTTCCCGGCCTCCGGCCCCGGTAAACACCGGGGGGTGGCACAGGAGGGCCTCCGCCTCTAGGAGGGCTTCCTGTAGTGACGCAGGCTGGAAGTTGAGGTTGCGGCGCGCCGTGGAGCAGCACGTCCATCCGCGCCTCATGGATGAGGCCGCGGCGGATCCGGCGGGGCACTTGCCGGCTCCCTCCGCAAGGGGAGGGGCCGAAGCCGGGTACTGAGCGAACTCGGCCTACGCGGCACGCACCACGCGCCCCCAAGAAGACGTAGAGGGAGAACGCGGTGGGCCCGCCGCGGGGCTAATGTTGCCCGGCAGGGTGTAGCCGCCGGACCCCTCGCCATAGTCACGCGGACGATGGCCTCCTGCCATAGAATGCGCCGGTGTTGGAGACGCCGGCGTAACACCTGAAAAGGAAACTCCCCCTACCTGGCGCGCCAGCTGTCGGAGGATGAAACCTCGACGGCGGAAAGTCTGGAGACCCCCCTTTGAGGTTCGGCCAGGGGAGTGGTTCTCAGGCGTACGAGACGTCCGGTGGAAGAAGGGTCGAACGATGGAAGAAAGGATGGCACACAAGGGACAGGAGGATTTAGACAGGTTCGGGCCGCTCGGAGGCGTAATACCCTACTCCTGTGTGTATGCTATGTGGAGATGAATGTGGTATGACTGTTACAAGGTGAGCTCAGCCCACTTGCCAGAGCTGAGGAAGAAGAACAGTAGCTAGAGAGTGAGCTCGGAGCAGAGAGCCGAGAGTTAGAGGTCCTTAGTTCAGTGTGTGTCCCCCCAGCCTGAGGCATGGATCCTCCTTTTATCATCCACAAGGGGAATCCAAAGTGCCTGGCCTGAGAGAGAGAGAGAGAAAACACTGTCTTGTTGCACGTCTCCGCTTGCTGCCACCTGCTACGCCCACGCTGGGGTAGGTCGGCTGCGGGCGGCCTAGTCTTCGGGACGTGAGGATGTGACGGGATGTGACGGAGCGTCTGGTCATCTGGTCGTCTTGGTTGATGGAGCGGGGAGACGTGACGGCGCACGCCTCTGCTGCGTGGAAAAAGGGGCCTGCATAGTCAAAAGGTTCTGACTATACAGTGAAAGGAGCCTTCATAGTCAAAAGGTTTCCGACAGCACAGGAAGCAGGCCCACGGAAGCCAGGCGCGTCACGCCCCGTCGCATCGTCATCAATGTGGGTGGTTGGAGAGCCGATGCACTTGAGTCAGGCTCATGCCCGGGTCCCGGAATCGAGAGGCGAGGCCCGAGCACGGGAAGTGGCTCCCGGAACCGGAACCGAGGCCCCGGGTGCCGGGGGTGATCACGGTCCTCGGGCCCCCCGGTACTTGGCCGGAGGAAGGCGGTAGCCGCCCGTTGCCAGTGCAGAATATAGCCCCCAGGGAAGCTGACGTGGCAGAGGATCCACGCGTCCCCGCGATTGTGGGGACCCCCAGTCCCGTTTCGCCGACAAGCGTTCTTGGTGATCGTCTGGTCGAGGTGTACATGCATATGACCGACGCTAAGGAGTTATGGGATGCACTAAATACCAAATTCAGTGCTACTGATGCTAGCAACGATTTGTATGTCATGGAGCAATTTCACGATTTCAGCATGGTTGACAACCGTTGTGTAGTCCAACAGGCTCATGAACTACAAACCATTGCTAAGGAACTCGAACTTCTTAAGTGTGTCCTTCCCGATAAATTTATGGCTACATGCATTATTGTAAAACTATCTTCTTTATGGAGGAGTTTTGGTACTGCACTCAAACACAAGAGATAGGAGTACTCCGTTGAGGGGTTAATTGCGTCTCTTGACGTTGAGGAGAAAGCTCGGGCAAAGGACGCTACGTCAAAAGGCGATGGTGGGCAGTCTAGTGCCAATGTGGTGCAAAAGACTGCTAACAAGAACAATAAAGGAAAATTTGTCAAAGCCCAACAAAACACCAACTTCAAAAAAAGGAGGAACAACAACAAGGAGGAAGATGTCAGAACTTGCTTTGTGTATAGCTTGCCTGGTCATCTCGCCAGGAAGTGTCCACAACGTAAGGGCATGAAGGCACCTGCAGGACAGACCTCTAACTCTGTCAATGTGACTATTGGCAATACTGGAGATGGAACCGGGTATGGTAATTCACCTACTGTTCTCTCAGTTAATCAGTCTACTAATTAGTGGGTTGATACGGGGGCCAATGTTCATATTTGTGCTGACATATCTTTGTTTTCCTCTTATCAAGTCAGCCGGGATTCCTCCGTCCTAATGGGGAACGGGTCGCATGATTCTGTTCATGGTGTTGGCACGGTAAATCTGAAGTTTACTTCTAGAAAGATCGTGCAGCTGAAGAACGTGCAGCATGTCCCCACTATCGACAAGAATCTCGTTAGTGGTTCCCGTCTATGTAGAGACGGGTTTAAGTTGGTATTTGAGTCTAATAAAGTAGTCGTGTCTAAACATGGATATTTTATTGGTAAAGGCTATGAGTATGGAGGCTTGTTCCGTTTTTCCCTTTCTGATTTCTGTAATAAGTCCGTGAACCATATTTGTGCCAGTGTGGATAATGAGGCCAGTATCTGGTATTCACGTTTATGTCATGTTAATTTTGGTTTGATGTCTCGGCTTTCCAGTTTGAATTTAATTCCAAGTTTTTCCATTGTCAAAGGTTCTAAGTGCTATAGTTGTGTGCAATCAAAACAACCTCGCAAGCCCCACAAGGCTGCCGAGGAGAGAAACTTGGCACCACTAGAACTCCTACATTCAGATCTTTTTGAAATGAATGGGGTGTTGACGAAGGGTGGAAAACGATATTTCATGACTTTGATTGATGATGCAACTAGATTTTGTTATGTATATTTATTGCAAACGAAAGATGAGGCCCTAGACTACTTTAAAATTTATAAGGCAGAAGTTGAAAACCAACTTGACAGAAAGATAAAAAGGATTAGATCAGATCATGGTGGAGAGTATTTCTCTAATGTTTTTTATTTATTCTGTGAGGAACATGGCATTATACATGAGCGAACACCTCCCTATTTTCCCGAATCTAATGGGATTGCCGAAAGGAAGAACCGTATGCTGACTGACTTGGTGAATGCCATATTAGACACTGCGGGATTATCTAAGGCATGGTGGAGGGAGGCTTTGTTGACATCGAATCATGTATTGAATAGAATTCCTAACAAAAATAAGGATAAAACACCATACGAGGTATGGATTGAGAGAAAACCACCACTTTCTTACTTGCGTACATGGGGGTGCTTGGCGAAAGTCAATGTACCAATAACAAAAAAGCGCAAGCTAGGACCTAAGACTGTGAACTGTGTCTTTCTGGGATATGCTCATCATAGCATTGCTTATAGATTTTTAATAGTTAAATCTGAGGTACCTGACATGAACACGGTACAATTTTAGAGTCTCGTGATGCTACATTTTTTGAGAAAATCTTCCCAATGAAGGATACACATAGCACTTCTAGTCAATCTTCTGTTTCAATTCCCAATTTAATCACACCACCAGAACAAACTGAACATACACTTGAGCATCTCGCTGAGGAGGATGATAGTGAAGCTCCGAGAAGAAGCAAGAGACAAAGGATAGCTAAGTCCTTTGGTGACGACTTCACTGTTACCTTGTAGATGACACTCCCAAATCAATTTCAGAAGCTTATGCATCCCCTGATGCTGACTACTGGAAGGAGGCTGTTCGTAGCGAAATGGACTCCATTATCGCTAATGGGGCTTGGGAGGTGACAGAGCGACCCTATGGGTGCAAACCCGTAGGTTGCAAGTGGGTGTTCAAGAAGAAGCTAAGGCCTGACGGTACTGTTGAAAAGTATAAGGCTTGACTTGTAGCCAAGGGCTATACTCAGAAAGAAGGCAAAGATTTATTTGACACTTACTCACTTATTGCTAGATTGACCATAATTCGCGTACTTCTCTCCTTAGCTGCCTCACATGGTCTTCTCGTTCATCAGATGGACGTTAAGACAACTTTTCTTAATGGAGAGCTGGAGGAAGAAATTTATATGGAGCAGCCTGATGGATTTGTGGTAGAAGGTCAAGAAGGCAAGGTGCTAAAGTTGTTAAAATCTTTGTATGGTCTGAAACAAGCTCCTAAGCAGTGGCATGAGAAATTTGATAGAACACTAACTTCTGTGGGTTATGCAGTCAACGAGGCAGATAAGTGTGTATACTATCGCTATGGTGGGGGTGAGAGAGTTATTCTGTACTTGTATGTTCATGACATACTAATCTTTGGGACAAACCTTGAGGTGATTAATGAGGTTAAATCATTCTTGTCTCAAAATTTTGATATGAAAGATCTGGAAGTAGCTGATGTTATCTTAAACATTAAGCTAATCAGAGGTGATGATGGGATTACACTCTTGCAATCTCATTATGTCGAAAAAGTCTTGAGCCGCTTTGGCTATATTGATAGTAAGCCTTCTCCAACTCTTTATGATCCTAGTCTTTTGCTTCGCAAAAACAAAAGAATTACTAGGAATCAGCTGGAGTACTCCCAGATAATTGGCTCACTTATGTATCTAGCCAGTGCAACTAGGCCAGACATCTCCTTTGCTGTGAGCAAATTGAACCAGTTTACCTCTAATCCAGGAGATAATCATTGGCGCGCGCTTGAGTGAGTTATGCGCTATCTGAAGAGTAACTTGGACTTCACTATACTGGGTACCCGTCGGTATTGGAGGGATATAGTGATTCTAACTGGATCTCTGATGTTGATGAGATCAAAGCCACTAGTGGATATGTTTTTACACTAGGTGGTGGTGCTGTTTCATGGAGGTCGTGCAAACAGACAATTTTGACGAGATCAACCATGGAGCAGAGCTTACTGCACTAGATACTGCTAGTGTTGAGGCAGAATGGCTATGTGATCTATTAATGGATTTGCCTGTGGTTGAAAAACCAGTGCCGGCTATCCTTATAAACTGTGACAATCAAACTGTCATTGCTAAGGTGAATAGTTCTAAGAATAACATGAAATCGTCTAGGCATGTGAAGAGACGATTAAAATCTGTCAAGAAATTGAGAAATTCCAGAATTATAAGTTTAGATTATATCCAAACAGCTAGCAACCTGGCAGATCCCTTTATGAAGGGACTATTACGAAATATGATAGATAATGCATCGAAGGAGATGGGTATGAGACCCATGTGAGTTACACTATGGTGGTAACATAACCTATGTGATCGGCGATCCCGTGAATTAGGACCTGGGAAAAACAAGCCATTAGTTAATGGGAGGAGAGTACCTTTAACTGTCTCTAAGTGAAGATGCATATACTCTCATAAACTGTAAGACAGGTTGGCTTTTGCCTTAATGTGTTTTGTTGGCTTTAAATAGCGAAGATGCTGTTCTACAGAGCATTCTTGAAAGGACACACCTATATGAGCTCGACCGTTGGTCGCGGTCTATGGAAATTTTGGATGAATATCCTAGGAAGCTCATGAAAGATCAAGGAGTATGACTTATAAGCTCCAACTGAGGAGTAGGCTACTGACGGCCTAGTATCAGTCAAGGCTTTGAGTGAAACTTGCTTGCACAAAACTTGCAATTCAAGGCGTAATCCATTGTTCAAGTTGTAAGTAAGTATAGCTTGGAGTTCTAAATGGATGTTCAACCTTAACCGGTCTTCATCGAAACACTGGTATGGTATATAAACAGTACTTTGGAGAAATGGCAAATCTTTTTGGGACTTTGAGATTTGGTGGGGGATTGTTGGAATTGCTAAATGGGCTAAGGCCCATGTGGAGAATAATTCTTAGAAAAATCTCAAAGGCCCATCTCATGGGGAGTTTTAGTACCACCTTGCTAGTTTTAGGAGAGGGAGACCTCCTTATAAGGGTAAGCTCTCTCCTAGCCACTTGAGACATGCATAGTGGAGAGAAGTGGAGGAACACATGCGCGCTCACTCGCCTCGCCACGCGACGCGGCGCGGCGCGCGTACGCGACATGTGCGTGAATGGTCCGCCAAAAAATTGGCTTCTCATGGTTGCGCAGATGCAGTTTCTTTTTGCAGTTTTTATTTTGCTGCAAATTTAGAGTCCGAATAGAATACGCGCAGCCTATCCGGTTCGGTTACGAGATAGAGATTGTGCGGGCGTCCTGATCACGCGTCCTAATATCTCTATAAATACCGAGCTGCTGTCTCCGCGCAACATATGCGAAAACAGTCTAGGGCTTGCCATCTCTTCTGTTTTGAGCCGTCGTTCGTCGTCTACTCCGTCCCGATTTTTCGCGTGCACCGGCGGATTGGGAGAGCAGGTCTCTGGAACCCTCGTCTTCGACGTCCTGCACTGGGAGAGGGCGAATAAGGTTTTTGGGAAGCGCTACGCACGACTGCTCGCTATGCGCCCATCACGGCTCGTCTTCCTTCACGTTCGGGCGCTGCGCGTCGTTGTCATCACCCGGTGCCACGCGTCGTTCGTGCGGTACACGCTGCGCCCGTGTCTGCTCCAGAACTGCCCCCACAACAGGGATGTAGGTACGCGTACACTATGTCTCCTGTGTTTGATCTATTCATGTTAATTGTTGTCATATACATGTTTAGATCAGATTACATGATTCTGTTTACTTATGCTATTAATGTCATGATTTATTTATGGAATGAATTAAATCTACATGTGCTTATATTTTCAACATGGTAAACGCCCGTAGATTGGTCCTCGTTGTATGTAGTTTTCTGATCACCATCATCAAATTGTTTGACGAGCATACATCAAGAGGGACTGGTGAGTTACCTTATCGAGTATTTCTTATGTTCGCTACTCGGTATTTTAAGTATTATATTGGTGGGTATTTAAATGCGGTTATATACGTGCGAGAATAGGTAGCTTATATGTGTATACAGAACCCACCTATTAGATATCACGGTGGGATGTAAAAGAATATCTAGCGATATAAAATTTGAGGTATCCGACACAGCCCCAGCAAAGAGGAGAGAGGAGAGGAGATGGATGGGGACTTTTTAGCCACTTCAATGGCTGGGTGGGATCGGTTTTATATCTCCTCGGTTAGATCAAATCACTGTCGGCTTTTCGAATAAACCGATAGTGATATTGATTATTATTGCCGGTTCATCCGGTCTAAAAAACCGAATCAATATGAATCGGCAGTGAACCGACAGTGATAAGCAGTAAGGATTGCACTTTCTGTAAATAGCGTAACTTTTAAACAGGTCGAAGAATTAAAGGAAGCCTGCAGATTTTGCTTCTTAATTATGATTAAGCTCTTATCTAATCAAAGGGGGATATTATATTATGCGTAACGCGGTTGGGCTTAGCAACTAAGCAATGATCACTTGAATACCAACTGCAGGCCGGCTGCACTATATCAATGTACCATGGGCCTTTTCTAACGAAAAGGACGATATCTCTCGTTCGAACTGTGATAGCTCAACATCATGAAAGACAGCTATCGATCGTCATATATAAAGAACTGATCCTGATAGATAGGATCTGACTGATGGTAAAGCTTTTTAACCCTTACGGTACGTGTGTCGTTGCTCTTCGCAGGCTTGTGGAATCATCAATCACACCATAATCAATATTGTGAATATTTTTAGATTTATTTTATAGTCATTTAGATCAGACACAAAAAATAAAAGTTTACTTTGTCTATTCATAAATATTTAGTAAAAGATTTAGGCAAACTTTTAATATTATAATCAATAACTTCTCAAATGTTTAATATTTAAAGAACGGTATACATACATTTACCTCAAAAGCACTATCATAATAACATACCAAGTAAGCGTAGCTTAGCTGATTAGGTTCTTTATGGTGAAACCAGCCAGGTTCAAGTTCTAGACCTGACGATGCTCGTGTTTATAGCTAATTATTCGTTTAGTGATAGGCGACGTACCTATCGACAATAAAACGTATATACCGATCCAGTCTTTCGAAGATGTTTAGGTAGGATATGCTTGTGTATTTATTAGGATGAGTGTGTGTACGTATATATAAGTGCTTTGTACTGTGTTTCTCAAAAAAATATCATAGAATTACTAGATTTTATAAACTTATTTTAATATCAAATCGATAGTTAAATTTTTAAAAGTTTAACAGAATCATGTCCTAAACATTAGATATTTATGACTAGATAAAATATTTACTTGTGGATGAGGAGTTCCATTTTTTTATGAACCTAGCTTAAATTTGGGTGCGTTCAACGCAACTTGCAGGGATGCAATGACAACTAAGCCGTCGATCACATGTTCGGACAATCCAACTATGTCTTCGATATAATTCACAGGTCAAATGATTTTTTAAATTGTCTGATTGGTTGAGCTATATCTAAAGCGTAAGAAAAAACAAAGTAGCCAGAAATAATTTATAAATAAAACTTCTATATTTTTATTATTATGGTTTAAAAGTAATGATAACAAAACTCCAATATCAGATAATATAAGTTTCAAAATTCCCGTGGTTAATAAGCCAACTGAGAATGATAGATTAGAGGGTCAGATTAGATTGCCTCACTCACTCACCCACCGGCCAGTGCATTAACAAGTACTAACCTGCAATGCGAGCAACTACATAGTTAAGCTAGAATTGGACCACCAAGCAAGGGTGCCTTCATACACGGCCACAGGGGCGTTCTACGTTCTTTTCCCCTGTTTGCATGCACTTGAATTCCATGGTCCTATATAAGTAAGGGCACCGTGCCAGTACTTGACACGTACGGTATATATATGTGTAGGATTAATTGGTGCACGTATTTGTCGTCCCAATTAAGTATATATATCTATCTATCTAGCTAGCTAGTGTGGTCATGCACATTCATACGGTAGGGTAGCCGATCGAGTTGTCCTGCAATTGTGGGGGTCTAGATTATGGCATTTATAAGTTAGGACTGTATTTGTTTTGGGGATAAATTATTTTTATTAATTGCTATAGATTTATGGTTAAGGTCACAATTGTGTTTCTCATACAATCTCAGTCTATGCAGTTTGGTAAAAAGTTTTGCGAACAGGACGTACATACACTGGTGGACTCAGCGCCCGGCAAGCCTGGGCGCCTGCCCGGGCTCGACTAAGGCTTTTTCTTTGGTCTTCAAGCTAATTAAGTTGGCATTATTAGTGCTGGTGTCAACAGCAACAGTTGAAAGATCCTTCACTGCTATGAAAATTCTTAAGACCAAATTACGCTACAAGATCGCTAATGATTGGTTCAATAACTTGATGGTTTGTTATATTGAGAGGGAACTATTTAAATCACTTGATGAAGCTGCTATTCTTCGAAGGTTTCAAAAGATCAAGAAACGAAAAATGTAGCTACCTCGTACCCGTAAACTTGGATAGTGTCTCATTTGGTTATCATCTACACTTTCTTAATGTACAGGTAATTTTATTTTAATGTACCTCGCCCAGGCTCCATGGAATTTCTAGGTCCGCCACTGTGTACATAGCTCACCTGGCTAGTATCCTTATGGTGCAACTTGTCCATCTAAGTTAGACTCGGCATGGATGTCACAATTTTTTTATACGATGAGTGGTAACATTATTTCCACACATATGAGTGTGCTCAGTGGTTAAAGCATGTGATCATTGTCACGTGAGACTAGACCTATCGATGTTTTATATCTGCAATAATTATATGGAGTTATAAGTTGGACTTAAAATTGAATGGATTCAAAAGACAAGACGATTTATAATGGTTCAAGCCTTCAATGTGAGGTAATACCCTACTCTAATTATGGTGTATTGTTTTCGCTGTGTTTGGATGATTGTGGTCTGTATTGCCCCAGGGGGGTCCGTACCCCTCCTTATATATGCAGAGGGATAAGGATTGCACGTTAGAAAACTCAGTCGGATATGAGGTTTTCCTCATCAGTACATAGATTTCTTGGTTAGGATTATACTTTTTTCTTTATCATACAAGGTAACATAAAGTCAAATCTCACTCTATCTCTAATTATATGGGTCAGCCTACCCTATGTCTGATTGGCCGTATTTGTCTTCCTTAACATACCCGAGGCTTATGGCCCGATGCACTGACATATAGGTGTGCACGCGTATCTAACAGCTTGTACTTAAAAAAGTTGGTTTACATCTCTAGAATCTGCCGAGAGGCACACAACCAATAAGTTTTGTTGTTAGCGAAAAATCAAGTGATGGGACAAGTCCACAATTATCTGATAAAATGATCAGTTAAATGGACAGTTAAAAAAACATATATTCCCTCCGTTTCAAAATATAACAACTTCTAGCATTCAAATTTTTTTTTAAATATAGCAACTTCTACGCCTATATTCTCTTTCAATCAATCACAAGTTTCTATCATACAAGTTTTTACCTACTTTCTCTTCTTAACCAATCACAACCGTTTTCCATTTAATTCCAACAACTTTCTTAGTACCCGTGACCAAGTCTAAAACTACTTATATTTTAGGACGGAGAGTAGATTTTAGCAAAAAAAATTATGTAGGTAGTACACCATCTAAAGCGGAACAAAGAACTCCTTGCTACCGATTCCAACAGTGTAGCACCACTTCGCATAGTATATTGCTCCTCCTATGATAGCACCAAAGACCAAAAGCAGAGACAGCTGGTAAACATGAAGATAACCTATATAGTATTAGATAATTTTTTATTAAAAAAATTATCATTTCGGTAATATTAAATTAACCAATACAACGCACTAGCTTCAAATAGAATTAAAATTTAGTATTACAAGAAGGGGATATTGAAAGCAAAGACACGTTGCCAAGCAAATTGGGTGCGAGACATTCAAAGAAAAAGGTATTGCATCGTCTCTTGCACATTAAAAAACATAGTTTCTTCTCTCCCTTAATTCCTGTTTACAAAGCTATTTTTTATAATTTTTTAAATTAACCACATAAATATTTTAATTTTTAGTGGTATCTTCAACTCCCATAATATCCCTCTGGAGATCCTTAAATTAGAGTTTACGATCGCTCGGAAATAAAACATAGTTGTTGTAACTATGCAATTAAGTACATAGAAACAAGTTATACAACCAACCAGATGGAAATGATTTCTTATTACTGTATGGTGGCATAGTAAAGGAATCAGAAACATTTTCTGTATTTATTTCTTTATATAAAATAAGTACAGAAGATGTTTCTGATTCTTTATATATATATATATAAATAAAAACTTGGTACCAAAATTGTTTGTTATAATTACAAACATGTCACAGTTCATTAATATAATAATCCCTGTAATTCTACAGGAATTATTATTATATTAGCCAAACAAACCTCAAACCTGCACTTAAGTTGATATAAGTGCATCATTCATGCATGTGGAGTGTTCTTTTTACTGTTTGCCATCACAGTAATGGGTGAAGAAATCTCTGGTACTACTTTGACAAATTAAGAACCGAAATCTCTGGCGCCTGTTAGAAGAAATGGATCCCACAAGATCTTTTTCCTCATCTTTTTAGGTGAACTGATGATATATCCAATCAAGCTGCTGGCTGCCAATGCAGCAAAGATTTTCGATGTGACGAATTATACATACATCCGCTCGAAGTTTCTGATGATTCACTCCTTAATGATCAATTTCTGAGCTAACTTCCAACCGACTGAACCTTATATACCAGTGATTAAATAATTTAATTATATTAGGTTTCACTCTTAGCAAAGGTTGGGCTAATTCAAATAAAATTATAACAAGGTTCGGTTACACATCAAATTAAAAAAAAGGAACACTAGAGAGTAAGGGAATTCTTGCACATTTCACTGACGTAACTAGGCAACCTAATATAGGTTGTTGATAGCTACATATATGCAAGCACACTAACTAACTGTGTTTTGTTACGAATTTAATCACGGACAAAATCATGCACGAAATGGCGACACTTCCCCGAATCAAAATAGGTAAGCAAGTTAAATTAATTCCATGTTGTTTCTTGATGGTTAATTGCAAGTTATCTATCAACCACAAAAGGAGGTCAAGCAATCCAGTTACATTATTGAATCTAAGTAGCTCAGTGGTTACAACTCTGCTCTAAGGGTGAGTTTGAAAGTGATGGAAGAAAAGATGAAAATAATCACGTAAAATGAGGTATTTTATTAGTGAATGATTAATTAAGTATTAACTATTGCAAACTTGAAAAATGGATTAATATGATTTTTTAAAATAATTTTTAGATAGAAAATTTTTGTAAAAAACATACCGTTTGATATGTCGAAAACTTACGAAAAATGAGATGAGTTTTTTCTCCATCCGGTAGATTGGAACCCTCCCTAAACCTGCAGACCCCTTTTATCAGTAAGTAAATCAGCAGTACTCCATTAGCTTTTTTCAAGATAATGGAATAAAATAGCTTGTAACTAACGGCAATGGTTGTTCTTCATGTATAAATCAGGATTGTATATATCGGTTTGCACACTTCTTTCGTTTGAACAAATCTTGGTTAAATTGAATAAAATTTGTTTAATTCAAAACAATTGAACATTTCAGCTGACATAATATCCTATTGGTGGATAAGATAGACCCAAAATTTTGAAAATTGCGATCTGAAATATTGAACCCTGGTATAAATACACATCTAGTTAATTAGGCCTCGTCTGATATAGCTGAAATTGATGGGTTATTTGATTTTTTTTAGCTGTTCACTCGGAGGAATCAATCAACCCACATTAATCCTCAATTTTCTACTAAACACACGCTGACATCAGTTTTTCGTGCTTTCCAGCACAAAAATGATTTGCGTGGGACTAGATAGTATTGAATGGTTGATGGGATCATGTATGAGTTTTTTATTTTTTCACAATTATATATGGGATCATGTATTGAATGGTTGATGCGTTTATTTAAGTTTAGTCAGCTGGGGGTGTCGAGAGAGCCACGGACGCCTACTTAGATTAATTAACAGATTTGCTATTAACTAAACGTTTGATTTTTAAATTTTATTAAATAACAACGTTGGCTATTGATAGAACTTTAAGATTTGGGACAGAAAAAGCAAGTTCTAAATTAACACTTTTAATTTAGTGTATTTATACTTTTAACTTGTTGTATTTATTATTATCGATCACACGTAATTTTAGTTGTAAATTTATGCGACTCAACTATAAATATACGCAATCGTATCTAATTTATTAATCATGTATAGTTTTAGTTATAAATTTATTTTCGTTAGTCAACCGATTGATGGATTCATTATTTTCAAATGTTTGGGTTTTATTATTATTTTTTTCTGAGCTGGGGGTACTGAATGTCGTACCAACAAACCATCGTCGATGTTACGAGCGAGCAAACACTTTTGCTGGCTACATGTGGAACGCCACTATCCGAAGCACCATTAATATTTTTCGGCAACACGAAAAATGGACAAATACATACAGCATGTATGGGCAAGTACCAATTCACGCATGATACAGATCGAAGCTAGGAATTAATAAACGAACATATACCTCTACGCAACAGTGGATCGGACACGAGAGTTTAAACTTTGATTGGAGGAATCATACAACTAGTTGAGCCTATCTGGTTGGCTGTTTGTATATCGAAGCGGCTGCTCCACCAATTTCTGAACATGCACGCGATTGGTAGATCTCATTATCTCCTTGTTGGCTTATCACCAGTAGACGAAATTTAAATTTTAAAACTTAATTCTAAAATTGATTTTGTGGCTTTTTATCAAAGTATATTTTTCAGTCTTAGCTTTTAAACTACTAAAAATAGAGATATAAAAATTTAACCAAAATATTATTTTTGGTTGTTTTCTTTTTTATAGCATATCAGTCATAGCTCAAATGAACATCAATTGATCTACTGTTGATGAGCCTAAAAAATGAACGAAGCAAAAAAAAGAATTAATCTATAAAATTTTTATATCTATGTTGCTAACGAAGCAACAAAAAAGAATTAATCTATAAAATTTTTATATCTATGCTGTTAGTGATTTAAAAGCCAATACTAGTTAATTGAGTATGATAAAAAAAACCTAAAATCAACTCTAAAATTAAGTTCCAGTTTTCAAATTATGGCTACGGCTGTTCTAAAAAGAAAACGATCAGAGGCTACTATCGCACTAGCTACTATAAAGAATTAATTATTCCAGTGAAGCCAAGTATGACAACAAAAGGTTCTATGTTCTTATGGGAGTAATAATAATAGGGAATAATAATAATTCCGATATGTAAGACCAGTTATACTCACGTACGGGTGCGCTGACTGCTGATATCCTGATAACGATCGCGAAATATAAGTTTTTTCCCGTGGCTTTGTAATTTCATCGAACTTTGCTTTAATTTCTTTAGCATATCGATCGTGCATCCGTGCCACCAACAACTAATCGACTTATATAGCTTCTACGGGTGAGTTTAAAAAGATGGAAAAAGAAGATAAAAGATAATTACGTAAAACGAGATATGTCATTAGTAAATAATTAATTAAGTATTGTAAACTAAAAATAGATTAATATGATTTTTTTAAAAGCAACTTTTAAATAAAATTTTTTTAAAAAAACATGCAGCAGATAAAAAAAACTTGGTCACCATAAACGAGGAAAGTTTTTATCCTATTCCTCGATCTAAACGGAGCCTAATGGTGCTTTGTCTCGCACACGTACCAGGAATTTCGCAGCACTTTTTTTTAAGCATCCGTCGACTAAAATGTACAGTCACTATAATTAATTTGGGCCTAATCTGCAATGATGTACGTATGGTTTCTCGAGCCAACTGCATCCATGACTAATTAATTAATCTCCAGTATTTTTTCCAGCACGGCACCCGTTATGCAGCTGATCGAGTTGAACGGTTGAACTTGCTGCTACATTATGCCTGCCTGCTGACGAGGACGTCGTGCCGTCAAGCAACCGGCTCCTTTAATTTGCTTCTGGCCTACATAGTTCTCATATATATATATATATCAAAGATATGTTTATAGAGATATATTAATCGAGATGGAGATACATATACATAGTTCTAGTTCTCATATATATCAACGATCTTTTTTATCCATGATCCATCCATATATACCTCGTGATGGAGATATATTGATCGAGATGATCATCACTGTATTAATGCAGACGAAATGCAAGCATATATACAGTATTATTGGATAGGAAGGGCACGTTGGATCATTTTGTACGCCTATGAAAATGCTTTTTCACATACGGCTAATTTTACGTTTCTGAAAAAAGATTATTTCCACATGTCCTAACCTATAGGCGGCTGGATAACGCAGCCGTCTGCATAAATTTGTTTCTGTATTAGTGTATGTTCATTGGCTATTCAGATTTCCTGGGGTACTTGTTTGGAACACAAGGAAACTAATCTAATCCCCCGACCGTTAGTTGTGAATGAAATATTGTTAACCTATTCCTTGCAGCTGTACTTATACAATGACAGTAGTAATAATAGAAATTTTACGGTTGTTAAGGACGTACCCACGTACAGATAACTGGAGTCCTTTAGATAGAATATTGAATCCATAGTAGACTAAGGTGACGTTCGGTAAGGCTTGTGCGTGCCGCACGCAAAAACGAAAAATATTATTAGCATGTGATTAATTAAGTATTAACTATAAAAAAACTTAAAAAATAGATCTATTTGATTTTTTAAGATACTTTCATATAAAAAGTTTTTGCAAAAAATACACCGTTTTGTTTTTAGAAAGCGTACTAACAAAAACCGAGAGATAAGTTAGAAGCTAGAAGCAAGACCGAACAGGGCATAAGGCGATGTTCTATTGGGCTATTTGGCCGATCAGCTATTGGGTTGATCTGTACTAGCAAGACAATTATGATTAATGAAGTACTAGCTATTAAAAACTTGAAAAGTGGATTTGTTTGAATTTTTCAAAAAAATTCTATATAGAAAGTTTTTTCAACAGTCGCACTATTTAGTAGCTTAAGAAGCGTGCCTACGATAATCTAGTAGCCCAATAACTGAAAAGAACGGGGTCTAACTTAATTAGGGATACTAGAGCTAGTTGATTGAGAGACCCACTCATAGTTAGAATAAGTAAAGTCTACTTTCTCTCTTGTCTATCACCCAAGTCTAATAATCAACCATCAACAGTAAAACTGGACATTTTTTCCAACTCCCACAATTATTGAAACTAACTAAAGGATGTAAATTTCATGAGATCCACCATTAAAACCATATATTGTACTCCCTCCGTTCCAAAGTCATTCTAGGATTCAAATTTTTTGCCAAAGTACTTGTTATTCTCATATTATAAATCACTTTTAGATATGATCTTTTCTTCCTACCCTTTGTTAATACAACCATACGTTAATACGCTCATAGTTCTCATTGGCTCATCTCAACTAATTAGAGTTAATGGCTGCTTTGAAAATACAAGTACGATGTATTTAATGAGGGTAACAATGTAATTTATCATAGTTCTTGATTAGTGTGGGATTTACTAGAACGACAACTAATTTAAAACAGAGGGAGTAAAACCAGATAGTCAAGAGGCATAAAAAATCCGATTCCATAGTTGAAAGTTGATTTTCAAACTGTTGAGGGGGTAAAAAGAATTTAAATATAAATTAAACATACGAACTTTGAACTTACTTAAAACTTGAAAATATTTGTCTATTTAATTCAAAAGTTAGATTTCTTAAGAAACATTTCTTTTGCATGGTGGGGGAATGGAGGAATCATGACTGCAAGAATTAGGGTTTTAAATCCTTGTGCCCACCATATTTACAAATCCATGCTGTAACACAAGTACAGCATGGAGGTTTATATATACTAAATCATACCTCGCGTGTTGCCGTGGGATAACTATATACAGATAAACGACTTTGAAAAGATATGCAAGCTAAAAAAGGGACAAGCAAAAAATTAAAGGATTTGAACTCTTTAGTTATATAGCCAGGGGTCAATTTTTAATTGAAAGTTAAATATGCATAACGTACCATAATTACAATGATGAAATGCATGTGAATAGAAGAGAATCAAAGGACAACGGATCATCCAACGGTAAAGAATTTTAGGATGATGTGACTCAATGCATATTTTTAGTTCCAATTATATAAGAATATGGGATGTGTTTGGGTCTTCCGTGCAAATAATCGAAAAAAAATGCACTTATTTCAACCTAGTATAAACTTGGATGTTTACTGCTTGGAACCTGGACTTGTTGCAACCTTAGTTTAGAAGTCTCAGCTGAATGTTTCTAAGTTTAGATTTAAAATTTTCAATATTTACGTACCAACCATTGGTACTGTTCATTAGTTGTTAAGTAGCAAACGCTCATTTCGTATAAAATACAAGCGTAAAGCATCTGCTCCCTATATATATTAATATTCCACAGGCGATGTTCCCTTATATATGCATGTGTTGGTGCCCTCTATATATGCACCCTTAATCCCGGTAGGCATGTTTTATTTTATCCTATTTTACATTAACTATTTGCATATGTGGATATATACTTGGCAGTTGATGATAAAATTATACTTGTACGGCTATTTTTAAAAACTTACAACATGTGATATATTTGCTTGAAATGTGTTGCGATGCACGACACATGATATATATAGTAGTCACTTTCTAAATCCATCGATGTCAACAAGTGTCACTACACCAATATTTTCATGCCATTAGCATTTTGTTAGATGCTTTAATTCATTTTTTTATGTGCACACTTGACATGTGTCTAGAATAGAAAACTCCAATGTTATATCCTACGTGCCAATGGCTATAATCGATTTCATAAACGGTTTAGACAGTACTAAGGATATTTCAAGGGGGTGTCTACTGTTCAATCACCTCAAAATAAAAAAAAAGACAAATTTTCGATGGCCAAGATCGCTTTAAGATTCGCTATACCTCCCTAATTACCCTAATCCATTCCAATTCTTCCTCACACCCCCAACACCACCGCTGATGCACCTGTTCCCCTCCCAATCCCCCTACCTCCTGTGACGCCTCTCCGGCGCTGGCAAGGTTTATATTTCCGATAGCGCTCCTGATCCTGCCCCATGATAGTACGACGAAATTTGCAAAAATCGGATGAAAAACGCTAGAATTCGGACAGAATTCAAGAAACAAAGTTTGATTTTGAATACCTAAGGTTCAATTACCGGCCAACGAAATTCGGTTGAAATTATCGGAAAACTGAACGGGGTTGTCAAAATTCCGACCGCAGAATGCATCTAGAAGGAAAAAAAAGAAAGAGAATGAAAAAAATGCAAAATGCGCTAGAGGGGGGCTCCAACATTGGACCTTGCGGTTAACAGCTTTACAACATGAGTTAAAGTGTATCCCTAAAATTTGAATCGAATCAAAAGGCATCCGAAAGTTCTAGTGGAAACAGATCTCGGCCAGACTAGTAGGACGGTTTTTCACGAAAACAACCAGTTTTCGCTGAAATGTAAACTCTAGGCGCCAACGAGGCTCTCCAAGTTTTCCGTGCACCCATCCCTTCCTCCACCCTCACCGCGCTCTTTCTTCTTTTCTCGGCAAGACGTTCCGTCCCACGTTGCCTTCCCTGTTTTCGGTGGCATGAGCCAACCCCGTCTTCCTCAGCTGATGTGGCTCCAGCAACACTACTATCTCTTCTAAGGCCAAAGAACCACTCGTCTTCTACTCTCACCCAACCTCCTTCCACCCCCACTCTAATCCAGGACCTAACTTTGCGTGCCACCGCCATCTTCAGGTCATCGCTGTTGAAGAAGAGATGCTCGCTGGAGGAGAGATGCTTATTAGACAAGAAAGGTGTACAAATCTACATGTTCATTCACGATAAGTAAATACCGAAATTTGTCAAGATTTCAGGTGCTCGTCGAATTACATAGTGTACGGCTATGTCTATTGACATGTTGCATCAAAAAATAAAGATAGACGACACTAAGTACTCTTCTAGACCAACATGACTCATTTAACTTCAATTCTCTCTCTTTTCATTAGTCACCTCGCCATGCATCTATCCTAATTAAACGATACGAAGTACTCTTGTTCGATCGACAATAAAATGACATACATCAATGGAAAATGGCAGAGCCCAAACAAAACGACTCACGGATAAACCTGAGCCTCTAGTATATATAGGACAGCTGGGGCCCACTCACCATGCAGCCTAGCTAAAAAATTGTTGTTTCCCGAGCTACAGATAGAGATGCATGCACGGATATGCAAGATTCCGTTGCGCATGCTCGCTAGCTGCCGCTATCCGCCTACTACGTACATATACCGATATATACGTTTATTTATATATATACACCCTCCGACGACTTCGGACACAACTCACAAGCGGATGACTTTAAAAAAGTTCTGTGCGATGAGAACGATTAAAATAGAATTTTTATATGAGGTATTAGCTATATATAAGTTAAGTTTGTTTGGCTCTAAAACTTTTTTAGACATCAGCCACAGCATACGCAGGAAGCGCGCGTATGTATGTCCCATGTTGTCATGACATGTGTATGCACATGGCCCGGTCGGATCAGTGTGACACGCGGTTATATAAAGGCGGGGTCTATACTATATATCTCTAGCTATATGGTTAGACTACGAGACGTCAAACAAGGGTGTGGACGTTAGCACGACAGCACATTAGCGAACAACCATTTCAATCTAGTGAGTGAATCCGCCGCCCCAAAATGAGCCATCAATCTTAAATGACATATAGGTGTCATAACAAGGCCTACATACAGTATTCGATGATAATTTTTGTTTCTAGAGAAGGTTTGAGTTGCTAGTTATATTGAACTAATAAATTATTTATAACCTTCCCATGAGATTACACAATCCATGAAATCCTTTTTAAAAGAAAGAAATCTCTACTTTTATAAAAAACAAATAGTGTTTCTGCCAAATTTTCGTCTGTTATGGCGTCATCATGATATCAGCGCCCGATCCAACTGTAGGACATGGACGCCTCATCAGGTAAGGGCACAGGCGAGCGGAGGAAGAGAGGACGAGGGGGACGGACCGACGGCAGAGATGTGTTTCCTGTAGCAATGCAGGGTATTTTTCTAGTTACAATAAAAACAAGGAAGGGGGTTTTCTCTGCTCCAGATCTTAGGCTCGGTTTGTGGTCACTATTCTGTGCTTTTTTAAGTAGTTGTAAAAATTGAAAGTTATAATTATTATTGTTTCTTTACATATTGAGTCAAGATTAGATAAAATCTATATGTTATCCAACTTTTATATATGTCCTAGTTATTTTATATTTTCAGACCATAATAATATTCCCGTTTCTAACATACAATATATTCAGTTTACCAAACGCCATTACGGCAAAATGTCTAGAAGCTATTGTAGCAAACCAGATTATCATAGTCCACTGTAATACCAAACGGAGCCTTACAGGTCGCTCTTTAATTTGTACGTACCACCTAAACTAATGGAGGAGAGGACGATGAAGATGGGTAGCACCAACCAAAATTGACAAGGAGAGACCCTAAAACATTGTTGAATGTAGGAGACAAGCCTAGAACCAGTTACATGATGCATGAAAAAGGTTTTTTTAGATAACATGAAACAGGTTGAAGGAGGCCGATCAGTCGTCACCTTTCTCTTTCAACAAGACCTAGCTGATTACACATTGTCACCACTGAAGAAAACTCGATCTAGTGATATCCAAAACCAAAAAAATCTCGATCGGAGGGAGGACAAGAGCCAAAATAAACTGCACTCACTGATATAGGGATAACTTAGATAACTAGCACTACACTAAGAATAACAATTGCGCACTCACTCAATATATGACTACAATAATTATTAGAATTTCGGCGTCGATGCTACCGTCGTATGATTGGCCCAAATGGATGAATTGATGCTGCTACCACCATAAAAAGAAAAAGCTACTCGCTTCGTTCTAAAATATAAATATTCAAAAATGCTAATATTTTAAAACAAGGGAAGTGCTAGTTAATCAAGTTATCCAAGCAGAGGGGGTTGGCAGGACCGTGCACAGAAAAACCCTACGCCTGATCAATCAACTGTACCATCTTCTATTAAGCGCATAACAAAGATCCCAATTAATTACACGTTGAAGCATGGTAAGAAAATGCATCCTAGACAGACTTACAAATTTCCAACAACTTTTCTTTTCCAACGAATAACCGCCTTGTTTCCATTTATTATGCCGTCTCATGTATGATACATGCATACGTACGTATGCTCATCGACAATACGTACGTAGGTGGAATTGAATTAATCCATCTATGTACTATGCAGGGTGGGGTTCCCTCCAAGGAAAGGAGACGAAAAATCAGAGAAACAAAAGCACCACTGCACTGCAGACTGAACAATTTTGTTGGTATGTCACTTTCATGTTCTTCAGATTCTAACAGGTTAACTAACCAGCTGCATGAGAGAGGATCGATCGATATAATAAGGACGTACGGACACTTCCGGGCACCTCGCAACAATTCCTGGCTTCCAAATTAAGAAGCTACACAGGGAATAGAACGGCTAGCATTAACGGATCTAAAAATTTCATACACGGTATCACAACGCACGAATAATGTTTAAGCCATGGTTTCACCTTCTATGAATACAAGCTATTTAATTAGCTATAAACTCAATCCAATTATAAGTATTTGATGTTTAGAAAAACTCGGTTGAGTTTTAAAAACATTAATCATTAATTTTATATTAAAATAAATTTATAAAATTAAGCAAGTTTATGGTATTACTTTACTAATTTTTAAGATAAATCTACGCTTACCTTTTTAAAAGTGTATATATATACCACCGCATTTCAATTATATTGGAGGCCAGAGAGCCTGATCTGATGGGACGGTCCAACGGCTGCCATAAGCAAACCGGATATTTGGGACAAAGCTAGTGATGCAAATATCAGCATAATATCGTCGTCTACCGTTGGGTACACTTCAGCCTCCAGGGAGTATATCTATAGCTGCTGCATGGATGTATGTGTACGTTGCAAACCAAGCTTACTATTGGCACTGCTACATATTAGCTAAGAACAATTCTAGCGTGCTCATGTACAACGCAATTTTTTGCTGATTTTTCATACGCATATAAGTGCAACCTTGGTGTAACGAAAGCGCTGGAATTGTTCTGTTTTGTCAGATCTTTTGTTTCCTTTTTCTTGTATTAACAGAGTTGTAATTATTCAATATCATAAATATTATTTTTAATTATGTGTTGAATGTGCTGGTTATTTTTCTAATTATGGAGGATTAGATTAAAAGAAGATTTTACATCAATTACAACTTGCTAATTATCAATTTGTAGTATCGGAGTCAAATTGATATAATATTTCTAATAGTATGGTTTATTTAGTTGGAACTCTCAATAGACACCAACAGGTGCTTTCCCACGGGTTACTGATGTGGTGTATAAATTTAATTAAAAAATATAATACTTAGGTAAAATGCTTTTATGTAAATGAGTGTAAATGGTTTTATGTACAAATGATATATGACACCATACGAGTGATCATAAACTAATTAGTTAAACTATAAATAAATACAAAGTCATTGAAAATCCTAAAATATTGGATTTGATATTTTCTGATAATTACTTGTAGAATCCAATCATCATATTCAATATTATTTTATCAATCTTATATTTTAAATACATATCCAATCATTCTTCTAGTTTAGTTTGAACCGTTATATTTCTACCCCCACAAATAAGTAATGATGGATAAATTATTTTATTTTTCTCAGTGTAGATGCCGGTATAACAGTAAGATAAATGTAAAACTGGTGGACAGGCTGATGAGGGAAGAAAAGTATTTTGTGGCTGTAAAAGAAGACCCTTCCATTTGCATGTGATTTATACTTTTCTAATACAGTGAACTAAAAGCTCATCCATCGTTTGTACGACATGATATTATTGGAACCATATATATGTTTTGCATCACTAAGACTAATGAACTAATTAAACAGGTGTGAAGCATGCAAGGCATAACATATTAGAAAGGCAAATAATAAGATGGAAATATAAAGATCGATGCCTCTACTATAACAAAAATTAAAAATATAGAAAAAGCATGTTTACTTGTATAGATCAGTACGTATGCTGTGTATGTATGCATCAGGATTATATTGTTCTTGCTGGATGGGATGGTTTACCCTTACGACGCCGGTTAACTCACTTGGATGCAGTAAATGCACACGTAGCTTGCCGAATGCTGAATTGCCGATGTGAATTGCCGTATGCTAGCGGAGGATTTTTGGCGTGATCCAGGGTTGCTACCGGCAGTCCGGCACAACCATAGCCGGATAAGCTAATACGTGCGCGTCGACGGAGAGAACATAGGGATGTCAAGCGTATTTTGAACTAACTCGGACGGAAAGGATGCATATCTACAACTAACTCTAGTTGTTTCTAGTGGATAAAATCAATTAATGTATACAAGCTAATGTTTCTCTCTCTACAAAATTAGATCCATATCAAACTAACTTAATATATATATAACTGACATGTCTAGCTAAATCGTTATTGTTGACGGATAAGTAAACACTATTGCTCAAAGATTGCATAAAAACTTTGGGCCAAATTGAGCTCCAAGTTACCAATTAAAAACTATAGTTCTAGATCACATATAAGAACATCATGAATGCAAAATCTACCAAATTAAAAGCACAAATTTAGAAATAAACTAAAAAAAGAAGATAGGAGAACAAAGATCCAACCTTAAATATCAAAATTCACCAAAAATTTCGAGTTGAAAACCTCTCCTATATATTTTTGGTTTTAAATAAGAGAGAGAGCTCGGGCTCCAATGAACAGCCCGAGCTTGAAGATGGCTTTATATAGGGGATTTTCACAGACGGGTCTCTTAAGGGACTATTTGTGCAAATCGCACAACTGACGGCTGCTTATGCGGACTGCCTGCGAAAACACTATTATTTTCGTAGGCAGGCTAAGTTGAGAACCACCGGCGTTAAAAGCAAGTGGAGCGTAATGTGGCCCGCCTGCGAAAATAGTAGTGCTTTCGCAAGCGGTCTACATAAGCAGCCGTCAGCGATAATACATCTTTGTAGGCAGCCACAGCCCCCTCTCCCCTCGCGGCAAACTTACCACAGGCGGCAGGTTTTACAGCCCGCCTATTTTTTGAAATGGAAAAACCATGTTTGTAGTAGTGGTATCTAAGTTAGGATGGCACGATTCACTTAATCAATGGCCAGATTTTTGTGGTTAATATAGGAGCTCTTAGAAAATAACCAAGTAGTAGAAGTAAGTATAAATAGATATGCCTGTCTCAAGAAAAAAAATAGTCCTCACAAATGATGCAATTACCAAGCTGATCTGAGACTAACAGCTAGCAGTACTCCCCATCTTAAGAGTACCTATGTAGATTTTTGTTGGAATTACATCATCACCCATTGTCAATGTTATATAATTGTCGACGGGTGAGATCCTAACTATGGTATTTGTGGTCGTAGGGATCGGCTGGTGCCAAGATCTATGCCAAGACACGGGGATTTTTATATAGGTACGAACCCCCAATGTGGGTAATAGTTCTAGTCTTGTTTATGTGTATTGATGTGGGCGTATCACACCGAATATAATGTGGAAAGCAAATTTGTCTAATCTAGCCAATTAGATTAATCTTAGCGGAATATGAGATGCAATGTAGTCAGTGGAATATATACATACTGTTGGAAACTTTCCTCCAGTAATTTTCCTAAAAAAAATATAGTCGGCGGCTTGCAAGAGGCTTCTTACTTGGCGTAGACTCAATGTGGTGTGGATTGTATGGCTTATGATTCAATGCCCTCCTCTACTGGGAGCAAGGTTGTTAAAATCGCGATCTTGAATCAGAATTGAAATTTCTAAATTGGATCACAATCATAAAATCGTATACATAAAAATCGTAAAATCGTAGATTCTACATATATAGAATGGTAGAATTAAACCCCTTAATTAGAATCGTAAAGTCGTAAAATCGCATGCTAGAATCGAGATTTTCATAACCTTGACTAGGAGGCTTTGTTTATATAGCACAACCTAACCCTTGTACCGTTGGTGAAGTAAGGATAACCCTAGCCCCCGCTCCTTTTATGTTGAACGCTCAATTAAATATCATTGTCCTAGTGTTTTCTATTGTATGGTTGATCTTGGTTTCCATAGGTATGGTCCAGTCAACAACAAAATCAGCGAGAAGCACTTGTTCAAGCTCAATAGCCCACTTGGCGATGCGTCCAGCGACCTGTTTACTCCAGACAATTTCGCCGAGTGGAAAGAAGGAGACGACCGTGATCTTGTGAGCTTGAAAGTAGTTGCGCAGCTTTCTGGCCGTCATCAGTACTGCATACATGATTTTTTGTATCTGGGGATACCATAGCTTGGCGTCATGTAGGACCTCACTTACGTAGTATACGGGCCGTTGTATCTTGTCTCGCTCGATAACAAGGATGGGTGCTGACAGAATAGGGTGTGGCAGCAATATACAGAAATGGCTCCTTGCATTGTCGGGCAGCGACTAGGATAGGAAGATTGGATAGGTATCTTTTAAGTGCGAGGAAAGCATCCTCAACTTCTAGGGTCCATTCGAAGTTGTCGTGCTTCTTCCATAGCTTGAAGGACAATCCTTTCTCCCCCATCATAGCCATGAATCTGCAAATGGCAGACATGCATCCTGTAAGCTTTAGCACCATCTTGAGTCTTGTCGGTGACTTCATCGTCTCGATTACTTTAATCTTCTCGAGATTGGCTTCGATTCCTCGACCAGATACGAGAATTCCAAGTAACTTCCTTGACGGTACTCCGAACGTACACTTCTCTGGATTAAGTTTTACGTGATGTCACCAGAGGTTGTTGAACCTTTCCTAGAGGTCTTCAGTCAAGCGATCTCGGGTCTTGGTCTTCATGACGATGTCGTCTACGTAAGCTTCAACGTTTCTGCCAATTTGGGATTGTAGAGTATCTTGGATTCCTCTTTGATAAGTAGCCCTGGCATTCTTCAATACAAACGACATCTTTATATAGCAGAAAACACCGTAGGGTGTTATAAAAGATGGTTTTTCCTCCTCCCTAGCCATGCTAATCTGATGATAACCCAAGTACGCATCGAAAAAACTCAACAACTCGCATTTGGCTATAGAATCAATTAGTTGGTCAATTTTAGGGAGTGGAAAGTGGCCTCTTGGGCACGGCTTATTTAAGTCAGTAAAGTCTGCGCACATCCTCCACTTGCCATTCGCTTTTCTCACCATGATAGGATTAGCTTTTTAACCATTTGGGGTGCACTTGGATGAAGCCTACATGTTGGAGCTTGTCGATCTCCTCCCGAATAGCCTCCTTACAATCGTGTGTAAACTTTTTAGCTTCTTCTTGATTGGTCTGGCGTCCAGTCGTACCATGAGTTTGTGCTCAATCACCTCCCTAGGGACCCCGGGCATATCAGACGGCTACCATGCAAACACGTTCGTATTTTCTTGGAGAAAAGTGATGAGCTCGTGTTCCTATTTTTCGTTGAGTCTAGCCCTGATCCAAATAGTGCGGTCGGGGTCCAAGCTCGAAAGTGGAACCACCTTGACAGTGCCGCTGGGCTTTGCATATATCTTGGGTTTACTCTGCTTCTATCTAGGTTCTTCTGTGGCAGGCAGCGAGGGAATCTGCTCCACCATGTTGATGCCCTTCTTATCACACTGCATAACAACCTTGGCGTTTTCAGAGATAATTATCACCCCCTTTGGCCCTGGCAACTTGACAAGCTGGTACACGTAATGAGTTGCAGCTATAAATTTGGCCATTGTTGTTCGTCTGACGATCGCGTTGTAGGTCATGTCGATGTCGGCAACATCGAACGCTATCTTCTCGGTCCGGAAGTTGTTAAGCGTGCCGAAAGTGACTGACAGTGTTATCTTCCCAAACGGTTTTGAAGAAGACTCTAGGTGATTCTGTGGAAGAGCTGCTCTAAATGTTTCAGCTCGCTTCTTGGGACCACCATCATGTCTAAGGCGCTGTGAATAGTAAGTTGATGGAGCTGCCACCATCGATCACGACATGCGAGACCTTGATATTCCTTACGGTGGGTTCCACCACTATTGGATATCTGCCAGGGGTGGTGTACATGACTGGGTGGTCGGCATCCGTAAAGGTTATCGGGGTATCCGACCACATCAATCTTGTTGTTTGCCCCTGGGTGGTGGTGCACACTTCACATTCAACCTTTTTGTACTCCCTTTTGGAAGAATAGGAGGTTGATCTACCGAAGATGTGATCCACCTTATGATCTGCATGGGGGAAATCGGCCTCATTGTCCAAGGTCTTTGGACTGTCATCGTCCCTCTCGATCACCCACACCCCCTGTTTAGGTGGTAGGGCCAGTTGTCGATTCATGGCCTTGTGGAAAATGTGACAACCTTCCAGAGAGTGCGAGCTAGTTTTATGGATTGGGCACCACTTCTTGCCGGGAGCCTCTCGTTGCGCCTTGTAGCGTCTAGGGGCAGGAGTACAGTGATTAGCAGCCAGAACTTCCCCTTTGGCCTTGCGCTTTTTGTTCTTCTTTGATTTAGACTGCTCAGGTTGTCTTGAGATGTTGGCTCTGTATTTTCTACTTGGTGCCTTGTCTTCCACCATTTTTCCCTTGCCATTGTTTTGTCGGATAGCCTCGTCAACCCGGGCGCATCTCTCCCCGATCTCAAAAAGCTTCCTAGCGGTCGTGATCTTTCTTGTCGCCAGCTCCTGGATCATGTAACAGTCGTGTACTCTAGACTTGAAAGCATTGATGACAGATGCATCAGTTATCTCAGGGATAGTGTTATGACATTCATTAAAACATCATATAAAGTCCGTCAAGGATTCATTGTTTTTCTATCTCATGGTGTGAAGGTTGTCCTCAATCGCATGCCATTTGTAAGTACCTTAAAAGTTTGCAGTGAATTGTTGATAGAGGTTTTCCCATGATGAGATAGACTCGGGTGGTAGGTGGATGAGCCATGATCGAGCAGATCCCTTCAGCACAGTCGGCAGGTAGTTGTCCATGGTGTTTTCATCCACCTTGGTCACGTGAAGGACTCTGTAGTATACTTGCTAGAACTCCTCAGGGTCCACATTCAGGTCGTACTTTTCCACCAACCCAGGTCGGAACTTTGCTTGCCACCTCAACTCCCTCAGGGAAGGGTGAAAGTTGAGCATCCTTCACCTTGTCTGAAGGCAGGGCAATGGTTCTCGGATCTTGGTGGATGCCGGGAGTATGAATCAGAGGATGATGAGGATGATGATGGATCGCTAAAATTAGGAACAACGTCCCTAGAACGACATCCTTAGTCTTTTTCATGGTGTTGTCTGGGTGAGCGGGAGTCCCCGCGGTGACCTCGATCATCTTGTCAGTGGTCGTTGTTGCGGCAACCACGATCGTCTTGACATCGGTCATCATCAAGGTGTTCCCTACGCTCACGATCTGTCCTCTATTTGCCTAAGCAATCTTGGAGGTCACGGTCTTGATGGTTGCTACGCGAGTTTTGCTCGTTATTGAGAGGGTTCTCGCGACGTTGGTTGTCCAGACGTCTCGTCGCATCTCGCCTATACTGGCGATGGTGGTCATTGTCGCCCTCGCTTTGATGATCGTGGTGCTGGAGTGACTTCTGCCTTCACTGTCTTGGATGTCTATCATCGCCGTCGGCATCTTCCTCCTCGTTACCATCTTCGCGGCATGGAGGCGATTGGCTAGGATGGTCGCCGCAACGAGAGCCATTCGGACGTGGTGTTCCCGCTGCGGGTTGTTCTGGAGTCTCAAAAGCGACTTTGAGGTTGGTGATTGTTGCACACATCCGTTCAAACCATTCATTGGCATCGGGGCTTGTCGATAGATCGACAGGTGGTTAGCTTAGCAAATCTTGAGCACTTCGTATCCATTGAACCGGTGTGATAGGTTCTTCATGGGGAAGAGTAGGTTGTCTGGACGGAGTTCCGCGGGAAGTCCGATTTTTGCCCACCCTGTCAACTTATCCCTCTTCAACTGACTGGTCGTCGCCATTTTGCCTAGTGGACCTGATGATAGCCCCAACATCCCGATCTAGTATAGAGTTTGGGGACTCGACATCATCTAGATCTTGAAGTACCGAGGGTTTGTGGGGGTCAATCCCCATGTATCCTACTAGGCAAGTGGCGGCGTTGTTTGGTGGGGTTGTCCGAGCAACCATATCCGGTAGTGATTTGTGTGTTCGAGAATGAATCAGATAGCTTTGGCAATCTGATATCCCGCAAACCGAAATATATGGTTGGATCGGTCCCGTTGTTGCTAATTGGCCGATGACAATGGCGAATTTTGAGGATGTCCCCGTTGCAACCTGGATGATGACATATCCGCTCTAAAGGTAGGTGACTCCCGGCCAAGTCGGATCTCCTAGTCCAGGGTAGTTATAAAATCCTCGTCGGAAAAACTGATCCTTGAAGTCATCTCGATAAGATATTTGAAATACCAGGCCCTTGCCTAGCGTGCCAACATCGACAGGTGAAATCCCGACTACGGTATTTGTGGACATATGGATCGGCTGGTACTAAGATCTATCCAAAGACATGACTAAGAGTAAGACATGGGGATTTTTATACAGGTTTGGACTCCTGACGTGGGTAATAGTCCTATTTCTATTTATGTGTATTGATGCAGGCATATCACACTGAGTACAATGTTGGAAGCAAGCTTGTGTAATATAGCCTATCAGACTAATCTCAGCGGAATATATGGCGCAACGTAGACGGTAGCTAGTGGGAGGTTTCTTACTTGGCGTAGACTCGATGTGGTGTGGATTATATGACTTATGATTCGATGCTTTACTCTACTATGAGGCCTTGTATATATAGTGCAGCCTAACCCTTTGTCCAAGTAAAACTTGGGATACCAAATATGATACAAGCAACTAAGATCTAGTCGTTTTCGAGATGAACTACAAAGTTCTTTCTTATAGGAATATGATACATTCCTTATTCATATTTCGGTATATCTTTCCCTATAGAATTAGGCATACTGTATTTTCGATAATATAGGTGTTAGTATACACTATACAGGATATTCCATATCTGGTACACTGACAATAATATTTACTATATAGTACAATATATAGTACAATGAATATATAATGTATCTTCCTTTTTATTCTTTTTTATTAGTCAATTTACGACGGTACAGCATGGCCGGCCATCCGTACTCACACGCTACTTAATTTCTCTAAGTAATAAACGAACTCCTCGAAAGTGTTGCATGCGTGAACCATATGCATGTACAGAAAAGTATAGCTTTTTGCTTTTTTCTAGAGTTCCTCCCTGTTCGTTTCTCATTCTGCCTTATTACTTTTTTCTTGATTTTCGTTAGCACGTTTTTTAAAATATAAAATAGTATGTTTTTTATAAACTTTCTATACAAAAGTATAACTTATTGCTGTTTGAATTTCTCTAAGAGTTCCTCCCTGTTCGTTTCTCCTTCTGCCTTATTGCTTTTTTTTCGATATTCGTTAGCACGTTTTTGAAAACATAAAATGGTGTGTTTTTAAAAACTTTCTATATAAAAGTATCTTAAAAAATCGATCTATTTTTTAAGTCTCTAATAGTTAATATTTAATTAATCATATGTTAATAATGTTTCTTGTTTTATGTGTGTTTTGCAAACTGGTATAATAAATCAATTCAAACAAGACTCGTTGATGTTGTTCAATTCAAACAAGTCGTGCTGAACGGGCTGGGGGTGACTAACCACCATATGTTGGTCATTGTTTGACTTTAAGCTCTCATTTTTGAAAAGAAAAGGTCCCCAAGATGGAAAAAAAATCTATAGTCTTGACCCAATAGGATGGGTGGCAGACCCCGGGCAGCCGGACGCTGTCGAAAATTGCCTAGGAATATATGACGATCAATAGGAACAAGGATATATGGCGTTCGCGTTGTGGGGGTGATGGGTGTCCTGCCATGTTACAACAACAGTGTACTAGTAACAACTTTTGGTGAGATAAGCTAAGATAGCTCGGCGGAGGTGGTGCTTGCAATGACGACGGACTCATTCGCGCTATGGGAGCGTATGTTGTCTAGGCGACATGAGTTCGGTGCTTGACGTGGATAAGACGGTATGATGGACTAGTTATATTCTCCTCCTTCACTCACGTCGTAATAGAGAAGTTCTCGTGGTGGCTGTAGCAGCAACAAGAGGGCGTGGCGGTAAAAGAGTGGGCTAGCTCCGCTTCTCTCTAAAGTTTGAAACGAGGAGGAAAAGCTTGGAGCTTGATCTTCTTGTCTTTTCTTTGCGGTTGTTTTTTTTATCTCAGTTATGAGATTTAGAGTATATGCACTCGTGTAATTTTTTGTTTGTTTATATTTACTTATTGAGACCAGATTTTTATCCATTATAAAAAAGAAACAAGGATATAATTTTATAACCTTTTGTTTCATTGTTAAAGGTCGTTTCTTGGTATATATTTTGGAATTTACTTATGAAAAGGAAGTTCTAAATTATGATTATTCTCCTCGCAAAAAATATGACTATTCTAACCTAAATTTGAAAATTTTGATTGAACTCCTGAGCTTCAAAATTTTGAATACGATATGTCAATAACTCCCAGTAATTAAGTTTGAATTCTGCAATTCAAATAAGAGAGTTCGGCATTTAGAACTAATGTCTTCATAATTTGGAATTGTAAATATCAGACACTTCTAGGTATTTCTTAAATGTAAATCGTTTTGGCGCTTGTACATGCTTTTTCAGTTCTTTTCCTGACCCAAATAAATGCCATCGTTTCTTAAATAAAAGATGGTAACAAAGTTGCTTCATCTATTGTTTAATTATTCTGCATGACTCTAAAATAACTTATGTTTGAAATCCGAACCAAAGATTGCAAGGCACCGTTTCGATACAGAGTATAGCTTTGTAAGTCGTACGTAAAATAAGAAAAATCATTAGTATATAATTAATTAAGTAGTAACTATTATAAATTTTAAAATAGATTAATTTGATTTTTTAAAAAAACTTTTATATAAAATATTTTTATAAAAAATACATTATTTAGCAGTTTGAAAAACGTGCTCATGATAAATAAGAAAATAGCTAACTGAAGAAGCACTTTCAAACAACGTCTATGAAAGAAGCATTCACGGATGTGTGCGTATCACATATATACGTGTGCACTCGTGTTTTCTGTGGTTGTCAAAAAGAACTATAGAGGGGGAAGTATGAAAGATATGATGGTGTAGCCGTGAGTACACATAAATATTATATACATATATATATATTTATATTTATATTTATATATTTAATACGAATTTAGTGAAATCAAGGATTTACCGTTGGCCCCAGCTATTTTTAGTGTAGGTTGGAGGGGTGCGTCTTCTGAGTAATCCAAAAATAGACACAGAAGATAATATTGGTCATTTATATATACTCCTTGCATCTATAAATATAAAGGATTTTAAGGTTTAAAGTTTATCCACAATATAAGAAATTTTAGAGAACTACTTTCTCAGTTCATCCAACTGTTATATTTATTGCTCTGTGATTAGTGCATTGATCTTTTTTTAAACATATCGTGTAACAAATAATTCGTATCAATAATCACTTAAAGTCGTGTAACAGTTACTTAAAGTCGTGTAAGAGATAATCCGTATAGCCGAAAACAAGAGGGCGCGAGGGAGTACAAATTCACCGACGAAGAAAAGGTGAAAAATCGGGTTGAGTAGCGTCGGTTTCTGTTTCTCCCTCCCGTCCCCTGTTTCTCTTTCTCCTTCTCCCTGTGCTGCTGCATTAATTGGCCCCCTCTTCCTCTCCCTATCCGGCTATCTCCCCCGTTCCTTCTCCTCCTAGCTCCACTCCTCTCCTCCCTTCCCCCTCCCGATTAGCCGCCAAGATTTCCTCACCTCTTGTCCCTGCTCCCTACCCCTCCTCCTCCACCCGCCCCACCGGCTATATATACGCGATCCCGCCACCGTTCTTTGCCCACCGCTTCTTGGATGGTACCCGCTGCCGAGCTGACCTGACCTCGATGGATTACTCCGCCATGCCTTCTTCCTCTGCCGCCGCCGTGGCGTCGTCGGGCGGCTCCTGCTGGTGCCCCTTCGACGCGCTGTGGAGGGCGTGCGGGAGGTGTGGCGCCGTCGCCGCCGGGGCGGCAGGGTGGGCGGTCTGCGCGCTGCTCACCTGCGTCTTCGCCATCGGTACGTCTTCCTCCTCCTCCTCCTGCCCATTGCTTGCCGCGGGCTGGGATGCTGATTGTATTGGGGGAAAAGTGTAATCTTGGGTCATTGGGTGGTGGTGGTGGTGGTTTAATCTTGGGGCTCTTGGTCGGTTTGCATCGATTCTTTGCTTCAGGGAATTGATTGTTGGATTCATGGTCCTAGATATTGGAATTAATCGAATCACCATGTTTTCCTTTTCTTGCTTCACTCTTTGCCGCCGCGGAGACTCTCTTCATGTTCTTAGGCTCTCCTGGCTTTAGGACTTTTACACGCTGTGGTGTGGTAGGCTGCTGCTTGCTCAAATTGGGAACAATTCAATCGTGCAAGCAAAACTTTTGGAGGTTCTTTGCCACTTTCGTCCTAGGATTTATATACTCAACTTAAAAAGCTTCTGCTTTCCTTTTTTTTTCCCCTTTTCCTTCTTATGTAGGTTTTGTGAACTTCATGTTTGATCAGTATCTTATATTTTGTTTATCCCCATTGTTTTTGTCCTCCTCTGCAAAATTTTTGGATTTTCCAATGAAGAGTAGCTTATCTTGTGTAAGTATTTGTCAGTGGTTTTATTAAGGAGCTCTCATCATTGCTGTTTTCATCTTGTCTGTTGAGTCCAGTGGGCTCGTTAGTTGGAGTGTTCATCGGTGCGTTTATGGGGATGTCCACGGAAAGCGGCATGCTACGAGGCGCTGGCGTCGGAGCAGTATCCGGCGCGGTCTTCTCCATCGAGGCTGTTGAATCGTGCATTGAAATTTGGAGATCAAGTGAATCAGGGAGATACAGCATTATCTTCGTGGTGAGTGTGCAGGAATCCAAGACCTACTCTCCTTTTACTTTTATGTGTTGAGAAAGGTGAAAGATCATTTTCAGATAACTACTCTAGCGTGCATACATCACTTTGATGTAAGCTTGATATTTGCGTGTGAGAAAAATATGTGCTTTACTATGGCTGGGTGACTTATCTTAGGCTCATTCAATTGTCAAGAAATAAAGAAAGCACAGAAACAATGCTCGTAAAGCAAATGTTTTGGACTTCATTAGTTATCACTCTTTGTTGCGTGTACAAATACAATAGCAGCAGGTGATAAGTAGAGTTAGATTTTATTTGTTCTGATTTCCTCTGTCGTTGTTTCAGCTTGACATCATCTCTAGCCTCTTCAGTGGAAGGATTGTGTGGGAGAAGGTCAGTCCAGCACTGCAGCGTGCAGTGCAGAGTCAGGTATGCAGCTCTTCTTCCTGTGAGCTTTTGTAATGTTTGGTCATGTAAGATGCCATTACTCTCTTATGGCTCAAATAATAGTTTACACCACTAGCTATGTCATTTTTTAGGGGTGAAATAGTTTTAACATATGAAAAAAATATTTAAACACTACAACCAGTGATGTAGATGATTTTCTCTGTATTCAAATGATTTTAGGGGAGAATGATGCCCCATACTCCAACAAGAAACCTTTCTAGTAACAGGAATATCAAGAACGGAATTTTAATGCTAAAGACATCAACCCCTAGAGACATCAAATGTCTTCCTGTGGACATGTGACAGAAAGCATTACAACCAATCATGCCATTTGGTACTCCATCCAATATATTGGTATGGATGGTCAAGTAGTACTTGGGTACACTGCGAGTACTAATATAGGGATGTGTAAGGAACCTTGTTAAAAGCTTCCAATGTTCACAATTTTGAAACTGAACTATCCAATAAAGGTGACAAGAAGATATTGAACCATAACATAAACAGATAATAAAAGGTATTAGCATGAGTCTTAATACTGCAAGTATGGTGTAAAATTTTTTAAAAATGTAAACAAATAAATTCAGTACATATATTTATGAATGAATACAACCACCCAACATCCAAGGCCTACACATAAGATTTTTTGTGTTGTACCAGTTGGTGCTTCCTTCGGTTTGATGCTTTTGTAGGGCCAGATATTGCTCCTTTCTATGTAAATATTCCCATCTGAATTAGTTATTGCCGGAAGCGACAATTTTTAGGCATGATAAGCATAATTGCATTTTGTGTTGATTTAACTTTGCAAGGTTCCATGACATTGGAACGTGAGTTACTTCTCTGTATAATGCTAAGTCTGATTCATTCTCCTGTCTGATGCAGATGAGTCTACTGAGTACACCATTCATTGACAACAATGATCTTTTCGAAACTGGAAGCACAGGGGGCATGTCAAAAGATCTAATTAACAGAATCCCAAAGACCACATTCAGTGCTGCAACCAATTCTGAGCAGGAAACTGATAACAGCTGTTGTGCAGTTTGCCTTCAGGTTAGTGTGATCTTGGTGATCTTGGAATGTTCCTTTATAAATTTCGAACTACAGATGCTGAACAGATTAGTTTCTTGTACTGACACACCAAAACTACTGGTCCCAGGATTTTGGAGCATCGCAATTTGTTAGAGTCTTGCCTCATTGCCACCACACATTCCACGTACGATGCATCGACAACTGGCTTTTCCGGCATGCGTCATGCCCACTGTGCAGGGCTGGTGTTCATATAGACCATATACATATGTAAAAGAGAACTCGCAGAGCACCTGGTGTATTTTCATAGTCGAATACCCGTGCCCGAGTTCCATATCATAAGTATAGTCTGTACACGTAGGCGGCCTTTTTCCCAGTCTTTTGTGTGGAGCAATGTTTCAGCTGCACGTTTTTTTGTCACAGCAATAACGTGTTATGTACATTCTCAAAAATGGACTAACTAACAAGCTCTCTGAATTATGGCTTTGCACAAAAGTCTGAATAACCTGGGGGTGTGTGTGTGTGTGTGTGTCAGCTTGATGTGTTTTTCTTTGCTGTTAGCTGCTGACAATGACTAGCCTAGGTAAAGTTTTGCTACTTTGCAACTGCTGCAAGGACAGCCGAGTCTTACACTGCAACAGAAGGTTGGTCTTCATGGCTGAAACTCTAGCAATTGTCTGTTTCCTCGTAGAGCCAACGTTTCAAATCAGCTACTACTGCATCATTAATCTTGAGATGGCGAAACTCCCTGAGATTTACATGGTCAAAAGCTTCACCCTGAAGAAGCTAAGAAGAGAAAAATCTGAGGCTGACAGTACAGTTCCTGTCACGTTGGATGACACATGAAAGAAATGGAGCACCTTTGCTGGGACCAAAACTGAACTTTGTGCCACCCTTCTCCATCATGTTGTTTATAGAGAAAGTGACATCCCTTCTTACAGAAAAGAAAAGAAAATCGAAAGATGCAACATGACAGAGAACTGATTGACACAAGATACTAGCTACAACCATTAATTAAGTTCTTAATAAGCATGTCTGTGGCAAACATTTTTCTTTCTGATGGAGATGTTTATGGCTGCAAACTCTGTATAATCAGCTAACTAACCACTTGTGCGGTTCTGCCTCGCGTGGATGATCAAAGAAAATTATTACTGCTATTAGATTAGAAAAAGTCTATTTCTCGTCCATCAACACGAGAAAATGATTCATCCCTTAACTCGGTACCGAGACGAATCCATGGTGTCTTTGATTGTGGTTTTGCGTCATGGCGTCTATGTAGAATCAAAGGGCATGGTAGGGTCAGTTTTCCATGGTGTGGGCAAGGTCACCTTGGATCCTCTACAAGAAAAGCACGGGAATAGAAAAGGCAGACGTATGAATCGTCGGAGACATATATGTTTGGATGTCTCACAGAAAAAAAAAAAAGGTACAAAAAGATTAGGATAATATATACTCATTTGTTACATAAGAACGGATGGAGAAAGAGAGCAGGTGTATTAGGGTTTCTCCAGGGAATTTGAAAACATTGGGTTAGACTTTTATGCTATTCTTCATCCGAAATGTGGAGATTAGAATTCCTCCGTTACTTCCTCTAAAAATCAGCTTTTCAGAACAACAGTTAAGTCACCCGATAATACGGGGTGAGTTTTTACTACTCTAATGTTGTTCTTAATTCAACATTTATCCATTTAAAGTTACAGTTCAAATTCGACTTGCGGTTGGAGTATAAAAAAATGAAGAAATAAATCCAAACAAAGGTCAACAAACATGATGAAAAAAATGCTCCATTCCACAGAAACGAAATTCTTCATTTGAAATTTCCGGTCCTTTTTGACGCGATTTCTCGGTATAGATAGACAGTTCTTCGGCCTAATCTCTCTCTCTCTCTCAATTTTTTGAGCAAAGCCCACATCACAAGACAAGGCCCACATAAAGACGAGTGGTTGGGTTCGGCCCAACTCGTCACGCATCTGGGCTTTCTTCCAGCAGCTGACGTCATCGTCTCTCCTGCTCCTCCTGTACACGCCATCGCCTCCCTGCGCTGCGCGACCGAGTGGAGGAGGAGCAGCGAGCGGCGGCGTCAGGTGGGGAGACGCCGGACTAGTGGACGGAGCGGAGCTAGACGCTGAGACGGTCGAGCAGCGGCGCAGGGTGATCTTGGCGCGACGGGGATGGAGCTGGAGATCCTGGGCATGAACTTCGGGTGCGTCCTCGCGGCGCTCGCGGACGCCAAGATCCCGGAGAAGGACTGCCTGCTCCCTCTCGCCTCCAAGCTGCTCGGGTACTGCATCGTCGCCGCCTCCACCACCGTCAAGCTCCCCCAGGTTCTTGTCTCCCTCTCGCCTCGCCTGATTTGGTTTCTTGGACCGCCCCACAATTCTTGCCACCCCGTAGGCCGTAGGTAGATAACCGCGTTCGCCGTATGCGCCCAATGATGAGATGAGATGCGTGCCTTGCGTGTGCGTACTGATGATCTGTGTGCTGGTCTGGTGGATTGGTTTTGTGCTGGGTTCCAAGAGGAGAATTAGCGTTGCGTGCGGAATTGTGCAGAAAAAGGCTTCTGTTTTTGGTGGCTTTGGCTGTGATCTTGGCGCAGCGTGGCAAAAGGAACGGAGAAATCGACCAGTTTCCAGTGGAGTTCCTTTGTTTGTTTCTTGGGTAGCTGTGGGGGGTGGGGTGGGGTGGGGTGATCCTCGTGGTGCTTCTGTGCAGGCCATGAATTCTACCGATGCTTTCTTCCCCATGAGAAATATTAGCTTTCCCTGTTGAAGAAAGACCTGCAATTCTCACTTCTCAACCCCACCTCTAATCAAGACTCTGATTGGTGAGCATGGTTTTCGGGCTCCCTGTGCTCTGCTCCGGCACCCACGTTTGCCCATTGAAATCTTGGCCAATCTGTCGAACCGCATGCTGTACAAAGCCCCCACCTACAGTGGTAAAACTCTCAAGGAAACCTTTGTCCTTGATAGTTTGTTGCTCGCGAATGCCTGAAGCAAGAACCCAGTCACCGCCAATTCGACAAAATTTGGGGGCCTTGGTGATGAGCAACAGGAAGAGGTTAGCCACTGGGACATATGTGGGAATCCTGTGCAGGAGCATAGGGCGCATACTTTCAGTGCCTTTGGATTCCAAAATTCCATCCAAGGAATGGCTACTTCCTTTGATGTCTAAGGTCCTTGGCTACTACATCGTTGCGGCATCCACTATTGGCAAGCTCCCTCAGGTGCCCGTGTCTAGTGTCATCACTTACAAACTAGTTTGATGTATGTGCAGGAGTTTGCCTCTTCACTTCTCATGGCAGTGGAATTATGCCCGTAAGATTAGGTCCTGCAGCTTATATGTTGTCTTAGGTGTATTTTTGTGCCAATTTTTGGAACAGAATTAACAAGTAAAGACATGTGATTTTTGTTTGTTAAATTGCTACAGTTTACATGAATCTTGCTTTGTTTTTGTGTAGTACATAGACAGTTGAAATGCCAGAGATCAGTCATGCAACCATGCCTAGGGGAAATTGGGTTGCTAGTTTGCGCAAATGCTAACTGGAAGAGCTTACAGAATTTACTTATTGGCTTCGATTGTTACAATGTCAATGATGGAAACTGGGAAAGGGTAGCGCATGATCTGACTACTTGAGAATGTGCATTGTACATTTGTGCAAGATTGAAAAGGAAAGTGGTAGACTGATAGTAGCCTAATAAAATTTATAATATGTATTGATCAATCAGTGAAGTTAGAGAGTGGGGACATGGGGCATTAAGGAATGTGCTATAATCATTCTTTAAATAGCATGTAGTGGTATGTGTGGGTAGGCTTAGTGGCAAAGCGTTCCGGAATAAGGTAGAGCGGACATATCTCAGGTACAACAGGCCCAGCTATGTATGCAAAAATATGGACTCTATCAACGTATATTAAAAATAAGGCTTCCAATATAACATAAAAAACGTTGAAACTATAATATAAATTCATTCAATCTTCGACCACCCATGAAGATGTTGGATAAAATCTTACCTCTTCTTCCTTTTGTTTTTCTTGTCAAGTATCTGACCTTGAAGCTTTTTTGCTTTCCCTCCTGTTTCCTTTTATCAGTATTTCTGGTTCACATGTCATAAAGCTTCCAGAAGCAATTCAAAATAATAGATTTATAGAATACGCTGTGGATGTTTCATATGAAGACCTGAAATATGTTTGCCTTGTGTAGTGAAGCGCCACTACACAGCAGACCGTAGTGAGCTGTTAAGGGCTGGTAATTTTGGGAAGGCTCATTTTGGTAGCAAACCTAACGCTCCATCAAACAGCCCTACCTTACAAAAAAGTTCTGATACAAACTAAACAGCACCAAAATTTTGGTAAGGTAGGCCCTACATCTCCTCAACAATGGCTGTGCAGCCGCCACCCATTCCTGCTGTAGCAACACACTTGTATAAAGAATCAATAGAATGAAAAGAATCATTCCAGACAATGAAAATTACAATCTTCTTCAGAATTGAATTTGTGTATGGTTGCATACTTTGCTTGATATAATTAATTTGCAGCTGGATGTTTGAAATTCTTGTCAACAAGCACAATAGGAAATATAAACTATTTAAAGATTTTTTTCCCTATTAATGAAAATCCTTCTTGTACTATAGGATAGCCTTGTATTTTCAATGTCGTAACCACAAATTTCTTGTTGCAGATATTAAAGATTTTGAAGCATGGAAGTGTAAGAGGACTTAGTGTAGCATCCTTTGAGCTTGAGGTTGTCGGCTACACAATTGCTCTGGCATATTGTATTCATAAAGGACTACCATTTTCTGCTTATGGGGAACTAGCTTTTCTGTTAATCCAAGGTTTACATTTCACCTAATGTTGAAATGGACAGCATATTGATATCTGAACTTTCTTTTACGTTACTAAAGCTGATTTGTTTTAATGTCTATGTCTGGTATGCAGCAATTATTTTGGTTGCAATCATTTACTATTACTCCCCACCAATGGGAACCAAGACATGGATGAAAGCTTTACTGTATCCTTCAGTTTATCTGTTTGTTTCTAATTATTCTTTGGTCGCTAACAACAATGATGCGCTAATTCTTGTAGAAACATCCAAAAGATCCACAGAATGTTATGAGGACCTTTCTGCTTTTGACCTGCTTTTCCTAAACAGTGCTTGTCTAGATATTGTGCACTGGCTCCAACAGTATTGGGTGGGAAAATTGATCCTGCTCTTTTTGAAGTCCTTTATGTAAGTAATAAATGGAAGATTATTTTGTGTAGCACTTGATATAATTGTATATGCTTCTCTCTTGATGGTGTGTAATATATTTTGCAGGCTTCACAGCATGCTATCTTCTTCTTTGCTAGGCTTCCACAGATATGGAAGAATTTTACGGTTCGTTGTTGGATTTCTGTACATCTAATAGCTACATTAGATTTATCTTTTCATGGAAAGTTTGCTGTAACTAGGTGTGCTAGGGAGTAAAACGGTAACATTAAATTTAAATGAACCTTATGGTCTGGACCTTAGAATAAATAATTTGAGATTGACTAGTATGGCAATGAACTTCACATCTATTAGTCAGCATTTTGTACAAATTTTATGAGTAGAGGCTTCTAATGAGTCATTTGACATTTTGCATGTGCACACTTTCTGACATATGCAGAATAAAGGCACTGGTGAGCTGAGCTTTCTGACCTGTTTCATGAACTTCGCTGGTTCCATAGGTAATCCTTTTGGTTCTGATTACAGTTCATTATGTACATTTTTTAGGACCTTACTTTTCTATTTTCTTCCAAGTGTGCCTATGTAGCTTAAGTACATGCCAGATTAGCTATCAAGACATTACCTTTTGACTTCACAATCCATTTCATTCTCTGTTCTTTTAATTAAGTAGTATTAGCACAATTAGAGTTCACATGTTCTGATACTGAACAGTGAGCATGGGTTGAAGTAATCATATCCATATTTGGCTAAGTAGATCTTTCTCTGCAGCCAGTGTACCAGTCCAGTGTGATCCTTTTTATTTTTATAATCATGTTAAAAGCTAGCTAAACTTTACCTCATCTTCTGTTGCAGTAAGAGTGTTCACCAGCATCCAGGAGAAGACTCCCTTAAGTGGTATCCTTTTGGTTCTGATTACAGTTCATTACCTACATTCTTAAGGACCCTATTTTCCTATTTTTCTTCCAAGTGTGCCTATTATGTAGGTGAATTGCATATTGTCAACAAATTTCTTTCTTTACCCTAATACATGTTACTTTCAGAATTTTTTAAATGAAAAAGTGAACCATGGAATCATTCTACTTGTCAGTTCATTCTATTAAAACCCCCCATAGTTCAGTTGATCTGCAAAAACTGCTCAAGTTGAACATGCTTCTGAAAGAATACAGTACTGTCAGTGTAACACTGGTTACTCGTTGATTTGCTGCCTTGCTGATGTTGAACATTCGCGAAAGAGTTTTTCCTAAGTATTTGCCTACTTCCCTATTTTTTTTGTACCCTTGACTCCTTGAAAGTGATACTGGGCTCTGCAATCGGCATTGTGATGAATGGTACGCTCTTGGGTCAGATAGTGATGTACCAAAAGCCTGCTCCAAAGAAAGAGAAGAAGAGAGATTGAGCACAACACAACAGCAGAAGGTTCTTTCTGGTGTCCATCTTCAGCCAAGCCAAAAGCGCCAGTACATGAAATTTTTGAAGACTCGTGTGATGATGAAAACGATGGCCATCATAGACAGACTAGATTTGGATATCTCGCGTTGTTAGTATTAGCATTTAGCAGTGTCATGACTGATATTCGATTATCATTAGGTTGATGTACTTTGCAAGCTATCGATGATGGAAATACTGTTAATTCTCATGTTGGACTATGTTTGAAGTTCGTTTATTTCCATCAGCTGTTTAGTCTCAGGCATGCCAAATATTGTAAGCACAGGGCCACAAGCAAAATTCAGGAAGTTATTTATGAATCTGTGCGTCCAATTCTCTTTTTTTTAATGTGTCTACTAGAGGTGTCTTAATTCATCAGTTTGTAACTGGCTGTTAGCATGAATTTCCGTTCTTGGGATTCTTTTTCTGTTGAACGAAAAAGAGTAGGAGAACAGACGCAGCTTTATCCATTTTGCCACTTGGATCGGCCAAGAAAGTTGTATGGACTTTGCTGTCACATACAGCGAAAAATTTTGTGTAAACCCTTAACCAAGCTGTTTGGAACGTCCAATTCCTGCAAGAAATGTATAGTTTGGAGCACAAGGAACAGGTCATAGTATTATAATAATTTGGATATAAACAGCCCTCATAATAAAGAGATTTGGCTTCTGCCCAAAACAATTCTAAGCTTTATTACATGCTCATTGTGTAGCATTGCCGATACTTCGGTAACTCAAGCACCATACCAGGGAAATAATATCTGTACGGTAGCAGTGAGCTTGTCATCAGCTAAGATCATTCTGGCGTGCGTACTAAGCACTTTACACTAGCTTATGGAGAAACCATGTTCGTTTGACCGTGTCATAGGAGAAGAGCGTGTGTATCACATGGTAAAATCGAGCTTCTGAAAGCTCAAGGACGTGTCAGAAAGGTTTCCTGAGGTCCAACGCTTCAGCATTTCCAAAGCGGCCTTCGGTTGATCCATCGGTACCATGTGACCCGCGTCGTGGACCTGTTCACAAAGTATCTCTACTCAGTTTGGCAATACGTGCAAATTTGTTTCTTCAAAAAAGATAATGAGTGCAAATTGCTACAAGTCTTCGATTTATAATTTTGCTGCTTTATATTTTAATGCATTTCTATAATCAATGCATCATGTATGCCTAGCATGTGTTTTTGTCTTGTATGTAAATATTGTCTACAAATTACTGTCAGTATTATTTGTTTGGAACAAAGAAAATTAATTAACAGATGGACTTCCTGTACAGATTGTAGAACTGACCTTCAAGAAACTCAAAGGTCCATAGCTTTTCAGAACACCAGCTTCTTTTCCGTCAACTGTGAAGGGCTTCTCCGATGAGGAAACAAAAGCCTCCTTTCCAGACCATTCCATAGAGTTCACCCATCTTGAGTTGCCTGCCCAAAACAGGAAATAGATTATGCATAAGCATCTGGCAGAGAACAGCTAGAATCAGAAAAACCAAATACATATAAAATTTAGGAAAGTACAATGTTCCTCATGGTATACTCCCTCCGTCCCAAAATATATCGAATTCTAGCATTCAAAATTTGTCCAAGAATATAGCAACTTCTCCACCTACTATCTCATCTCAACCAACCACAACCATCTCCCATTTAATTTCTATACCTACTTCCTTAATACCTGTGCCCAGCTCCAGAAGTTGTTATATTTTGCCATTCTAAAGAACATAAAAGATCTATCATCCTTTTTTATTAGAGTAATAGACAGCCTACAATTGGCCAAATGCCTTGTTAAATTTTTTTTCCCAAATTGTACTTTCATAAAAAAAAATCATAACTGCAGAGGAAATGAAGACCGTGAAATTTCTTAATGGATCTCTTTCACAGAAACCATTCACAGAGGAGCGAAGGATAAGTCATATTGTATAGTGGGATTATGCCACAGACTGCGACAAAACAGAGAAACTATAGCACAGGTTCTCCATGTTTGCCATCTCTATTTCCTCAGTATAGGTCCCCATGGGATCCATGCAGTCAACCTTTTGAAACTTTGACAATTAATATATGTAAAAAGTACATATAATGATGGAAATATTATCATTGGGTACACCTAGCAAAATGCTTGTAAACTAAGTAAACTTTACTACTTTTGCTGTTATATTATGGTAAAACAACTCATAGACAAAGGCTTGCATATTCTGGATGTATGAAGTAGCAAGAGACTCACCTAACCAGTTGCATATGAGATCATACTCTCCAGCATAAATCAACACTTTGATGTCATTCTCAAGGAGTTCAGGGATTCCAACTTCAAGGTTCCTCATCCAATCTAGCAGCATGGCCTCATACACAGTTGGGCTGCATGACACAAACTGTATGTCTCCAACACCTAGGCTCTCTCTGACTGATTTCAATTGGAGAAACTTCTCCATATTAGAGAAGTCATAGCATAGGCTCCCCACACATGGCTTCCTGATGTCGTAATGCTGCCAAGAAGAGATGAACACAGATTAGGATATTTCAAAAATCAAAACATGGAAAAAAAGAATTAGTTACTTGGTCCACCCTACATTTTTATTCCCAATTATTGTCTTGATGGAAGTGAATATTAGATTGCAGACAACATATGCGCCAAGGCAGGATATAGTGCCAGAGGTACCTACATCACAAAGACAGAAAGTGAGATTGATATACATGTTATAAGGAATCAGAAGTGGGCTTGGCGCTTTTTGAACAAAAATGGGGAAAAAATTTGGCTATCTGAACAACACTTCAGGTTATGTTTTAATGTGCAAGGCCAAAAGGCTATATTTACTAGTAACAGGGGAGATTTAAACACAAGGAAACCAGGACTTACCACAAAGCTTGATAGCAAATTCACAAGTTGGAACAATTTTGTTAATCCTGTTAAATTGTGATTTTGTAATTAACCCCATATCCAGCGAATAATCAGTGTATGCCTTGTATTGTATTGCTGGATCTGTTAGCCCGTTGCCAATAGCAAAACCCTGGACAATCACAGAAAGTGGGGTTTTCAGTGCAATAGTATCACATATAGGTCAAACGACTTAGATACTTCAAGAAATAGAGAAAAAGAAAACCTTCAAGTTGATGTGAATGCCCTCATTGTTCTTGTTCCCCTTGTACACTCGACTTGCAAAGGCAGGAATATAGTGCCCAGCATATGATTCCCCAGTTATATAAAAATCATTCTTAGCAAAATTCGGGTGCTCAGTGAAGAAGGCCTGTCAACACCATGCAGTACAGGACAAGGAACTTAATTTAGAGAAAGAAAAACAAAATACCATCTTCGCATCTAGATTCCCACACAAACTTAAGGGTTGTTATCTAGTTTGCCTCCACTCTTTGCCTATTTATATCTTAGCAACACACATACCCAATCACCCCTATTTCTGGTTCAAACAGGTGAGTACTCTCTCATTGATGTCCTACATACAAAGCTATAACTTTGCTATATATAACTAAGCAAATTTAGCAATTCAATGCATGAATATGGTATATGATGCACATCTGTACAGTGAACATTCACCTAGGACCAGCATGCACACTAGAGTGGCCTAAATACCAACTAACACCACATGGAAAGCATATATACCAGTAAGTACAATTCATACCTGAAGGAAGTTATATAGGTCGTTGCTAATACTAGCTTCATTATGACGGGTGTCGCGTGAATCAGAGCTGTAGCTGAACCCAGTCCCGGTGGGCTGATCAACATATATAAGATTCGACTCCTGCGATTTGAGTATTTACACACAGATCTCAATCAAAGAAATGGCATGGAACAACACTAAAACACACTATTGAGAGAACTACCACTAGCTTGATGAGTGATTAGCAGAGGAGCTTATACCTGATCCCAGCCAAAGTCGTTCCAGACGAGCGACATGTTGTCCGCTATGTGGAAGGGCCCGTTCTCGTAGAAGAGCGCGAGCTCGCTGCTGCAGCCGGGGCCCCCCGTCAGCCAGATCACCACCGGGTCGTCCTTCTTGCTCCCCCTTGACTCGAAGAAGAAGTAGAACATCCTGCGAGGCAGCCGCCGTTGAAGAAACGCACCTCGGAGGAAGGAGGAAAGGAGAGGGTTTTGGAGGGATGAGCTCACCTGGCGTCGTGGGTGTTGGGGAGGCGGTAGTACCCGGCGTGGTGCCCGAGGTCCTTAACCGACGAGCCGCCGCCCCCGCCCCCGGTGGCCATGGAAGCGAGGTGGATGGGCCTCTCGACGAGGGTTCCGGCCGGGACGTCGTCGTCGTGGCGAGGCGAGGGCGAGGCGTCGCGAGGGCGGAGGTTGAGGGCACGGATGAGGCCGGCGGCGGTGGAGCGGGGGAGCTGGGTGGATACGGGGCGCTCCGATCTGGGTAGGCGGAGGAAGCTCCCGTCCTCCGGCGAGGCCGCGGCGGCGCCGACGACGACGAGGAGGGTGAGCAGGAGGGACTGAGACTGACGGGTGGGCCCCATGACTGCGAATCGGCCGAACAGGAAGCGAACCGAACCGAACTGAACCGAAGAGTGAGGAGTCTTTGGAAGGGACGGATATTTATCACGTGGGGAAAAGAGAGTGATGGTGGGACCACTCTGTCAGTGAGACTGTGCCCCCGTGTGCAACGTGTCACGTGCGAGAGTTGACAATGATCTGCGCAAAATGGAGTTGTTTTTAAGCAAGTGCTAACGTTGAATCCATATCCTGTCTTTGTTCCCAACGTCAAAGTTTGTTTCAATCTAAACCATCAATTAATAGATCAACGATGTGTGTTTTAATTGTCTATGGAGCCCGTCTCCACTACCAATTAAAAAAGCATACGTGAAAGGAAAAATGTTCCTTCCTGCTCAGTTAAAAGAAAAGACAAATCAAGAGTGAAGAAAAATAAAAGGAGATTTGGTAAAATTGTCACCATAAAACAAATTTTGATTCACGTTTCCTGTTTTGTTCTGTGCTAATAAACGAAGAATACCAAACATTGCTCCATCTCTCCATGCCTGATGCATCTTTGTTTAGAGGTTGGATTAATTTTTCTTATAGAAAAACTGAATCAAACTCTTATAGTAATTTCATTTGACGTTACTGCTAGAATCAAACAGCTAAACAAGAGAGAATCCAGTAGAAAAATGGTTCATCACTTGCAAGCAGTGATGCTTGTGGAGAAGACTTCAAATAAATGGTGCAGAAAAGTATTTGTTTACAAACAAAATTTATTTTACTATATTGTTTTCCAACCTCTATCTCCTTTTATTTTTCTAAACTCTCGATATACATAATTTCTTTTAGTTGAGCAGGAAACAACCCTTTCCTTCCACGTGTGCTCCTTTTTTGGGTAGTGGAGTCAGGCCCCTGGACAATAATCAAAGCATGCATCATCGATTTATTGATTTATGGTTCAGATTGAAGCTAAGCCAAACTTTGCCATTGAGAACGAAGACAAAGGATTTTAACTTTGCGAGGATGTTAATAAGCAATAATCAAAATGGAGTTGATTTATTGATCCACTTATTAACATTGGTAGCTTTATTTTGTGGAACTGGTCTGCATAAGCGATTTTATCCTGAATCGTGCATTAGCGCATGGAGATTCGTGCATGGAGAATCCAAAATATCATCCAATGCAAAAAAACGACATACTCCAAGTGCACGCATAACCAGGGTTTACATTCCCGGTGAAATCCGGTCCGGTATTCGTGGATTTCGGATTTCCTGGCGCAGAACAATATATGTTTCCAATGAAAAATTTGAAGTAATTCATCAAACTCAAATTTGAATTGAGAAAAAAATAAAGAAAATAAAAAAAATCCTATAAATACTATGAGATTTGTAGAACTTAACGGTGTAAAAAAATTTCAAAAAAATTTAATATTCGTGTTGTTTTTGGACCACAAAGGATGATAGAAAGGAAAAAATATATATATTTAAAGAGAAAACAATTGAACTATGTATTAGACTTTTAAACTATTGAATTTTATGTTCTGAACTTTAAACTATGTAATAGACTTTATTTTATGGTGATGAAATTAGTTATGGACTATGTGGTTTAAATATTGATGGGCGTCATATTTATCATATGATTGGTGATTCATATTGAATTGTGAATGATAAATCATAAATATACCATGTTGCATATTTGTGAGGTTACCAAAATTATAGGACAGGTTGCATACCAAATTTTTTTAATAGATTGCTCACATTTTCTACATATTTACATAATTTTTGCAGACTTTTTCTTACCCTTTACTATTTTTCCACAATTTTTCAAGGTTTCTCAACTATTTTTCAGTTTTTAGTAAAAAAAACATCGTTGTTTTCTCGACCAAACCGATCGATTTCCTAATAAAACCTAGTGAAATTTCAATCATCCCACACAACACTGTTCCCATCAGAATTTCAGTGATTTCGATGAAAAATCAATAAAACTGGTCGATTTCCCTTGAAAAATCAATAAACCCAAACATTTGAATACAAATTTTGGTTTTCAAATTCGTCCAATTTTAGCCAAAATTTGTTAATTTTCGCGAAAACCGGTCATCCTGCCAAGTAATGGGATTTGATCTCCCATCGGAAAGATAAACCCTGCTCATAACAAGAATCCATGGAGTAATAGATAGTGTTTCCTCAAAGTGCAGCGGGAAGGACTCTCCACTCCAGTTTACAGACGCCGGTGAAAGGTCGTCTATCGGTAAGATAAAAGTTCAGAATACTGCGACAGTTACTCATACGTACATATGCCAAAACACAAGTCTGGAACCGATGCTTGTTAGCTCACAAATCAGAAACCACTTTGGTGCCAAAAAACATGGATACTGAAACACGAGGCTGGAACAGGAGGCTTGAGTGTGCACGTAATAGTTTCTGAACATCTGATCTGACATACTAAAAGAAGAGAATCCACCAGAAATACATTATTCAACTTTGTGTGTCTACCATTACATTCCGGATGAAATCTGAGACAGGTCAAGATACGGGCATATCACCTCGCCATGCTGTTTACTATACAATTGTACAACAGTACAATGCTAGTTCAAACTTGATCAACTGGGGGCAAAAGCTCTATCATCGACCCAATTTATAGAGATCTAGGTGTTATCTAGTGAACTGTGAACTCCCAAAGTTAGAACGTTACGACCTCACTCTTGCAAGCCGTGCTCTGATCTCTTCCAGATCTTCCTCGTCGTCGTCAGCACCCTCTGCAACAGTTTGTCGCTACAAAATGGAAAACAAAGTTGCTCTTAATAGTTTAAATAATAAATGGCCCTATAACAAAAGGACATTTCTGTCGGACAAGATTGCTTGAGTTCACTAATGGAGTACTACAAGTGCAACGGGACCTAGAGCAAAACGGTCATTGTGGGAACACCAGTTTTTTGGGTGGGGAAGTGCGATGGTTGGGGAGGACTCCAGTTTTACAGTAGTAGAGATTAACAAACTGAATTAGGTGTTGCTGTCTCTCTATTTAGACAGCTTAACTTCTCAAAAGCAACTTTCCAGCAAATAACTTCTGGAAGACTAAGCTTTTGCACAGCTGAATGTTCACGCAATCCTAACAATGAACATGCAAACAAACAGAAGTGTGAAGCATCTACCTCTTCTGGGACCCTGCTCGTTGAAGCTTGGTTTATCCTCTGCTTCCTCACAGCATCTGGTAGTTGTGAGGCAGTCTCCCCAGCTACTGAAGCAAGAACCTTGTCAACCTCTTCTTCAATTTCTTCCTCCATGTCCTCAGAGTCCAAAGCTGAATCAACTGCATCATTGACCATCTCTTCCATCACACCAGCCTAAAGTTCAACAGCAAAAGGACAGCGAGTTAAAGCACACAACCCAATGATCAACTTGGTAACAGTTTTTGTGAACACAAAGATCAATATCAGTAACAGACCTAATGATTTAAACAATGCACAATAAATGGAAGTGCTTGATTGATATGGTACATATCTAACTAAAACAAACAGAAATAGCAGATTACCTTCGTCATTTCTTTACTAAATTCTTGCATGGTGGTAGCCAATTCTGGGGCCTTCATTAGATTGTTAACGATTTTCATAACTTCGGCACTTTTTGACAGATGGCCTACTGTTCTTGCCGTCGCTGAAATTGCATCAACAGAAGTTAATAATTTGTAACAAGGGAATAGAACAAATAAATGAAACACGAACCCTTAGTCCTGATTAGAGATCTTAAACCAAAACAAAAGTGAAATGAATTCATTTACAAGTGTGGTTCCCCTAAATACAGGATGAATGCCACAAAACATAATAAAAGAAACTGCACTAAAATCAAATACATCAGCATGTAAATTGATTTTATCAGATGCTACAGAATTACTGAAAAACAGTTCAAAATTAACAATTTTATAATGATTATGTTCCACACTTCCACTTCTGTAGAAAAAAATACCATCTGATGCCTATGAGGTGGGTAAGACTAAGAACCTACATAACAGTGAGACACGAAATTTTAGTTACAAAGGGATAAAATTCAGTGGCATATGCAAATTGCAATTTAAGCTGTGACCAAATCATTTCAGTGCTTTCCAGTATCAGTGGAAACAGATAAGCAATGAAGAAATTTCAGTTAGCTCTAACAGATTTTGAAGTAATTGTCCACAAGGAACTAGAGGGATGCTACATTGAATATTAGGCTAATAGCTGATAAATCCTCTCTTCTATTAGCTCACAAAAAGAAAAAAAATATACCAACAATTTCTCCAAGATGCATGGATACTGAATTTAGTTGAGCCTTGTTTTCATACAGCCGATTAACAGCACGCCTTGATCTGACTACTTCCTTAGCAAGAGCCTGACATATGAGAAAGAAATATCAACATCAACCATACAAAGGTGTTGACCTTACTCTAGCGGTTAAAGGACAGCTGTAAAAACATGGCATTGGGAAATTAAACATCATATGTGGAGGACTAAACACCACGAAAGTTAAAAGAATGATGTCATAGTATGCACTTGTGGCATGCCACAAGGGGCTGTTCCTGCACAGTCATGGTGCCAAGGGTGTACGCTCCAGCTTGACTCCAGCCATCCATTTGATTCAGTTTGTTAGTCCAACGGTTAGCTATCAGATTAAGTTAGTTTGGTGTTGTTAGGGTCGGCACACCTATTTACAAGTGACCTGCAGAATTTCAGTTAATTGCAATTAGCCAATCTCGTCCTTACTATGTTCCTCTCTTCCTTTCCCTGCGCCATGTGCATGCTTCTCCCCTGATACCAGCTACCATTCACCATGGCTCCAACTGGGAGCCACAGGCCAAAGACTCCAGTCAACCACACCTATAATTTGTGCTCTGGCACAGGACATGTTTTACTGGGAATAAAAATGTTTATTCAGCGTGCCATGTCCAATTCATTCTATAGTTAATTTACCAACATATGGAATTGTCAAACTTCTCAATGGATTTTATTTTATCAACTTAGACTTGGGTTTGCATGGCAAACTTCACATGAGTATGTCAATGCTCCAACCTGCAGCTAACATCAAAATGCCATGGAAGGTACTACAGGCTCAATGAGGAAACAAAGTAACAAAAATTTACAAAGGTCAGAGGGTTCAGGACAGTACATACAGTTACTATTGTGGGATACAAGACCAAAAGGGGTGTGATAGTTGGATCACAACTAAACAGCAGAAAGAAAATTTAGTTTGTTTGTTTTCTTCATTATCTATTACCTAATTTGGTGATTAGCTTAAGCATTTGATCTATTAACGCCTGCACTTCGTGTGGAGTTATAGAAGACCACAATGATGGGAGAAAAAAATATATAAATACACCACTAGCTTTCAGCCAGTATGGAATCGTTTGTTGAAAATTAGCTTTAGCATTCTCATCTGAAAAAAATATAGGAGTAGTTTTCATGAGAGAACTTTGGGGGAGGCAGTGGTGCATCCAGAAAAAAATTAGAGCTTGGGTGAATCTATCTCTACTAAGAGTTTATTATGAAAGTATTACTTTCAATCCCTAAATTAACACTAAAATTCCATTGCACGCTCAACGGCGTCCGGGCTTGCCGAGCAGTAGATCCGGGGGAGGGGCAAATTTATAGCCACAGAATCATGTTTACAGTTACAGAATAATTTACTACTTCATGGTAGTACATTTATAAAGTATCTGACATGATGAGGTATAGCACATGCTAGGTCCAAAAGTTTTTACAAAAGATTACAATCTAAGAAATGTGTTGAAATTGTCTTGAGGCTTGCTAAGGTTAAGCTTTTCCTCTTGTCTTGTGTGCACATTCCCCTACCAGGTTCGATGTTCCTATGCTAAAGCAAAGCCAGATGAGCAGCACTTAGATAAATGAAGTGAAAATAGAGCAACTTTAAACTTGCGTTAACTGACTAATGGGATCCAACCAGCCATACAGAAGGGAAGAAAAAGGTACTCGTGTGTACTGCATTACAAACCGAGGTGCTTATGCAAAGCAACAGGATTGAAGTAAGCACACCTTCGCGGATCCCATGTCATTGCGCTTAGCAGCCTCCCTGATAGCTTTCTCCACGTTCTTCTCCTCCCTCTGCACATCTGCGAACACAAGACAAATATTAGACATTTTTCATATAATAATAATATTATTAAGAACACATACTACGAGCCTACGAATGAGGGTTAGGAGTTTGGCCCAACGCCCCAATGATCGCAATAACCGCGCTGTTGATCAAGTCGAGACTTGCTTGCAAATGTTACGCATCTAATCAAAGGCACCAACTCAAGATGGCACCCACGCCTCCAAATCCCCCGATCATGGAGGACACCTACAGGAAGGCCTGGCCGAAGGTCGCCTGGCGGGGAGGAAACAGGGCGGAGAAAAGAGGAGCTCTAGGGCCTCGGCGAGGAGAGACGACGACGAACCTCGGATCTGGCGGTCGAGGACGCGGCACTCGTTGCGAAGGCGGCGCTGCCACTCGCGCAGCTGCTGCTGCGGCGTCGGCCGCGGCTTCAGCAACCCCTTCACCTTCTCCATCGGCGCTCGATTCGCCGCCGACTCCTATAGCCCTATCCCCTCGCCGGGCCTCCGCCGCCGCCTCCGTCGAATCACGCAGTATCAACGCCGCGACGCGGAGAGGAGGACAAACACAAGGCGAGGACGACGAAATTTCTCGTCCGGAAAGGGAAGAAGGGAAACCGTCTGGGTGAGAAAGCCTACAGCATTACAGCTGGCGAGCGTGTAAACGGCGCAGACTCCCAACCGCCGTGTCTCAGCCACCGTTTGTTTTTTACTACTACCATTCTGTAGAAGTGAAGAACGTGAAAAATCTCTGGCAAACTTCTCCTTCAGAAACTTCACAATTTTCGTTTAACGAATAAAAATTTGGCCACAGTAAAAAACATCAACCTGTTAAAGCTCCTAACACATTCACCTTACAAACTCTTTATAAACATCACAACCATCATATCTGTATTACAGAATCACTCCTTTGCATAATGCTGCTTTGCCAACTGACTTGTGCCAGGGGCAAGTGATGACATTTTTATCCCCTGCTGCTTTTCTCGGATATATGGCAGAGGCCAACATCGAGCACAGAATACCTTTTCATGCGCCTGGGAAATTTTTCAGTGCTCCTCAAGAAAATGCTGTGAAGTTCCTGTGTCCCAATTCCCAAACAATGTTTATGTCCCTTTCAGTTTTTACCTATGACATGTCAAAAATATCATAGGGTCGTTCAGCATCTGACAGCTTAAGGTCCAACTAGCACAAAATCATATCAACACACTTTTGTAGCTTTTACAATTACAGTTTTTTTTTCCAATGCCCAATTTGAGACTAATCCTGCTTACTACTTTGTAGTTTCTTTTCTTTTTTCTTTCCAGGAAACTATCAGAAACAGTTAAACTCAACTAATCGTAGAGTCCTTCTTCATGCCATGTGTCGACCAAAAAATCAACCATCTCCTGCAAGAATTTTTTAAGTCAGACGATCACCGCATAAATAATCTATGGAATAAAGAAACGTTTTGATTATGGATCTTACGGATAACGGGATTGGCTGTGAAAAACGCTCACTTGTCGACAACAGATCATCATATGTTGTGCACCAGCTGTGATAAACATATATAAAGGTGTTAATGATTGTACCTAATGGCTGGTGCGAATAGAAGAAGTTGGTGGCATGGAACAAGAACTACATGCATTGACCAGCCAAAGGCAATGCCACGGTTCTTTTTTTAATATGCTCTTCACAGTCTGGTGAAAAGAGGAAACCACTGCCAGAGTTACTACATCAAGTGCTGAATACCATGCTCGCGTCATTTTATCATTTACCATCGATAACCCTTAGTGCTGGGTAAACATATCAAGAAGGTTGGATGTATCATGCTATTTGGTCAGGCACCAGCTACAAGATTTATTTACAGCCTTGGCAAAGGAAGAATACTGTTATGCGCTTATTTGCAGAGGTAGTGACAATCCATCCCTGAATAACTAGAGATCATAACTGGGAATGAACAAGCCAGTTTACCAAAAATTTTCCAGATCCACTAGTGCAGATCATTTATGGTTTTCTAAACTCTAGAACAAAGAAAAGTTAAGGCAAATGAAAGATGAAACCGAACCTTATTATTGGCTCTCGTGATGCCTCTTTGGGAACTTTCTCCTGATCTCCAGTCCATTGCCTTCTCATCTCAGCCCATGCTATAGCCGCTGCAGAAAGAGAATTTTTATAGAAACCTACACACAACTACAGATAGAAGCTATTGAACTGAGCAACTCAAGAAACTAAGAATTTAAAATCATGCATACCATGGTTGATGAATGAGGTATCTTTCCCATTAGAATCATTGATGATAGAGTTGGGAAGTGATGATATATTTCCCTCAAGGGAGACTGATACGCTAACATTGTTCTCCATTGCTTCCAGGCCTGTTGAGCATTGCCTTCTTTTTCCAATAGATGAATGGTGAGGCTTTTTCCTTACAGATGTTTTTGGTTTAGAACCTGGAAGTGGCTGGGACTTGCTCAAATTACCTATGCAGCAACTGTACTGCATGAAGTAAACATCAGAAATGCTTGAGGTGTGAATTGCCCCAATGATGGCATTGAAAAATAGTGGTACGTCATGAATTAAAAAGCAAAGGATATAATATGACCTAATTTGAATTGAAAATGGAAGGAGATATTAACATGATACTGATTTTTATTCCTGGTAAACACGAGGAGAACCTACCCCATATAAGCTTGAAGATGAGTTTGTGTGAACAAAATCAGCCAAACAGGGTGGCAATGGAACCATTCAACTAAGGCACATGGTTAAACTTTTCATACATCACGATTCATTTGTTTCTGAAATAAAAGATAGAATATTACAAACTTTCACTTAAATAAAGTTACTAATACTGAGGAATGAACATCTAATAGTCATTGTAAATTGTAAGGAGATGCCATAATAAATCAGACTGGCAATGTGCAGTTGTGCAGTAAGATAACCTTGTTGCAGTTACATATGATATGAGAAGACAATGCAGGATTACATATGTTTCCAACAAGCAGCTAAACAATTCACCTCAAGACTAGGTTAAAAACAGAGCCTCTCAACCTGACATTAACAATTGTTTGCTGACATATACATCAACCTGACATGCCATACGCACGATCAACGGCTTTCATGTTTCAACACAGAAGTATTCCATTCTATGACGATGAAAGATTTGTTAGTCCAAATAAACAGTATGAGACTTTTAACAAACCAAAGAAGGGACTAAACTTATCAAATAACTCGTACGCTAAAGCTTCCATGTTATATCCAGTTCAACTACTTGGCACCACTTACTGGATGCTTGTTTTGACTAGTCAATGCATGTGCATTACCACAGATAAAAAAATTAATCTAATGCAGCCAATCAGCAGGTAGTCACACCGATACAAGAAAACAGACGCATCTAGAAAATTTAGAATAATCCAGTTGCTGAGAAATCATAGTTATCCAGTTCAAGTAGGTAACACCATAGGTGAGACCTTTGATAAGGGGAGAGGCCTCTACAAGAACAAAATGCAGCTGATTTATGAGGTTCTCGATAAACCTATAGCACTAACAAGAAAGGCGTGTAAGCAGATTGAGTTCAAGTTAACTATCTAGGAGAAGTGGATACGGCCACGAAGTCTAATTGAACAATCACCATCCCGCGAACATACTTACAAAAAAATCGAACTTCTATACAGAAAAAAAAACTGCTAATAAACCTAAAATTATTACTGCTCTGACAGTATGCTCCCTAAATTTGGCAGTATTTCCCTCATGGAAACGAGAAGCTCAAAGCCAACCATGGCACCAGCACCCCCTCCCAATCTTACACACTCCCCGTTCTCCGCCAGCCAGGTCGAACCTACCGCCGCTAGCCCAAAGCCGAAAGCTCAACCGAAGCTCCACAAGCCCGCTCCATGTACAACCATCTCACACATGTAAGTGGGGGAAAAAATACCTAGCTTAACAATTAAACGCCTTACCACACTTGGATTAGCGGAGGCAGGGTACGGCGCTAGGGCTGGCGCCTCACTTCACGAATCGATTAGAACCAATCGCACGAGAAATCAGATCGAAATGCACGGAGAAGAAACAGCGGGGGAGGGGGCGTAGGCGCGTCGGCTAGCCCAGGCACCGCACCTCGCGCCAGCAGCGGCGAGTCCGGTGGAGGGAAGGGAGAGGAGAGACCCAGCAAACGCGAAATCCCCCTTCGCCCGCGTGCTGCTTCGCCCTCTTCCGCGGGAGGGGAGAGAGAGAGAGAGATTCAGGTGGGGCCTGGGGGTCGCAATTTCCCAATCGTTTCACCGTTTTCCAACCAATTTAGACCGGCCGTTCCAGCCTACCTTTTCCAGCTAGAGACATCCTCCTACTATTTGTATACTAATAATAAAGTTTCAATTGAGTTGAAGACTGAAGTACCTGAATTTCAACAAAAAGACATGCCTACCTGTCACTTTTCTCCGACCTATCTGCGCAAGTGTCTCAAATTAACACATAGTTTTTGTTCGTTCTAAGTTTTATTTGCTTGGTAGATTATATTCATATTTCTTTAAAAGGAAGTAGTGGTGGTGGCTGCCACTGTCCCCACTACTAACTCCTTACTTTAAAAAAAAAAATAATAGTGTGATCTAAAGGACCCATATGTCAATCACCTCCACCAACTACTTACTTTTTATAAAAGAAAAAAAAACTATGTATGTCTAAAGGGCCCACATGTTAGTTTTTAAATTTATATAGTAATTAAAAGATGATATATACGAAAGCGATGGTAATAACTAGTTAATGATAAATTTTTTTAATTAAAATCTCGTTGTAACGCACGGACAATATACTAGTTTTTGATAGTGGAAACAAGAATGAGTTAGAAAATTTGACTAGTGTCTCTCTAGACATGTATGAAAACAAAGGTCATGCTCATTAATTTTCGTCTACAACATGGTTGCTACTCTGAGGAAACTGGATTATATACTCCCAACAAAGCATGGTTATATTTCCTGGATAAAAATAAAGTGTGCAGTATTAGCTGTTGATTCCCTTTTATACACATGGTATAATAATTCAGGGAAAGAAACTAGGATATTCAGTAGATCACACATGAATGTCAACGAGTAATTTAGCCCTTTTGGATATTTATACATTACATGAAAATTCAGTATAATCCAGCAAATGCACTGCATTAATTGTTATTGGGAGCCATTATATTTGCTGACAACCTGTCGACTTTAACTTATTCTCGAAAAGAATGAGTAACAGTAACAAGTAACACTGTGTTGCAGTATCTCTAAACCAATAAAATAGAAGAGAAGAAAGAGATGATCGAGGGGATAGCCCTTGCAGATAAAGACAACTTCCAGCTCACTCCACTTCCCCAGGTATGCAGAGCAGTAGATAAAAAAGTTCAGGAGTTCATTATCTTGTCAAGTTTACCTTAACCAAATTCTAATCTCATCTTTCAGGAAGTTCTTGTATTGTGGGGAGAGCACGATCAGATTTTTCCCATAGAGAATGCATTCAAAGTAGCAAGGTTAGTACTTGTTCCTAATAATATAAGAGTTCCTTTACGGTACTATCACATTATAATGTCACTTGCACAAAATAAATACAAATATAGACAACTTGGTACAAATGCTAGGTTAAAAATCCTGAAGAACACTGGCCATATGCCACAGGAGGAAAACGGGAAACAGTTCAATGAGGCCCTCCTGAACTTCCTGCTACCAGCTCCAAATTCGTCGTTGTGATGGGATATCAATGCAAGCTTCTTAAGCAGCTGTCTGTCGAGAGCACTTGATCTAAGTTGTACATTGTCTTATGACACTGGGTAAAAATTGTACCTTTGAGATAAAAATGGGGGAAATAATATAGATTAAATGTACTTTTTTTCTTGTGCCGATATACATAATTGCATTGAATCCTGCACTCCTGACAGTAAAAAGGGAAAAAAGAGGTAAATTTTCTGGATTCATTGGTCCTCCTGGCACCTAAACCTGGATCGGTGAAGAGAACGTTTTTCAGTTATGATAAAAAGAAGTTTCTCCGTCCGCTGCGCCTTATCGCCATAACCCTTTACTTGCTAGGATGCTGCTATTTGAGACAAGAATTCAGTATTAGCTCTAGTCAGACAGACAGTACCCTTATAGAAAGCAAGATCCAACTCATGTAGAATAACAATGGCATGTACAATTATTTCCTCGTGAAAGTTGAAACAAGATGGCTACTAGACTGGAGTTTCCGGTTATGCAACAAAAATATGGTAATACATCTCCGAACAGGAAAGGTCGTCTATTTGCCGGTTCCATGTTATATTGACTGCAATTTTGTCTGGACAAACTGTTCGGTCATTTATTAGACGGCATATGAATGTCAACGAGTAAATGTTGGCTTCACTATTACATCAATGAGCCCCTTCTGAACTTCCTGCTACGGTGCTACCAGTTTCAAATTCGTCATCTTGATGTTGATATCAATGTTGATTTCTGGACGGACCGAGCACCTAATCCCAATCTAAGCTGAGATTTTCGGTAGCACATAAAACAAGACGAGCGTTAATTAAGTATTAAGTATTATAAATTTGAAAATGGATTTATCGATTCTTTTATGGAACCTAAAAATAAAAAGATGAGTAAATTTCAGAAAACCTCATATTTTATTGTTCAAATTGTATAAAACCATAGGTATTATGATAGGTGATACATAATCCTACGTATTATGGTTATAAAGTTTCACAAAACCTTAGCCCTATACATGCTGAGTACACATTTATTAAAGTTTATAAAATATAGAGTGCATATGAAATTTTTAATTGTTATTTTCTTGATTAAATTTATTGGTTTAATTCTTCACTACTTTGAAAAATATTAGTTTGGATATGCTGAAATTAATTGAGATATGAATAAATGTGGTGTTTTATAAAACACTTAGACTATAAAACCTATGGTTATATGTCACAAGTCATAACACCTGTGATTTTCTACAACTTTGACCAATAAAAATGACGTTTTCCGAAGTTTACCCTAAAAAGTATTTAAAAAACACACCATTTAGCAGCTTGGGAAACGTGTGAAGATAAACGAGTGAGCATCTTAGCTGAGGTCAGGTGGTATAATTGAACACAGTCTAAGTCCAACGAAGTTATTATGATGGATTATCTATTTGATTATAAGGATAAATTAAATATTTTAATAAGTAAACTTAAAATAAGTAGTCAAAGTTTGGAGCAAATAATCCCATCAATATAAGCTAAAAAAACAGGGCCTGATCCATGTCCATTTTTTTTGTTTTTTAAAGACGTTTTGTACTATTTGGGTAGCTATAATATAAGCCAATGCATTTGATCAACAGAGAATGATACTGTGGTTGATTTACTGATTCTTTTCCCTTTTTACTGATTCACCTTACATGCAATAGATTTCATCAGAACTTAACCGGCTAAATATAACGCAGTATGATTTTTTTATATCCATGGATAGTAAAGGGGTAATCTCACCCTAAAAGATAGGAGGTACTCAGCTCATGTATGTAGCATTTGCACCATCCTCACTCGTACGACCAACCAAACAACATTTCCCGCCACAGTCCCGATACAACCAATCAAACAACCCCTCTTGCACCCACCCATCCAGGCCAGAGTCAGCATGGATGGCTCATATAGGCCAGGTTAGAGTGGTGTAGGCAACTAAACAGACCCATAAATTCCTTTTCTGACATGTGGGTAAAAATGGGGGCAACAGTTCATGACAAACGAAGCACATCCCAGCACATATAAGTCACTGCTTGCCAGTTGCCAGTGCAATAGAAACAATGGCAGCAGCCTATCTCAGAATTCAGATAGACCCAAGTTTCTGATCAAGCATGAGTGTATTGACATATTGCCAGGAAAACGATTTATCTCTAATCACCTAACTAGTACTATAAATTGCTCATAAGCTGCAGAGGAAAAAGAGTAGAAACAAAACTTGATATTGGTCAACCTTTTTAGAGGACAGTGACTGCTAATCATAGTAGTCTTCATCTGTCAGAAAAAAAAAAGAATGTTTTCATTAGTAATCTTAACAAAACAACCAGTGTTCAGTTCAGGAAAAGAAAAGGTTAGCTCTGATATGAATAGTTCAAATGGAAACTAAAACTTACGTGCTTCCTCCTCTTGGTTCCAGTCATCATCATCGTCATCAAACTCAATATTCTACAGGAAGTCAAAGGTATTAGAGTGCTAAAGATATGATAGCTACAATGCCAAAAAAAAAACGATGCATATCTGTTCTGACCTGCGAAGGAATGCACACACCATATAATTTTGCCAAAAAAAATGAGCCATCTAATAGCCATTTTTCCACATGAAAGAGAACTTCAAGGTGTAACTTTCCAAGGTACCCACCTGGTTATAATCATCATCTGAATTCTCATCCTCTTCTTGTTCATCCTCATCATCCCCATCCTTTTCTGTTTTCTTGTCTCCATCCTACAAGTACAACAAACCCTATTAACATGGTAAAAAGAGAAATAAACAAAACCAGCAAAAAAAGGAGATTGCTTTCTTGTCACAGCAAAATAATGGCGCTTAGTGGAGTCCTATTAGTATCACAATGTGAAACTCCGACTGTAAAGCAGTAACATACGTCCACAATGCAGAGATGATTTCCAGAATTGATTTTAGATAGACGGGCAGGTAAAAATTTGAAAAACTAAAAGATAAGGATGATGCTCTTGCCTTGTGCTTCTCTTCAAGCTTCTCAAAAACTTCAACTGCCTGCTTATCTGTCAAAAAAGGTCAGATCCATGTAAGGGATCAATGTATGTATGGATCAATGACATGTAGCAGTAGCAAGCGATAATTCAGATTTTATTGCTGCTAACAGACATGACAATAGAATTTTGTAACCGCACGTGCAATGCAGTTTACTAAAGTTCATGACAGAAGAGGCACAAGGGAAATCATTCTTTATCCAGAAAACCTGAGCCTCTATCCCAACGGAGCTTCTTGTTGCTTGGTTGTCCTCACCTAGAACCTGAAAGGAGCATAATGTCAAGAGAGTATTCTGCTGCAACCATATAGCAGATAATAAATTTTATATGTACAGCAATACAGAAAGCTATTCAAGATTACCTTGCACTAGTTCCGCAGGGAAATTTGAAGGAGTTAGTTTAAGATATGATACAAGAGCTTCACGTTTGGATTGTGTCTTACGTTTCCTATCAGAATATCTTTCAATCTCATTGTCATCATTCTCTGATGAGAAATCAACCCACAAAATAAGTAATCTGAAGTAATTTAACAAAACCAAGCACATATCTCTACAAATGCAAGGAAGAAAAACCAGAGGATGCTCACAAGAAAAAAAAGAGAAAAAAAATGCTGAGATGTTTCTTAGTTTACAAAATTGTTTCAATGGGGATATAGATACAGGTAGTACAACAAAAGATTGCAATAAGATAATACCATACTGATGAATTTCTGGTCAAATTGAGCTCGCAGGGAATCTAGCCCTACAAACAATATTATGATTTATAGATTCTAGGCCTCACATCAACATCAAGCTCAAAGTTCAACAATACATAGGAAACCATAACAGATGCCACTCAGTAAAACAGGCGGTCATTTCAAATAAACCAGGGCTCCATTAAAAACTACCGTACCCAATTCTTTTACCCAGCTACTCAAAAGAAACATGAATTGCTTCTTTTATCTACATACTAATATGTGTAGATTATCTGATCTATTCTACAAATACAGGCAATTGTATCAACCAAGAAGCACAATATCATAATGGGCAGCAAGAGGAATTAAGCACTGTCAGGATAGGTTGAGTCAACAGTACTTTTCTTGGGGACATCCTCCTCTAGGTGGTAGCAAGAAGTCCTCCAGAAGTCCTCAAATTTCAAGGTGGACTGTATCAGAGCCTTCTCCTCCAAGGTCGCCCTGGCGCACGTCATCTCCGGCAGAACGATCTCCTGCATGGACGCCCAAACCCAGTGAATCGCCAAAAAGAAAAATTCACACCACGAGCATGGTGAATCGCATTTAGCAGCAACAGCAACTAAATAAGGTGCAGGAAGTGTGGGGGGGACGGTGGAGCAGAGACCGGAGGCTCACCGGGAAATCCTCGTGGGGTGTGTGCTTGGCCACATGGTCGTACCCCGACCCTCCCCGCCTCCCTCGGCCTCTTCCGCGGCCTCGGGACGCCATCTGGGGAAGACGTCCGTCGAGAGGGTAAACCTCTCCGGCGGCGGAAGCGGCGAGGCCGGAGAAGGGAACAGCGGCGCACCGCGGGGGAGGGGAAAGGCGGCGTCAGTGGGGAAAGTGGCGACGGGGAGTAGGGGGGCGGAGGTGGCGGGACGGAGCGGGTCGCGCGTGGCGTTGTGGTGGTCCCCGTCTGTGTTAAGTTACGTGGAGGTTGGGCAGCTATGGGCCTTTTAAGGCTATTGGGCTTTTAATGGGCCGATCGCCGCAGCCGTATTGGGTTTTTGAGAAGCTGGCTGAAATTACATTTCTATACATGATAGAAAAACCTCATCACATATAATAAAAAGACTAGAAAATGGTACATACATGCAAACTACAAGAAATCACCCTCATTAACTAGTTCAACCTTCAACGAACGGCAAATTAGTAAATGCATAGCCCAACAAGCTAGAAAAATTGTTGTACTGGTAGAGTATTCTAGTTTGTCCTTTCCTAAGCTATCAAGTATTTTGTATGACATAGGTATAGCACCAAAATCATGCCAAACTTATTAAAGTATGAACAGTACCTGGAAAGACAATATCTTGGTGGTCTCAAAATGATTTTTTTTGTGAAGATTGGTGATCACAAATCAAGATGCTTGGAAAATACTAAAAGTAAACTTGCCCAATTATTTTATCTCAATTAGAGGAACAATTTGCCTTCCATCAACCCATTTTCCTTGATACTTAAACAGAACGAATGATTAATAACTTTGAACTCTCCTTTTGGTCCAACAATGAGCCCTAGATGGTCTGCATTGCTAGACAAACATTCAGATGAATTGTTCAAATAATATTCATATGAAGTGACCTAATATTAGTGCAATAAGAAATATAATATAGAAGAATGCAGGTAGGGACCGTCTAACATCTATGCTATTAAAATCTCTACTTGTCTAGGTACACATGATAGAGCCCCTTCTGCATCGGGTAGCTAGGTTTCACAGGTTCAAATACTATTGGCTTTGGCAGTTTGGAGTCACATATATGGTTCAGTACCCATATGCTAATTCTCAGTATCAGCACATAATTTCTATACTCTGCCAAATTTGTTACAATATGACCTGGGTTATATGTGGAGCAATAACATTCAGTTGTGTGACATGTAAATTCTTTCTTGCCCCTTTTGTATTTGCCATGATTCCCTTCTTGGCTCAGTTTTTTTTAGTAATCAATACTCTTATTTTTCTCTTGTAATTTTACTATGATCTGCTAACAGAAAAGTGATGGGCTCTGCAAATGAGCAAATAAGGAATTTTTGGCTAGAGAAAGAAGAAGAGGACGATGAACTATTCTTTGTATTGGTCCCTGCTATACTTGTAGCCCTCCAGGCTGAAATTACACATTAGGCCATGTGCATATCTAACCAGAGCCAGCGTTCCCGCGGCTATTCCCCAAGCCGCGATCGCCACCAGTGCCGCCGCTACCGCCGCCACTCCCGCCACCGCTGCCGCCGTGCTTCCCTTTGCCCTTACCCTTGCCATTCTTCCCTTTGTTCATGGAGTTGCCTTGGCCGGGCGGAGCAGCAGCGAAGAGGGCGGTGTCACTGTCGGTGGTGGCGTTGGTGGCGGCGTTGATGGCGGGTTGACGCATCTCCGCCAGAAGGAGCGCCGGGCGAGCACTTGCGAAGGTCGGGAACGGAACTTGAAGGGGCAGCAGCTCCGCTTGGGTGGCGAAGCGAGGACTAAGGCCGCGGATGAGGTCGAGGACGAGGGTGCGGTCGGAGATTGGCTCGCCGAGGTCACGCAAGGAGTCGGCGAGGTTCTTGAGGCGCCGACAGTAGTCTATCACAGACATGTCGCCTTGAACAAGACTCCGAAACTTCGTTTCTTGATATATGATCCTTATTTCGCGGTTGTCGCAGAAGATGCCCTCGGTGGCGACCCAAAGGTCGCGAGCGGACTGCATCGGCTCCATGACGATGTCGAGGACGTCGGAGGAGATCGAGCAATACAGGGCGGTAAGGACAGCGAAGTCCTCTTGCCCCCATGAGCCGGCCGCGGTGTCTGGAGGCGGAGGATCGAGGATGTGGCCAAGCAGGCCGAACTTCCCAAGGAAGACGACGAAGAAGGTTCTCCACTTGGTATAGTTCGAGGTCTTTATGTCGAGGACGACAAGCATGTGCGTCTTGACGCTGGGAATGCTGAGGGCACCGGTCGTCGGGAAGGAGAGCGCTGGCACCACACCGGCGAGCGGAGGAGGTGCCGAGATCGCGATGTCTTGCGCGGGTGGCGGGACGACCAGGGCCGAGGAGGTGCCCGGTGCGTGCGCCATAGATGATGCCGCGAGGGCATCTTGTGCCGCCTGTGCCTGGGCGAGGGCGGCGAGGAGGTCGTCGTTCCGGCCGGCGGCTGCCGCGGCATGGGCAGCAGCGAGTGCCGTGACGAGGCTGGTGGCGGCGTCCGGGGCAGAGGGAGGAGCGCCGTCGGAGGCGGTGGGCTATGTAGACGCCATGGATGCAGCGGATCGCCATCGGCAGCAGGCCAGCAGCGCGGCGTGCACACAGCCACAATTACCTGAGGCCATCGTGTAATTAAGTTAGTTTATCGTTCTGATGCATATGCAATTAAGTTAGTTTAAGACCGTTGGGCATCAATCTTGAGGGTCGTTTAAGAATAAGCAGTTGAACCACACCTCCAGCATTGCACATGACGCTACTTTTATCCAATCTCTCGATTATAAACATATACGGTGTATTAAACACCTATAGGCATACGCCGCAAAAAAAACCCATAGGCATAGGCATAGGCATGCATTTAACCTGGTCTCTACACGGATAACATAGGCATGCATAAGACAAGGTTTTTTAACATTACATCCATAAACCGTAAAGAAAATACAGGACATAGAAGCACAAAATATAATAGACTTACTGACTCGATGAGCATGTAAAGTTGACTACTTGACTGTCTTAAAAGAAAAAGGTGACTACTTGACTTGACTTTCAATCTACGTACCATCATTGATCGAACCGCATACATTATTGGAGAAGATGAAGAGGAAGAAAGCCCAAAGAAATTGAAACGAGAAAGTACACACAGTTGGTGTCGTAGCTGTGGATCTCGCGAAGCAGGTGCTGGGGATGGCCTGGCGCCAGTTGTTGCCATGTCAACTCGATCACACCCGATCGATCTCTCATAGTCAAGAGATGATCACACAGTTGTCTGCTTTGTTCTTCTATGAATATATATAATCAGAGAGCAGCTGGTCTTACATTTATATACTGCTACTAGCTACTTCACCTCACCTCACAGTCTATTAGTGGTGAACTGATTGATTGGCTTATTCGATCGATCTCCATTAATTACCGTTCACTACATGCAACACAACAAACGGCATCGATCACCATCGGCTCATAGATGCTACTCCCACAAGTGACAGGCAGGCATTTGTGCGGCGCGCGCTGACCGACGTTGGTGCAGTTCCATTCGTCGCCCTTAAGATAAAAATTGCATCACCGTATAGTAGCTTATCCCGTAGGGCAAGTTATGTACGTATATATTGAGTCGTCGATCACTACATACTGTTGTATTATCGTTTCACCCTCAAAAGGTTTACTTGGACTCGGTACGACGTAGCCGCTCCCCAAGACGGTGGGCCCATGACTCACGTGGACGGCCAGCTTCCACCTAAGTAAGTTCTCGTCACCCAGTCCATGCATGCCTGACCATAAAATGCATGCAGTTTGCGTAACAAAACACATTACATCTATTAGCAAATTTTAAAATATTTTTCTCCAACAACAAGATGTCGTATGAGTATATTATGATGAAAAAAAATACATGTCTCAAATCTCAACTATTAAATTTCAATGTTTTATACGTGAAAGGCGAATGTTTCAACTAAAATTTAACTATATGCATATTTTATTTTTTTGGATCTTTATTTGAATGTTGTATACGATGTTATTTGCATGTTTCAATAAGTATTTTCTGATGTTTCACTATTCCATTTGCAAATATTGCGCGCGGTATTGTTTTGATATTTTAGTAAGTATTTTGTAATGTTTTAATAGTTACAACTCAATGTTTTATATGTGATATAAAAATATTTTAACTAGGAATCATAATTTTTTATTAAACAAATAATCATGTAAGATTTTATTGTAAAGATTTAATTATAACAAATATAACGGTGCAATCAAATTATAAACCGGGTAAGTAGTTTAGAAGAAATAATGATTTAAAGTTGTGTTAATGATGCAATTAAGAGAGAGAGGGTTGTACAGTATGTATACAATTATTTGTGTTGTGACCTTCGGTCACGAACAAGAAATAGGGATAAGTGGGGAAAATGTTTTCTCCCGCTTATCCTGCAAAATGCAATCTAGGGACTAAATGCACTCAATGCTTTATTTATTTAAATATTCTCTATCCTTTATAATGGGGCTTGCCCGCCTTTTATAGCCCAGGGACCATACAATGAGATTACAGAAATGTCCATAGGGACCGCTAACCCTAGGGGCAATTTAGACATAATACACTAGCTTTGCGGTTCCCTCAGGGACAGCTATCCAAAGTGTTCTAGGTTGGTCCCCACACCACGTGGGGGAATATTTCTTCCTTGGCATGCGTCCTAAGCCTCATCTTCAACCCTGATATTTCACCTCTTTCGAAGAGGAAATGTTCTTGACCTCCATCTTGGCGAAATGTTCTCCCCTCCTGAATGGCTCCTGCTACCTCTGTGCCTGCCAAGCAAGATTGTTAGTATTCATCCAATTGCCAGTCGAATTGGGGGCATGGCGCCTGATCCTGTTCCAACAAGCCCCTCACGGATAAGGGTGAAAACTCTTTTCAGCCGAAGCCGTGTCTTAGAATTTGCAGGATCTCGCCGTCCCCCATTCAGCTGAAACTTGGTTTTCCCCTTCACTATTGCACTTAATTCGCCCGTTGTTATACTTTTTTTTATTTTTTATTATTTCTTTATGCACACTTATATGCTATTATTTTTATTATTATATATATTTATTATTATTATTTATTTATTTACTATTATTTATTTTTTATATTTTTATTATTATTTCATTATTAATGCGCAATACCGCTTATTGCCTATTTTAATCAATATTCTGCCTCGACTGTTGCGCTGCCTTGATTCTTATGTCAGAACGTGACCACTAGCATCCTCGGCCCCCTATATAAAGATGGAGGGGCCAAGGCTTTTCTATACTCTCCTGTTCGCTGTTCTATTTCGCCTCCTTGCGCACCGCAATTCCGTCAAATCGCCATGCTTCTTCGCCTTCCATTTTCTTCACTCTTGACATCACCATGGTGAAATCTTCGAAGAAGTCGAACATGCGCTTGAAATCCAAGAACGTTGATTCTGAAGGAGATAGTAGGGACCGAAATCTTGGCATTTCCACCATGACTAAAAACCTGCTTCGAGATATGATTTCGAAAGGCATAATTTCCGGTCGAGATGATGTCCTGCTGCCTCAAGGTGGAGACAATCCGTCCACCGATCATGAGGGTTACACCGTGGTTTTCCAGGCTTATTTCGAAGCTGGTTTTCGCTTTCCTTGTAGTTCCCTCATCTCTGAGGTTCTGAAACTCTACAAGGTCGAACTCCCCCAGCTGGCCCCCAGTGCTATTGTTCTCATGGGGGTTTTCGAATGGATCGCTCGGAGTTGTGACTGCGCTCCCCAAGGAGAGGATTTCGCTTATGCCAACAGCATTCACCACTATACGCAACGAAACCCTTATTTTGACAGGATGAATTTCCTTACCCGATCCAATCGGGGGCTTATTGGCCGATTCCTGCGATCCGCTCGAAGTGGGGTGCCAACTAGCAATCGAGATGGTTCTATCACAAAATCAAGGCCAAGCCAGGCTCCAAAACATATCAGCTTCTCAGTTACACTAGCAAAGTGGCTAAATTCGATCCTGAGCCTGGCGTTTCTCTTTCGAAGGACTTCATATCATGCTGCCCCAAGATGAAGAAATTCACCATAATTTCAGCGTAAGGGATCTGATTGAGGAGTTCCTCCTACTTAACATCTGGCCCTTGTCAAGCGATTGGCGAATTCTTCTTGGTGACACCCCAAATAGCTCTGGATCTGTTCTCCCGCCATTCATCCTCACTAACAACGACAGATCGGGTAATTTTCCTCATCTTCTCTGGTTCGTATTGTTTTCGTTCCTATTCTTATTTCCCCCTTTTCAAATTTCGATCTTGAGATGGCTGAGAAGGATGCGGAGAGGCTAATTGGGCCTTATCACTCAGCGGAGCACGAGGCATTTCTGAAGATTCAAAATAACATCCGGCGGAATCGTGCAATGTCTGCCGCCGGTTTGTTGGCTCCTGCTTGAGTTTTCCCCCCTGTCTGAGATTGGAACCCTAGTGCCAGCCAGAAATGGTAAGTCATCTCATCGTCGGCTGATTACGAGCCCAAGGACACTGATGATGATCATGACAGTGAGGACGGATCTGATGGAGCCAAAGAACACATCTCTCCCTCCCCCACTGCTCGTGAAGACACTCTTCGAGCTGCCAAGGGGAAAGCTTGTTCAAATTCGGCTCCATCTCGCCCGACGAAACCTGTCCGAATTGCTCCTCCCAGTGACTATCGAGAGGACATTTTTGACATCCCCCTTATTCTGTCTCCTCTCCGGGCTGTCGTTCCTAATGTGCCAGATTTGACAGAGATTGAACCGAAATCTCCAACTGACGTGATCATTGATTCTCCACCAAGGGAAAACAGTTCTACTCAAATTGCTCCGGTAGCGGTTCCCCCAGAGCCCAAAGATGGTGACAATCAGGCTAGTCCCCAGGTTTCTACCCTGGAGAAGACATTAATTGCAGAATTTCTTGAACGATTCTTTCACCGTTGCGTGGAAGAAGGACCTTCTCGAATGGGGATTCTTACGTTCAGTAATTTTGTTGAGTCTACCACCTCGGATATGCACCTTCAAATGGAAGATTTGAGATTTCGATCTCCCATTGGTCAGCTGCCTGGTGCCATGGCTCTGCTTCTATTCACCCCCGAATTAACTAAGGACTTCATCGAACAAACTGATTTGTATTCTTCGCTATCTGCCCTGGAAGTTGCTACCGCCAAGGTGATCGAAATACATTTCCTCATTTTAATTTTTCTAGATGCACTTTTTCGACTTACTTATGGTTTGTTCTCGTTCACAGACACTCAACCTCGCTCACTTGCAGAAAGCCATAGTCACCAAGACTTTGAATGATATCTGCAACCGTTCCAAGAACAGTGGAGATCGGATTGCTAAACTAGAGGGAGATTGTGTTAAGCTTTCTCGAACTATCGATGATCTCGAAGCCTGGAACAAGAGCTTGCACGAATCTCGGTAGAGGCTAAAAACCGAAGCTAATGAAGCTCGAGATAAAGCTACAGATGCTGTCAATGGGCTTCAACGTTCCCTCGTCTCCAACAGTGCTCTTTTGAAGCAACAAACCTCTTTGGAAGCCGAATTGGAGAATTTGAAGAAAAAGTATGCAAAATGCACCAGGGAGCTAGAAACCCAGCAAGTTGTTCTCAAAGAGGCCCATGCCAATTTATACTCAGGCATTATGTGCCGCCTTATATTCGAGCGGCTGCAAATATATACAAAACCTTAAGGACAGCCTTACTCGGTTTCTACCGGATCGAACTCTTTTTCGAAGCCGCCGAGAAATAGTTCGCCCTTATGCCAAAATTCACCAAGCTCTCTACTGGTCGAGACAAGGGTATGAAGATACCATTTCCTCCCTCCGAGAGACGCTTGCGCAGACTGCTGATCCGACACAAGGCGGGGGTGAAAAGGATTCCCAACAAGGGCCGAGTAGTCCTAGGGGTGAACCATCTGCTCCCCAGGTGTGAAAAATCTTCTCGACTTCTGATGACTCGAAAACTTTTGTTTACCCGAATGTTCAAAAACTATGTTAATGGTTGTAACTAATGAAATTTGTCTGGTGCTTCCTTTTGCTGCCACTTGCATGTATTTATGTTTGTTGCTGGGGTGCAGGTTAACTTCGGGCAGAAATCGACTACTGGTCGATCGAAAAATAAGCTCAACTTCTCGTTGAAGCATATTTCCCACCAACCGTTCGAGAAGCTCTATTATGATGCCCATATGCCCGATGAAGATATTGGTGATGTACATTATGACAATTCTTGTATTTTTCCTATAGATTCTTGTCTTGGTATAGGGAACACGCTGACTCTAGCCTACGAGATTTCGTTCTAGATTTTCGCCAGCGTAGGTTCATGCATTTCTCCGATAGTTTGACGTTCTGGAAGGACTTTAGGCCTTCTTGTCGGTAAATTAGGATTCGAAATAATCATCATCTTGTCACGCCCAGGGAAAACATTTCTTCCTTGAGCGCAACAATTAAGGTCGAAAGCCCGTTGTACTTGTTGTAAACTTGCATGAATAAAACTCCTGCTTGAGTTGCGCTTAAGAATGTTGATGTATCTTCACGTTTGCAATCGCCCTCCCTTCCCGTAGAAAAGGAACGGCAAAATGTAATGTCGAAATCGATATGTTTCTTCGGGTCAAGATCGAACCCGAAATCAATTTAGACGCATAGGCCGCATAGCTGACCGGAACTCGCTGTCCCCTTACCTCTAAAAGGAGCGGCGAAAAGTGTTCTCGAACTTGAGACATTTTCGTCGCGTCGAAATCGAACCCAAAATCAACTTGGACGCGTAGGCCGCGTAGCTAGCCGGAGCTTGCCGTCCCTTTACCTCGAAAAGGAGTGGCAAAATGTGTTCTCGAACTGGAGACGTTTTTGTCGCGTCAAAATCGAACCCAAAATCGACTTGGACGCGTAGGCCGTGTAACTGGCCGGACCTCACCGTCCACTTACCTCGAAAAGGAGCGGCGACAAGTGTTCTCGAACTCGAGACGTTTTCGTCGCGTCGAAATCGAACTCAAAATCGACTTGGACGCGTAGGCCGCGTAGCTGGCCGGAGCTCGCCGCTCCCTTACCTCGAAAAGGAGCGGAGAAAAGTGTTCTCAAACTCGAGGCGTTTTTGTCGCGTCAAAATCAAACCCAAAATTGACTTGGATGCGTAGGCCGCGTAGTTGGCCGGAGCTCGCCGTCCCCTTACCTTGAAAACGAGCGGCGAGAAGTGTTCTCGAACTCGAGACGTTTTCGTTTCGCTAGTGGCGAATTATCGTTTTCGCTCATGGCGATATTGTAGCTTATACTCTGGGTCCAGAGTGCTATAGTTTTCGCTCATGGCGAATTTGTAGTTTATACTCCGGCTCCAGAGTGCTACAATTTTCGCTCGTGGCGAATTCTAGTTTTTGCTTGTGGCAAATTTGTAGTTTATACTCCGGCTCCAGAGTGTTAGCATTTTCGCTCACGGCGAACACTCTTTTTCGCTCATGGCGAATTTGTAGTTTATATTCCGGCTCTAGAGTGTTAGCGTCTTCGTTCGCTCGACAATCACAATATATAATCAAACACATGCACTTTTTTTTATACAGGTTCGGACCTCCTTATCGGATAATAACCCTACTTCCCGTTTTTGTTTCATATATCCAGTTACATTTTTTTTTGCTACTACTATTACATATAGAATTGCTTCAAAGACAAGGCATTCCAGGTGTGGCCTAACTCCTTGCCATCCAACTCGGCCAACTGATAAGAGCCAGTGCTTGTTTGTGCCTTGATGATGACTGGTCCTTCCCATTTGGAATCTAGTTTTCCCACGGATATTTCATTTAGTACCTTCTTAAGGACCAAATCCCCTGGTTTCAGCTGCCTTGGTCTCACCTTACTATTGTAATGGCCTCTAGTTTTCTCCACATATTTGGCCATCTTATGCAGTGTTTCTACTCCGACTTCTTCCAGGGTGTCCAAGGAGAACTCTCTTTTCCCCTCGTTCTGGGTGAAAACAACTCGTGGAAAAAAAAGCTGCTAACCCACTCGGTGTCATCGCCTCATCCCCATACACCAGCCAAAAAGGCATCATTCCTGTTGCTCGAACGACAGTTGTTCTTAATGCCCATAATATTGAGAGCAAATCCTTTGGCTATTTCCCTTTTGGCAAACTCTCGAGTTTTCTCCTTATTGCCTCTACCACCTCTCCATTTGTCTTTTCTACTGCTCCATTTGTCTGGGGATGCCCTACTGAAGCGAAGTTTATCTTGAGGTTCAGTCCCTTGCACATCTCCATGAACTTGTCTGACTCGAATTATTTTCCTTTGTCACAAACAATCTCTTTTGGGATGCCAAAACGGCATATTATGTTCTTCCATATAAACTTCTGCACCGCTGCTGATGTGATTCTTACTGCTGGCTCTGCATCGATCCATCTTGAGAAATATTCAATTCCCACGATCACGAAACGCAGATCTCCCTTTGCTCTAGACAATGGACCAACTATGTGAATTCTCCACCTGTAGAAAGGCCAAACTTGCGGGATGGGTTGAAACTCCTTTGGCTGTGCTCTTAGGATTGGGCCATACTTCTGCCATGCTTTGCATGTCTTTATATATTTCTCCACGTCCTTTATGATTGTCGACCAGTATATTCCTTGCCGAATCACCTTGGAAGCAACAGACCTAGGTGCATGATGTGCTCCGCACAAACCCTCGTGGATGTCCACGACCATCTTTATTCCTTCCTCCTTAGTGACGCACCTCAGCAACGGCGCTGTGACTCCACTCTTGTATAGCTGCCCATCAATCATCTTATACTTCCTCGACATTAGTTGCACTCTCTTTCGTTTGCCCGCACCTCACTCAAATATTGTTGTATTGTTTCATCTTTTGTCTCGAAGGTTTTTGCAAAATGTCCTACCACGAGCTCGGAATCTATCATGATAATCAACCTCTGAGCCCCTAGTGCTCAGGCCTTCCTCATGGCCAGTAGGATTCCCTCATACTTAGCTACATTGTTCGTTGTTGGGAATAATAACTGGATTGAGTATATTAATGTTTGCTTCATTGGAGTCTTGATAATTGTTGCCGCTCCAGTGCCTGCGGCACTCCATGACCCGTCCGTATATACAGTCCATAGCTTCTGCTCTTTCACCTTTTTCTCTGCTTCTGTTGATGTCCATTCTGTCACAAAATCCGCTAATACTTGTGATTTCACTGTTGTTCTTAGCATGTACTTCAGGTCGAATGGCACTAACTCCATTGCCCATTTCGTGATCCGGCCCACCACCTCTTTGTTTGTCAACACTTCTCCTATCGGTATGATGACGGTACCTTAATTTCATGTGAGAGAAAATAATGCCTCAACTTTCTTGATGCCATTACTATGGCGTATATCAATTTCTCTATCTCTGAGTATCTCGTTTTTGCCCCCTGTAGAGCTTCCGACACAAAATACACTGGTACTTGCTTTTCCCTTTCTTCTTGCACCAAAACTACACTCACTGTAGCCGGAGTTGCCGCCACGTAAAGCAGCAAAATCTGTCCTGTTGTGGGCTTGCCAGAGTTGGCATATCTTGGAGGTATTTCTTTAACTTTTTGAATGCATCTTGGCATTCAGCTATCCACTGGAAATCCGCTGCTCTTCTCAACGCCTTGAAGAATGGGAGCCTTTTTTCCGCTGATTTCGATAGAAATCTACTTAGAGACGCCATTCTGCCTGTCAACCTTTGGACTTCTCTTGGATTCCTTGGTGGTTCCATCTGCTGTATGGCATCAATCTTATCTAGATTTGCTTTAATTCCCCTCTTGGATACGAGAAAACCGAGGAGTTTTCCTGCTTGAACACCGAAAATACATTTCACCGGATTCAACTTGACTGAAAACTTCTGGAGGTTGCTAAATATTTCCTGCAGATCTATTCCATAAGTTTTCTTCTACATGCTCTTGACAACAATGTCATCCACATAGGCTTCTATGTTTCTTCCCAACTGACTCGCCAGGACTTTAGAGATAAGCCTGGTGAATGTTGCCCCGGCATTCTTCAGACCAAATGATATTCGAATAAAACAATGTGCCAAAAGGTGTAATAAATGAGGTTTTCTCCTCGTCCTCTTGCGCCAGGAAAATTTGGTGATATCTGGAATATGCGTCTAGGAAGCTCATGAGTGCACATCCCGCTGTAGCATCCACTAGTTGATCTATCCTTAGCAGGGGAAAATCATCCTTTGGGCACGCCTTGTTAAAATCCGTGAAATCCACACACATTCTCCATTTGCCTTTAGCTTTCTTGACCAACACCGGGTTAGCTAGCCATTCGGGATGCATGACTTTCCTTATGACCTTTGCTTTCAACAACTTTTCTACCTCCACCTTTGCTGCTGCCTATCTATCCGCCGACATCCTTCTCAACTTCTACTTCCTTGGCTTGTGACTTTCCTTCACTGCTAGATTATGCTCTATCAAGTTCCTGTCCACACCTGCCAATTTCTCTGGAGACCAGGCAAAAACGTCCATATTCTCCCTTATGACCACCAAAATCTCCTCTTCTACTTCTGGTGAAATGTTTTCTCCCATCATTATGCACCTTTCTGATTTCTCTGGGTCTAATACTACTTTCTTTGTTTTCCCCTCTGGGATTGACTTTTGGTTTCTAGAGAAACTATCTCGTGGATTCTGCTACACTGCATGTATTCCCTTCCTGTGAGGGGTCATCTGCAATTTGAACTTCCTCGCTGTGAGTTGACTCTCTCTGACGGTGATCACCCCTTGTGGTCCAGGCAGCTTCATGCATATGTAATTGTGATGTATTTCTGCTTCGAATAAGTTGATTGCTGATCTGCCTAAGATAGTATTGTATTGGTAGGGTACATCCATCACATCAAAAACAACAATCTCATTTCTTATGTTTTCTCCACTTCCCAGTATCACTTCCAGGGCTATTTTACCTATAGTATCAACCTTCTGTCCTCCAAAATCTTGGAGTGGCACTCCTGCTTTAGTTAACCTATCCATAGGAATCTGCATCTTCTTGAATGCATCAAAGAATAAAACATCTGCAGAGCTTCCGCCGTCTACCATTACCCTGTGGACCTCACATTGTGCTATGTCAGTGGAGATGACAAGTTGGTCTTGGTGTGAGAAAAGGATACCTTTTACATCTTCTGGACCAAAGAAGATTATAGTAATTGAGTAGGCTGGTGGTTTTGTCTGTTGACTCGTGCCGACATGATTCACCTACCGCACATATGTTTTCCTCTGCATTTTCGACTCCATCCCTAGGGAAGAGACACCAGTGACTGTATTGATTACTCCCTTGGGAGCTTCCTCAATTGTCTCTACTTTCAACACTGCTCCTTCAATCAAATTATAGGCTTGTGCCTAGATCCTGTTTTGTTGCTTGTTTTCATATTTTTCCACCTGGTCAGCCAAAATGCCTTGCATCGTCTTGCATTCCTCCGTTGCGTGTGTACAATGTCCATACCACCTACAGAATTTATACTCAACTGGAAATCTTTCTCGACCTCTTCCATTTTCATGTCCTCCTCTCCATGGTGCACGTCCCCGTCCACTACGGTGAAAACTTCTCCCTTCATCGCCACGGCGGAAACTTCTCTCCTCTCCACTATGGTAAAAGGTTCTTTTTTCCTCCTTAATGAAATTCACCTGCTTCTTGTTATCTTGCTTGAATCTCTTCCACGGCTTGGCATTGTGCTCTGACTGATTCTTCTCTATGGATGTATTTTTCTCTATCCCTTTCGAAAACTTCTTGCCCAACATTGCTGATGCTTCCGCCTCTATTCTTAGGTCGTCCTCTTCTCCCCTAGCAAAACTCTCCATTCTTCCAAACAATTCCTTGGCGGTGTTTGGCCTGTTTCTTGCAAGGTCAAATCTCAGCGGTCCTTTAAGCAAACCCCTTTTCGTCGTGGCTATTATCATTGCATCGTCTACGTGCTTGATTTGGCAGCGGACTCGAAAAAATCTCAACATGAATTCCCTTATTGTTTCTAATGGGAGTTGCCGCACTGCATATAGGTCGTCATGTTCTTTTAGCTCCTCATAAGCTCCAATGAATCCTGCTCGAAATGTATCCCTCATGTGTTCCTATGAGTATATTGACAAGAGTGGAATTGTGGTGTACCAAGAGAGCGCTACTCTCTCTAACATTGTGGGAAGTATTTTCGCCTTAGTTGTGTCATCTCCTCCTACCGCTTCCACTGCTGTTTCATACACTCTCAAGTACTTATTTGGGTCGGTGTCTCACTTGTACTTTGTTATGTTTGATAGCTTGAAATGTGCTGGCCAAGGTGCCATCTGCAGGTTTGGGCTCAAAGGACTTTTATTATCCACGGTTCGCACTCCTTAGAACTGTGGCTGAGCAATGAGCATATTTTGAGTGGGAGTGTTTTGGAATGTTACTCGTGCAACTTGATTTTGAGGCAACTGTTGGAAGATTGGTTGAGAAATTGGCTGATTTTGCTGGGAAAATGGTTGATTCTGTTGGAGAAAAGGTTGATTTTGCTAGGGAAACTGTTTTGCTGGGGAAACTGTTGGTTTTGCTAGAGAAAAGTTTGTTATAGAGTTCGTTAGGGAGTTGAGTGAGGGAATTGATTGTACGGGGTGTAAATGGGAAGTTGAATTGGGCTCTGGGTATTCAGCATGGGAATTTGTCCACCCGGTAGACATGTTTGCGCTGAAGTGTTCAGAGCGCTTTGGAGTGGTACTTCCGTCGGCATGGGCGTGGAACTCGAGATGCTTTTTTGGTTTACGATGGGTGCATCTATGCTTGGTTGGCTTGGGATAGGTGTATTTGTAGAGCCGGGCTGATTCTGGATGGGTGGTGTATCTATGGAAATGGGTTGGTTCATGATAAGTAGTTGATTTCTTTGTGTTGGATTTTGACTCGAAAACTGGGGAACAACATTTTGCTGTGATCTCCGCGATGATTCTAGGATATTCTCCTCGGCTACTGCTGCCTCAACTGGATCTTGCAAATTTTGCAACCTTCACATTTCCCTTGGCATCTCTTCGAATAGTTCCCGGCTTATCATCATAGCCCCTCGTGCTTCCACCATTTCCGCCAGGTCCACCTCGTTCACATGATTAACATCTCCCACATGTCCTCCTGCTGCATCTGCCGTCACTCCGTGATGAGGACATCACTAGCTCGGATATGACCCTAACAATTTTATGTATTCATCAACCAAAGGTGCATGCTTTTTACATAAGATTTATACGTTATATATTTGAACAGCCGTTACTGCACCATGAGTTTTGTGTGTTCTCGTTTGCAGAGATACTTGCTTGGGTGAAGGGAAAGAGGCCGAGCGTAAGGAACGCATGGATGATCAAAGAAGTTGATTGGGGACCAAACCAAGACCTTACCCAAATCTACTCCTACATCACCACTTTACTTTTGGTCCATAGAAGGCAAGAGATGAAGTTCTGCACGTTTTGGATTCGGATTCGGGTCTCCTGACAGCATCAACTTCAAACGGACCTAGCCGCTGATCTAGAAGGACTTTCGGGGCCCATGAGTACTTGTTGGAAAGCTTATGGAGTCTACTTTTAGATGGTTTTGGTCCCACGTCAAAATTCCTCCTGAGCTGTCCGAAATTATCAAAATAAGACATATACCTCTTCCAGTCCGAGTCTGTTTTGGGTCTTGGGCGTTATAATTGTGCCATGGGCTAAACCCAAGGGGTGTGCGCCCTAGGGATAACCCTAGGACGTACCAACTCCTATATATACAGTAGCCGTCGTTGTTTAAAGGTGGGTTTTGCTTAGATTATTCTGTCCTTGAACAGTTTCGCCGTCTAGATCGGTTTGTAGAACCCCAACTTCGTGTGCTAAACATTCATCTGCAATTCAGATTGCGTTCTTCCTTGTTCTTGTGAGTTTCTTCGATTGCTTGCAGGGATAAAACCTTCGTGGTGAGGTCGACTACGTGAGAGCGTGGTTGATAACAACTAGACTGTGGGTGTAGCGGTTGCGAGGTGACGGTCGCTGATCGGAAGCCTCAAAACGTGAACGTCTTCTCGTCGCCAAATCGAACCTATCGGAAGATCGGGCACCCAGGCGCATCACTCCGTCTCCAGCCACGTTCTCGATTTTCCTCTCTGGCTCCATTTCACCTTCCGCGACGGGATCTACTATTTGCCTTAGTTGTTGTTGAAATGCGTCGACGTATCTTATTGGTACTGTTCTGGCTCTTTGTGCCCTCGGGTACATCTACTCCCTAGCTTTTACCTTAGAGACTTGCGTCCCCACGGACGGCGCCACTGGTCACAAACAAGAAATGGGGATAAGCGTGGGAAATGTTTTCTCCCGCTTATCCTGCAACATGTAATCTGGGGACTAAATGCACTCGAAGCACTGTTTAATCAAATATTCTCTGTTCTTTACAATGGGACTTGCCCCCCTTTTATAGCCCAACGGCCGTACAATAAGATTACAGAAGTGTCCATGGGAAACCGCTAACCCTAGAGCAATTGAGACATAATACACTAGCTTTGCGGTCCCCTTAGGGACAACTGTCCAGAGTAGTTCAGGCTGGTCCCCACGCCACATGGGGAATATTTCTTCCTTAGTGTGCGACCTAAGTCTCGTCTTCGACCCTGATATTTCACCTCTCTTGAAGGGGAAATGTTCTCAACCTCCATCTTAGCGAAATGTTCTCCCCTCCTGAATGGCTCCTGCTACCCCTATGCCTGGCAAGTAAGATTGTTAGTATTCATCCAAGTATCGGTCGAATGGGGGACATGACGCCTGGTCTTGCTCTAACAGTTTGGAAGCATGCACGCAGCAGTTCAGCATGCATACATGGATGCAGTTGTACACCTGTAGTAGGGCGCTCGATCCGTAGCTCGGTCAGGTCGGGTCGGGCGCCGGGTACAAAGTGAAAAAAATATAAGAGATAATTGTACTTTTGACCTTATTTTAAAGGCTAACTACTAATTTGATCATGTTTTTTTTAATTTTGCTCATCTGATCCTGCTTTTCAAAAATAAAGCTATCATTTATAAAAAAAAATATAAATATTCTAACCATTAAAATTCAATATTTCATACACAATCTTAGGAAAATATCAGGTGTCCTCAGCGAAGTCGGATCCACGCGAGAGCAAGTCTAAATTTCAAAGATTCCCCGCATGCATGCATTTTTTTTATCCCGATGCGTGTCTTTTTTCTTTCTCCCAGCACGATGAGCTCTTTTTTTTTCACATGGTTCCCACGGAACTACTTTGTTCTTGTATGGATATATTTTCTCCTTCAAAAATATTTATCCGATCCACGATCCGATTACACCGTTGTATTGTATTTATTGTAATTAAATCTTTACCACAAAATCCCATATGATCAAATTTTGATGTAAGAAATATAAATGTTCTAAGCGTTAAAATTCAATGTTTCATGCACAAGAGAAAAAGTTTCAATATTTATTTTACTATGTTTCACATATATATTTTAAATATTTCAATGGCTAATTTTTTCACAACATACAAATTGATGTTTCACAGACAGTCAACTGCAACATTTTGACAACCTGATATTTTCGTTAGATGGGACACCTGACGCCCAAGTCATCCACTTATTCATCGCAACATTAAGTCATGTTCTTTTTAGCAGGACCACAAAATTGGGTGTCTGATCCAAAGACAAAAATCAAGCAGGGTGTCACCACTCGTAGAAAATTGTTTCATTACTTGGTTCAATGTTTCAGCTCACTTGATAAAATGTTTCGAAGTGATGCAACATTCAAAATATATTGACCGTAACACATACACTCACTACATGAAATATTGAGTCTCAATGACTAAAACATCGAAAGAATTCATAAAAAATCAGAACCTAAAATATGCAACATAGTCAAATTCTAGTTGAAATAGCTGACTAACTCCGCTCTCTCTATGTCACCGCCTCCATGTTCTCCCGCTTCGTGCATGGCCAACCGATGGCCGTCACTCGCCGTGTCCCACCACACCACACTAGTGCTCCTCACCACGATTGCGCTAGCCGCCACCGGCGCTCGTCCACATGTCGTCCTCTCTCCCGTCCCCGCCGCCGCTTCCCAAGCACTAGCCACACATCTTGTCCGACTATAGCGTCACCAACCCCATGCGGTCATCGTTCCGGAAGCCGGTGGTCAGGACGTTGGCAGCTGCGGCGGCATGAGACTGGGAGAACTTCTAGCCACCGTCGCTGCCAGACTTCAAGTTCTTCGACGGGTGCAAGGCCTACCTTGAGGAGGCCATCCGCCTCCACAAGCTCGAGGAGGAGGAGAAGGCCCAGAGCCCCATGGGAGCGATAGGTGGCCCGTGATGTGCAGTGGCTGGCGAGCTCTCTAGGTGTTGTAAGGAGGAAGAAGAAGAGCCCGAGGGCAATATCATCCAGGATGATATTTCGGTATAGACGCTCTAGTTGAGAGTGGTATTTTATAAAATCCTATTTAAGCAGTGACATTTCAGCGAAACCACTTTTTAGCGATGGCATAATTCCAAATTTCTTCACAGGCGCACAGCAGCAGCTGGTCGGAGCCTCCCCTCAGGCCTTAGTGCATGCAACGCTCGATTTTTCATGTCGTACTAGCTGTGTGCTCGCTCGGGAGTTGGGACGTCCAGTGAAAACTGGATAGAGCCCGATTTTTTCTGAAGGTATTTTCCATCTCCTGAAGGTATGAACCTAACATTCAATGCCTTGCGAACTACACTTTCATGGACAAAATGATAATGATAATCTATCTCAATATATTTTGCTTGAGCATAAAAAATTGGATTGGGCTAGAATAGGATCTCGTGGTATGCGAACCCATCCAAAACAAGGAAAAAGTCCACTTTACGTCTCTCAACTATGAATCGAGTTTTATTCGTGTCTCTAAACCATAAAACTGGGTATATAGCATCTCCTAATTTGTAAAACTAGTGCAAATCGAGTCTCGAGGCAATATTAAGAGCGGTTTTGGCTGACGTGGTGTTTATGTGGATTATTTAACTTAGTCTTCGTCCTATATGATATTGACGTGATGTTTACGTGGTACTGGAAGAAAAATAAAAATAAAAATCGACTTGTGAGGAGAAAGAACATTCGACTCTTAGTTTTTTTTTCAAGAAATTTTACACATTTGCACGTCCTTCGATTCCATTTGATAGGTGGAAGGTTAAGCAAACACAGAGTACGATTACAGCTTTTTAACCATAGCTTGGGCACACTGCACCGTACGTTCGTGCAATTGACGTTAATAAAATAAAAAAAACTCCTAATTAGTGCACATATGCATGGTAGCTGTTCTAGAGATGAAGCGCCGTTTCAATGGCGTCGATCAGCGGCGACCCGAACCCGCCGGTCACCGCGTCCGCCACGCGCAGGCCGAACAACCCGACCTTGAGAGCTGCCTTGCCGACGCGCTTCACCACTGCACGCTTCCTGCCATGCTGCTCGCCGTCCAGCACCGACGTGCACCGCGGGTGCACGTCGAAGCCGCACGCCGCGCACCGGTACATGCAGCGCCCGGCGTGGGAGGCCACCCTGCAGGCGTCGCACCACCGGCTCGCCGTCAGGAGGGAGAGCTCGAGCGCGTGCGCGGGATGCTGGTCGAAGGCGACGCGCATCGGCAGGGAGAGGCAGGACTCGTGTACGTTGAAGCCGCCGCACTCGCCGCCGCATCTGTAGCCGGCGCCGGCGATGATGCGCTCGCACAGGGCGCAGACACAGGCAGGCCTCTCGCCGCCGTAATGGTGCTTCGTTAGCGAGTGCCCTGCATGTAACTTGCAGGTAGCAGAAGCTGCCATCTCTCGATCGACGTATCGAATCGCTTTGGTTTGTTTGGCTCGCGGAGATGCTTGTACACCTTTGTAATGAATGACACGTGTGTACATATATGTATATATAGATGTTTCGAGTCGTCGGTCTTAGTGGCTAGTAAACTTTTCTAGCAAGACAAGACAAATTAACCCCGCCTGATACAGAGCATGCCAAAAGAAATGAGTGTGACTTGGTACAATTAAGATCGGTCACACTCGGAGCACTTGCTAATTAATTATTGGATAATAAATTTCATGTCCAACAAAACCAACAGTTCAATTTAGGCTCCACTTGTGCTGAGCTGTGAACAAGCGTTGAGGATTTATTTTATGATAATTCAGACTAGTATACCATCTAATTTAGACAGTTTCCTAATGTCTCGAGAACAATGGGCCAGTGGGCGCGCTGTGGGTGTCCAAGCGACTTCCGAGTTGAAAGGAGTTGTTATGCTTACCAAGTGTATAATTTTTTTCTTCATATGGGTAAGAATCCATACTTAAGTTAAATTTTCAATTTTAAGTTGCAGTGTTTTTTTTATTTCATCCAAAAAAGAAAAATATACCTTGAGAGTTGTTTCATATTGATCTAGTGTTGAAAAAGTTGATTGATGATAGATCATGGGACAGCTGCAACACTTGGTTCTGAATTTTAGAATCTGGTTTTATATTAATTTTAGGGGTTTTCTTCACCACCTTCATTGTCGAGATCTCCTTTTACCGTTGCTAAAAGATAAGTAAAAAACTCTCAACTAAAATCACTCTTGAAAATTAAAATTAAAAATTGCATTGTGATTTTAAGAAAAAATAAGGTAAGCCAAGCAGAGGAAATTATGCATAGCTCTATGTTACCTAATTTTTTTCAATTCTTTTGTGATTCATCGCTGAGATATACAGTTTTTTTTTTAAAAAAAGGCTGAGATATCTACTGTTTCACATAAGTGAAACTTGGTAGGATATGTATCTACTGGGGCTTGACCCAAACAAGTGACTGATGAGTGGGCGTGTTGAATCGGTTAGTGGAGCGTGTATGCTTACCTTAATCCCAATAAGTTCACTAGTAGCATAAACGAAGATGTCAACGAACGATCCCCGATTCCTTGCAACCAACCCCCTTGGCCTCCGCGTCAGACAAAAAAAAAAGTTTCAACTTGACACTCTAAGTACGAGTAGATGACTTGGTCAGAACAGTTCACAGCCATAAAATTAAGGCTATTCGTACCAACCAGCATCATTGTACTACCAACATAATCCGGCGACCGGTAGAACCGCGGCTGCGTAGTCGTACCCGATGAGAGCATTTCCAGCAATAGCCCCTATTTTAAAGCCTCCAAATGTTAAATGGGGGCTGCCCTATTTCCTTTAGACCCTAAAAAATACTCCGAACTCTAGCAACAGCCTCCATTTTTCAGCCCCTATTTTATTTTTTATTATTTTTTACCGTAGACTATATGTATATGCCTAATTTATATTTATATATATATATATATATATATATATATATATATATATATATATATATATATATATGCAGCAGCAGGCGGTGGGAGCGCGGCGACGGTGCGGCAGGAGGGCGGCGGCGCGGCAGGAGGTCGGCGACGGCGCAGCAGGAGGGCGGCGACGGCGCGGCGCAGGAGAGCGGCGCAGGAGGTCGGCGACGGCGCGGCGCAGCAGGGCGGCGCAGGAGGTCGGCGTCGCAGGGCGGTGCAGGGCGGCAGCGCGGCGCAGCAGGGCGGCGTGCAGGGCGGCGGCGCGGCAGGAGGGCGGCGACGGCGCGGCGCAGGAGCACGGCGATGGCGCGGCTGGAGGGCGGCGAGGCAGGAGGTCGGCGACGACGCGGCGCAGCAGGGCGGCGGCGCGGCGCAGGAGGTCGGCGTGCAGGGCGGCGGCGCGGCAGGAGGGCGGCGACGGCGCGGCGCAGGAGGCCGACGGGCTCGAGGAATTGTCGTAGGCGCCAAAAAAACGTCGATAGGGGCTATGGTATAGAGCTCCCAGGACTGGGGGCTAGATTTGGGAGGGCCTTCTTATTTTAGGGGCCCTATTAGGGTCCCTGCTGGACCTAGTTTTTTTGTCAGGGACCTAGTTTTTTTGTCCCACCACCCAAAAAAGGCTGTATTTAGGGTCCCTGCTGGAGATGCTCTGAGTCCACGACGGCCTCCCCCACACGGGCAGCAGAGGAAGCCGAAACAAAAAAAATACTATCAAGCCATTGCCCTCACCGAAAGACCAGACCATTGCTCATTCTAGGCACCAGCAAAAACCAAACTTGCTGAAAACTCCAGCAACAGTCATAACAGCCACATGCTACGATACACCGGCCATTCCAGGCTTAACACAGAAATAACAGAGACAAATCATGTAGTACTCTGAAACTCTGACAGAAAGTGTTCAGATAAGAAAGGCCAATCCGTCAAAATGTGTGCCTGCAACTAAATACAGCTAAAATCTTCTTGTTACATACAGTCAGAAACTTAAGGCATTTTCAACAACTACCTAAGTTACTTCTTGTCTAGATTTTAACAACATATTGAAGACCAGTCCATGCATCAGTTTATGTTTCCCCAGATAGCTTGTCCTGCTGTCACTTTGTTGCTTGGCCTTGCAGTCAATTCGTATAGAATCCTTGCAAATGTGTCGGAGTATTTCCCTTCCGACGTGAGTATCTCAGCAAAAGTATTCTCGTGGACGAGGAGATGCATCCTGTTTTGAGGCTCAGAGACTAGGCTCTCCACTATCATTGACGCTTTCCTACAAACTTCAGGCACAGGATGTGGCATCTTCACAACCTTCAGGAGTCTATCAACAGCCCTGGTTCAAATAATATCAAAGAAACAAATGTAAGATTTTTAATGCTAGCTCCCATGTCAGTCAGTGTAGTATACATCTAATAGAATGAAGGAGATATTACCATCGCTCGCTGGCAAGCTTCAGCCTGCAGTCCATATTCACTTCTGCTACATTGTAGAGCGCACTAATAGCAGCTGCCTGTGCATCGAATGCTGGCACACTCAAGAGGTCAACTAGTCTCTTGTATATCTGTATCAAAGTTCAGCAATGTAAAGTACACAATTCTATCATCCACAATGAAATAGCTTTATTTATTTAAATCCATCTGCTTAGCATGACAATAAAATAGAAACAATATGCTAAAAATTAAAAATCATTTACCTGTGGAATGACTGGAAGTAGAAATGGTTCATTGTCTGGATTGATTATAAGCCGCCCAATTAATTCAGCAGCAGCACAGTGCCACACCCTAATTGAAGATGCAAGCATGCTCATTATAGCTTGAACTGCACGCTTCTCACTGTATTATTGGTGAAAACAGAGTAAAGCATTAAGCATCACTATAAAAAGAAAATGAAAACAACTTGTTATAAACTTTCATCTCACGTTATTTTAATAAACGATGGCTTTGATGAGCTGAAGATTCTCAGGTCCAGAACAGGTGCTAGATTAACAAGGGTCTCAAGCATGTTTGTTATGAGCTCATCATCTTCTGTTACATGATAAAAAATGCATAAAAGGTTAGCTTTCATGTTATCAAAACATGGTCCTAGGATAGATAAACAATTTGATTTAGCACATAAATAAAAATACAATTGAAATAATATTGCACTGGACAATTGGATAGAATAATTTGCAATACATTTGAAAACACTTATTATCTATAAAGTTATCCTTGTCGGTATTTTCTATATAGCCTATGGTTTGAATTTTCTGATCCTTTGGATCTATTCTGCTTTCTAATACTTATTTTTTCAGTTGGATAATCCCCTACCGTTTCCTGTCAAAAGCAAAAAAGTATGGCACAAAACAACCAAAAGAAGTATTCATTCATTTCTATACTAATTTGTAATTTGTACAATTGAAGATAATTCAATTTGAAGCTTTACCTGTATTTTGGTCTTCTAAGCACTGAAATACAGTCTCCAAGCAATGTCTGTGTTGAACCATGACAGTCTCATTTTCTGGCATGAAAGAGAAATTGCGAATTATATTGGAGGCTGCAACAGCACACTGCTGCTTTTCCGTCCGGCCTTCATCATCAACGTTAAACAGGCCTTCTTCATCAAACCAAAATCCTGCAGATCGCCTCTTTGTGACAGTGGAGTCAGCTGTCTTTGTTTGGTCACCTGAAGGACTGAGATACCGTATTTTAGTAAAATATAAGTATTGCAGCATAACTCATTAAAATGAGGTGAGTAATCAGGATGTTGATGAGGCTAATAACAACATACGTGGTGGTGTCTGAGTAGACTTTTTCAACATTCTCATGACCAAAGCCAGAGAGTGTTGTATTGACACCCAGAGTTCTTACTCTTGGCGGTTTTGTATGATCCTTAGGCATTGCAATATCTCGCCAGTCATCTATCTGTACAAAATGGGAATGCATCAAACAGAATGCAGAAAAAATTCTTGATAATCGTACGTGATCAACACATAATTTCTATTTTGGGGTGCCTGACCAATGCATTATTTACTAAATTTTTCCTATCAAAGAATCACAGTAGTCAAACTAAATAAAGCAATGTTTTGGCCACCAACCAATTAATTTTAAGTGCAAATACACGGAACCTTTCTTTATGTCTATCGCTACAGTGGACAGCAATGCCAGTCCTGGATCTTGCATGAGATCGTCGCATTTTCGCCAGTGTCTATGAATGTCACAGGCAAGATTCTGGTGGCAAAGAGAATAGGAGTGAGAAGTGGGAGGCCAGGGTCCTGGAACATGGTTCTTGGGAACCATTGTGCAGGAGGAAGATGGGAGGCGGAAGCAAGCACACAGAGAAGCAGGGGATAGGGTAACAATTCTAGTTTGCTTTCAATTAACAATAATCCCATCCTTCAATAGGAGGGTTGCCTAACAACTTGTGCTAATTAAATGAAAGGATAACTTGCTAACAGAAAGGAAAGATAAATCAGTCTCCTAATCATAGTCACAGGAAACAGGTTCGGAGGCAGCGTTCCTGGACCCAGGAACGTCATCCCCGTCCCGGGAACGCAGCGACGTTTTCGTCCCTGCCTTGTAAAAACCTCTCGCAAGTAGCATACCACATTTCTCGACCCCATTGACCCAGGAACTTTGTGACTATGCTCCTAATTTATTTCCTGATCCTCCTGATTTGAAACAGCTGGCTGTGGCTGCTGGTGGGGTCAACAATACTTGAGGCCCACCATAACAATGAACAGGATGATTGCTTGATTACTCATTTTCTAAAACAAACTCTAGTGCAAAATGAGCAATAAGTGCATGCTAAAGGAATTGGGAAACATGGTTTATGGCTTCAGAAGAAATGCATCATTCTGTAACATACAGATCAAATTGGAAGGGGCAGAAGGAAACACTAAGAACCTACAACTTGAAGGAGAGCATCCAAGAGCCCAGGAACTTTAGCAAGAGGTGTTGTATCCCGCCGGAGATCATCCTTCTCCTTAAATGAGAGTACTGTAAGGGCATTCAATGCCCATAGTATCTCACTCTTCAACCCACTTTGCAACGCAAGGACAATTCTTTTATTGTTCTGATCTGAAAAGCCCACAAAGAAAACATAAAGCCTCCTGCTCAGTAGCCATGCCGATAGTAACTGTTAAGTGTGCCAAAAAAGGAGTGCCCATGCACTTCAAGCTCATGACACATATATGAAGTAGCATCTCTATCGAATTAGCCAATATGAACATGGCAAAAACCTAGGTAACGAACTATACAGGCTATCGCTTATGCATCTGAAACAATGTAGACAGTTACACCATGATTGTTTGTCTTCATTGTTTCCAATGTTTGTCATTGGATTACTAGTCTACTACCCAAGACATCATACTACTGTTGACGGCCAATTCGACGACCAGTCCCATCTAGCTCCACATAAGACAAAATTGAAGCAAAGATTCATAACCTAAAAAATTGTCCATCCATTTCAGAAAGCAGATCCTAAATACAAGGCCTATTCGGCATCCCAATTTCAATTTCAACGCCAGGCAACAGGCACATAATCAGCATATCATTGCAGCCTAAGCTAAAACAGGAACCTACCTACATCCTATAGTTCAAAAACCCTAACCCCAGTCCTCTCTAAGGACCACTTCACCTGCCCAACACGACTGAATCCAAAACTGCGCCCTACAAACCCTCGCAAGCTCGTTGCGGGAAAAAAAGAAGTTCACTCACCGGAGAGGGCCGTGAGGACTTGGAGGGATGGCCCAACCAGGGTGGCCGGCGCCGCCGCGTCGCCGATTGCAGCCGCCACGGCCGCCGCTCCGCTGCCGGTGGTGCTTCCGAAGGGGCGCCCGCGCTTCGCCGGCGTGGAACTGCCGCTCCCGCCGGACTTGCCCGCAGGGGCGGACCTCACGTGGGACATGGTGAGGGTTTCAGCTGAACCCCCAATTTTTATCTTTTTGGAAACAAATTGCGATTAGTACTAGCAGATCTAGAAGAGAAGCTAAGGCTAAGGCAAAGAGAAAAGGTGGGTGCGGGTAATGGCAGACGAGAAAGAGGACGTGCGTACGGGTGCTCACCGTCGAGGATGCGGCGGAGCAGCGGGACGGCGGCGTCGCTGCTCGGCGCAGGGCCGCCGGCGAACTGGAGAGGAGAAGGGAGTGGAGGCCGAGGGGACGGGGAGATCCACTAGGGAGAAAGGAGTCTCATAGCCAATTACAGTGGGCTGTTGGCCATATGGGCTTTCCATAGCTGTATCAGATAACAGTCGAATTTTTTTATTCATATATTTAATTTTTAAAAATTTACAAAAATATATTGTCATCTTCAAAATTTACAAAAATATACTCCTTCCCCCCTCTAGGAGGTTTTTTTGGAAAAACCGTTATCATACAGGATGGTTTATGTGACGTGACAGCAACACATTCCTCGATAGTATAGAAATATTTACATTTAGGTCATTCTCGCCATCACTTTGATAATTTATAAATAAGTCATATGAAGTCCGATGAAAGAAAACTTTATATACAAATTGTAGAACTCGATGAGATCTACAACTTTGCAATTGATAATTTTTTCATTTGTAATCATTTATGGGTTCAAATATTTATTACAAAATCTTATATCTATTTTTACAAAATCTTAAATCTATGTTACATACAAAGTCCGATGGAGACAAACTATATATCAAAGTTGTAGTTCTCAATGAGATCTACAACTTTGTAATTTATCACTTTTCTATTTAAAATCATTTAGTATGTCAAATAAGCATTACTATTTCTTGTAGCATTTATAACTACCCTTACAAAATATTTCTATTTGCATTTAGACACTTCCCATCGGTTGTCACTACTATAAAAACTAGTAATACTTATTTTCTATCCTAAATAATTTTAAATGAAAAGGTGACAACTATAAAACTGTAGATCTCATCGAGAACTACAACTTTGATATATAGTTTGTCTCCATTGAAGGTCGTTTGAAACGTAGATCTAAGATTTTATAAAATAAATGTGAGATTTTGTAACGAATATTTGAAGTCCTAAAAGATTGTAAATTAAAATTTGTCAACTATAAAGTTGTAGATCTCGTTGAGCTCTATAATTTGCATATAAATTTCAACTTCAACGGATTTCATATGACTTATTTATAAACTGTAAAAGTATTATTGTCATCTGCAGTCCAATTGATGTGTATCCCTCTTCTTTATTCTTCACTGCTATTACTTACCTCTTCAACGTCAAGTCCTTGTTTTTTCTCCTCTCTTGTAGGGCATGGAGAAGCTGACTGTGATCCATGGGAAGAAGTGTTGGCTACAGTGCCAAGTGAAGTACTATATTGTAGCTCAAATTGTGATCTATTGGCTGCAAATCCAAATACTTGATTAGGTGAGCACACTAGATTTTCTTGAAGTTGAACGTCTTGAAAACTTGCTGGAGTACTTTGCCCACAATAATCTTGTCGGTGAGCACCTTGAAATACTGGAGGAGGGTGGCTATATGGCTGGTAGTTGGTTTGAGGACTAAAATGATGGAAATTTTGGAGAAAATTAAGTCCGATGTATTAGGGGAAGCTTGTGGGAAACTGGGTACGTGGGGAGTTTTGGCCATCACTCTCTGTTGGTTAGCTTGAGGAACCTTGATTCAGTAGGTTTGAGAAAGTTCTGTTGAAAGGGCCCATGTAGTGTGTGGTGAAATGAATGGATTAGTGTTGTGTTTGTTCATCCGCTTGTGCCTCTGTTTTGTAGGTGGTGGCACGAGAAGCAAGAGGAAGCCAATGGCTAGCACGGAAGAGTAATGGCTAGCAAGCCAGGGTTAACGGGCAGTTAAACTAATGAGAATATTTTATTTATGTGAATAGTGAAACAACAACAAAATTGTATTTATATTCTCTTGTGGCCACACCTTAAGCTTAAAGCTCTTTTTGGTTGCATAAAACTATGCTATTGCCACATTTAATGCTTAAGGTTAACTTTTTGGCTACATTGTGATGCCCTAATAGTACATGCATGCCCTGAATCAATTGAATGCATCGAATTGGCATATCAATGGGGGATGGAGCGGGCACTTTTGCAGTGTACCGTATATCGATTGCTCGCTCGTAGATTATAATATCACTATAAAAAACTATTTTTTGCAGGCATGCCCATTTATTTTTATAAGCGGCCCATAAAAAGACCCGCATATGAAAATACAAGAGAGGTCCCCGGTCAAGGCCCACCTGTGAAAATAGGTTTATTTTTATAGGCAGTCCTCTTAAGACGCCGCCTGTGAAAATCAATTTCACAGGCGGTCAGTAAAGAGGACCGCCTATACAAACTGTGAGGAGACTATACTACGACCCTCGGTCTCAGAAATCGGCTAAGACCCTCACCTCACCTCACCTCACCTCTGTCACGCCTAGAATTTTCATGCAAAATTCTGGAGTTTTATTGTGTGTAAATCCTCGCCTAGGAATCAACCGAGGCACACATGACATAGTTTTTAATCAAAGTAATTGTTTACATATTGAAAGTATTTATTACAGAGACAAATGGTACCTCATAAAATAATAAAATTCTAACAGCGAAAAAATAACTAGGATAGTGTGACGAAAAACCCTCTCCACGAACTTGACTGTGACTCCCGCTTAATCCTCCAATTAATCCTCCTCGCTGAAGTACTCCTCTGAATGATGATTGTTGATTGCAAGATGAGTACATGAAATACTCCGCAAGCCACACAGCAAATATGCAAGTGCATAGGATAACAAAGAATGGCATAATATGGCTCAATTTGCATAAAAGCATTTAATAAAACATTTACAAGGGTAATAAAATATTAATTATTAAATAATATTGATCAACATTATATCGCTCACCGAAATGGTATAGGCCCAACCACTCCAACCTGGAGCTAAACATATTTCACCATTTACCAGCCAAGTTTAAGTGGGACTACTCATAGAAAACATTGCTAGACTCGCCTTTAACCGTGGGCACGGCTATTCAAATAGTTTTACTCTGGCCAGATGTGTACCAATTTACCCACAAGACACAACTCCACAACACATCACTGTGCGCTTTAATACCACCATGGTACCTTGGAAAGGAATTGTGATAAGATCCTCCATGTAACACGCACAACAAGAGCGCCACCCGTTGAACCACCAGTTTCCGGCAGGAGCTGATTAAGCCCCCAACAGGGAAATGATCCAATGCCCAAGACATAGACTTATTGACATAGCCATGGTGGTCTTATTGACACAGCCACATCACACCGTGGGGTCTCTAGTTGAACGAACTACACTTTAGATCGTGCCATTACCTATTCTGGCTTGTGGTTAGCACGTGTATTGCTTTGCAACAAGTAGTCCACGAACCTGTCCTTAACTGTTACGAGCACCGCTAGCAACAATCACAATCCTGGTGCTCGCAACCCACCATTTATCCATATTTTAAAGAACCATTAAATTAGCCTTGCACGACCACAGTCGTAAATAGACTCATCATTTCATGTGAACTAATATTTAATTAAAGTTAATGTTACAGCCCAGATGTTATTCTATAATTTGCTAAGCATAGCTAAGCAGAGTCCTAGAAGTATTCTAGCTAACCGATAAATAAAGCTAGCTAGTCATATTTATTCCATAGGTACAATATCCAGTAATCAAGTCAAAGAGGTCATAAACAAAGATCAGGGTTTCCCTGTCCCAATGACATTACAAAATAAATGCAGAGTTGAAAGGAAACATAGCTTTAAACATAGGAAAAATATGCTTAAATGTGTTGAGGAATCTGTATGACTTGCCTTGCTACTCCACACAAGCCTCGAAACTCTCCTTGAGAAATTGCGGCTCTTCCTGAACGTCGGCACCTAAAGGCAATAAATAAAAATAAGCAAAACAGTACATCAACACACATGAATAGTGTCATATTATATTTTTAATGGGTAGATCTTGATTTTTAAAGAATTTTGCAAGTTGAATCACCCCAAACGGAGTTCGGATGAATTAGTTATGGATTTTAGAAGTTTAAACCCTTTTAAAAGCTTTTAAAAGGATTAAACCGATTTATTGCGTCATTTAGAAATTAATTTAATTCAGAAAAGGCTTTATGACGTCAGCACAGGAGAGAGAGAGAGATGAGCCGGCGGCTGACTAGCGGGGCCCACTGGACAGAGAGAGAAAGGGCGCTGTCTACGGTAGACCGAGTCCACCGAGGTCCACAGAGGATTTGAACGGTGCAGATTTGATAAGGTTGGATCGGATGGCTCAGATGGCTTGATGGATTTGAGATGGATCAGATGGCTGTGATCTGATCTACTCTAGATCGAACGGCCGAGATCAGATCGGGCGATCGACGGTTCGGATGAGATCCGATCGGGCGGGCCTACGGCTGAGCTGGCGGCTGACGCGGCCTCCATGTCGGCGCCACGTCGACTCGGGCGACGGTGGTGGCACGGGAACCAATAGTCGCCTGCGATCGGCGGCATAGCAGCGCGCGGCGAGTATGGGAACGGGTAGAGGAGGTCGCGGCGGTTCTTACCATGGGTCAATGGGTGATGAACGGCGACAAGAGGCGCCGGCGGCGAGCTCCAAGCGGCGGCGGTCTTCGGGTCCTTGACGACAATGGAGCTCCGGTGATCTTCGGCGGCTCAGGGGTGGCGGCCTAGCTTCCTTACGTGCTGGCGATGCTCACAGAAGCGGCAGCGAGCGCTATCGGTGGCTAAGGCGACGACGTTGCTCGACCGAGACTCGGCGACGGCAGCGGAGCAGACCCAGGGCGCGGGGAGGTGGCTAGGGCTAGCTAGAGCTCGACCTTGTGCACGGGATAGCTTCTAGGGGTCTAGGGCTTGCTATTTAAAGGGAGAGGTGGTAGAGACCGGCTCGGGTTCGGTGAGATTGCGCTGGCAGGGAATTAGGGCTACGGGTCTGAGTTGGAGAGCTCCTAAACTCCTGCATCCGAATGCGTTTTTGCTTAGGTTTCTTAGGGATACGATGGAGGAGGACAGGGGCAACATTTCCCCTCAACCAATTTGAGAAGATCGCGGACGAGACAATTGGATTTTGAGCAGGATTCGCGGCAGCTGCCGATGGGCGGAATAGGGACTCTGTCCCGTTCTTGAAGACGAAGCTGACAGTGGGTCCCACCTGTCAGCGAGGCACGAGCAAAGCAGCTGCCGCAGGCCGTGGGCCAGGCGCGCGCGCGGAGAGAGGATTAGTGCACAGTAATGGGACGGATTTGGCCCATGCACTGGAAAGAGAGTTTTAATTCCTTTTTCTTTTATTTTAATGCTGTAACTCAATTTAATTCACCAAAAATACTTTCCTTAATCAAATAAATCCCAGAAAATTCCAAAAAATAGATGATTAAGCAAAGAATTTTATAAAATTATTTCTAAGCCCATCTTGCTATAGATTTTTTCTCTATTTTTATTATTTTCACTCTTTGAGGCTTTTAATTTAATTTCTAAAATACTTTTTTCTCCTTTATTTTTATATGAGGATAATTTTAGGGTGTTACAACCTCTCACCTCTCTCCCTCACCCACGATTGCAGCCACCGTCCTGCTCTCCGGCGACGGCAACGACGGTGATGACAACTGGTGCGACATGGGCTTAGGCAGCCACGGTGGTCCTCAGGACCGCCATATCTGGCACCGCCGCCTGTGGAGGCCATGGGTCCTGGGTACCTCATCACCAGCATATGGGCCACTCGGATAGAGGATGTGCCGAATCATGTAATTAGAGATAAGATAGCACCCGGCTGGCCTTACCTTGTACGATAAGGAATAGCAGTCTTAGTCGGATAAGTTTCTATCTTTAAGAAGGAAATCCCTTAGCCGTATCCGGTTGAGATTCTTATCATGTACCCCTGTCCCCTAGTATATAAAGGGAGACAGGGCACCCCATGAGGGCAGGGAAGATCATCGATCAACACAACCCATCAGAGGAATAACACCACAACTGGATGTAGGGTATTACCTCACATCGAGGGCCTGAACCAGTATAAAACCTCTTTGCGTTCCTCTGCAATCCACCGAGTTCCCCTTGCTGAGTAGCCCTATAGTTTTATTGCCGGTGTAAAACATTGACAGTTGGCGCGCCAGATAGGGGATTCGGCGAGATCTACATCTACAAGCTCGATGGATCCAACAACCGGAGTCGACGGCGGCAAATTCTCCTCCAGAGATACAATCTCATTCGGAAGCCTTGACTTCGTCGCCGACCAGATCGGCAACCTCACCTTGGTCGACTCGGACTCGATCCGATCTATCAGGGAACCGGCTGGCTCCACGCCAGTCGGCCCACACGACGCTACGGCAACCTTCGTCAACTTGCTACGGCAATCTTCATCTTGCCCGGGTCTCGGGACAACTCTCTCCTTTGATGTTCGACTCGGACTCGACCATGAGCCGGCCGAGATCGAGCTAAGAAGGGAAGAGATCGTCAATCTCCCGTACAGACTCGGCAACGCCTCGGACATCGTCAAACAACATCCGACGTGGCAAACCCGATCCCCTGGTGTTCGACTCGGATACGGCCCAGAGCCACTCGAGATCGGATCTAGGGAGGTTGGAGTAATAATCACCTCCATCAATTATTCCGACTACGACTCTCAGTCGCATTCCGACTCTAAGTCGGACAGCAGTTTGGCAAGCTTCTCCCCACCACGAGAAATCTTTATGGCATCCAAAGGCTCTACTCCTACTCAGGAATCACACCAACTACAAGAACAACAAGAGGAGGAGGCCTGCCGACTGCGAGAACAACAAGAGGAAGAAGCAAGACGCCTGCACGCCCGCAACGACGGCCTACGCAGGGCTGGGCGAACTGCTCAGCAACAAACCCTCCAAACAGAAGTCGGCAACCACGACGTCTTCGTCACGCCACAAGAGAACATCGTGGCCGCCGCAACCCTACTAGACACAGTCCAGCTTGAGCCTGATCACCAGGCCACCCCGACCATCACGAAGATCAAGGCTATGATCACCGCTGCTGCTTGTCAACATCACCAACAGTCGGGCAACACATTCATACCGACCAACCGGTTGGCTTCCCCAGCGGCAGTCTCATCCACCTCAAAGCGACGTCGAGCGGCCGGCTCTAGTCGGCTGCACATGGAGTCACGCCAAACGTCACTCGGCAACCCCAGCAACAACCGGCGGCGTCGAAGCGACCGTCGGGACGATCAGGACCTCCAAGACCGACTACGGCGTGACCTTCGGCAAGACATCATTGCTCGGCACTGCGAACGAGAAGAAGATGAGCAACACCAACTGGAAGACAAGAACGAGCGTTTCGGCCTCCACCACGAGCGGTTTCGCCGCCGTATTCGGAGTCGGAGCCATCATAAAGACGAAGGCGTACCGGCCTTCACCAAAGAGCTACAACAGATCGACTGGCCGTCGGGTTTCAAGCCTACAGGCATCGAAAAATACGACGGCAAGACCAATCCCGAGTCCTGGCTCACGATCTACACTCTGGCGATCCGAGCAGCCGGAGGAAATCACAAAGTCATGGCTAACTACCTCCCAGTCGCTTTAGCCGACTCAGCGAGGACATGGCTAACAGGACTTCCCAAGCAATCAATCCGCTCTTGGGGAGAACTCCGGGAACGCTTCATCGCCAACTTCCAGGGAACATACGAGAGGCCATCTTCCGAGTACGACCTGTATCAGTTGCATCAAAGGAAGAACGAGTCTCTTCGGGACTTCATCAAGAGGTTCTCTGAGAAGAAGAATTCAATCCTGAACATCAAGGATGAGGTCGTCATCGCTGCCTTTCGAAAAGGAGTCAAAGACACCTCGTTCATCGACAAATTTACGCGGAAGCCTCCCAACTCTGTGAAGACTTTATTCGACATGGCGAACAAGTACGCCGACTCGGCCGATGCTGTTGCTGATGCCCCTGATGACAAGAAGACACCCTGACAGAAGAAGCGGGAGGGCACCGACGACGCGGTCTCGACTAAAGCTGGGAATCACAAACGCAAGTCAGACGGCTTCGTTGTGGCAGTCGGTCACAACCGTCTTCAACCTCCTACAACTGAAGATTATCAGAACAACAAGTGACATGCTCGGGGGCTCACAAGCTCAAACGCAAGGATGGCATCCCCACTCCGAAATACCGAACAGCTAAGTCGCTTCCTGATAAATAATTCTTCACTCGGCCTTGCCAATGCCGCAGCCGCTTACACCTAATAGGTGTACAAGCTGCACTTTTTTTTTTGTTTTTTCTCTTAAATGATTGCAAAAGTACTTGAGTAGCATAAATCCTGATCCGTGAAACTTTGCTCCATGAAAGACGAACTCAAGTCACCCAAAAACGTGTGTCTGGGAAAGAGCCATGAGCCAACTCCCGACGCTAGGGGGCTATGACTAGTCGGGCAGAGCGAAGGGGTCAACTACTCGGGGAAATTAATATCAATAAGAGGAAGAACACGTATTTACATATATTATAAAATACACTTCATTCGGGTGATTGTTTTCATCATCAGATGCTACTCATCCAATATGTTTATAATGCAGGACCGGCTCCAAATACGCGTGACAGGAACTCAGGGCTACGAGCCTATCTCCTACGCTCAGGGGCTGGACAAGTTTGCCAAGAATCACTCGGAATGCTCCATGAGGGTTATTGACCGAGTGCTTACGCCAATCGGGACGTCATCTTCCCCGGCTACGCTCCATGGGAGTTGACAACTGACTTCCGGCACTAGTCGGGGGTCGTATGTCACTCGGCTAAGTAGGGTACGCCCCATGAGGGTCGTCAGCCGAATCCTATGCTAATGCTAGGTTTGGGTACCTTATTTGGTCACAACTCTATCAGATCAGGTACGCCCTATGAGGGCCACCAGCCGAATCCTATGCTAATGCAAGGGTCGGGTACCTTATTTGGCCATAACTCTGTTGGATAGGGTACGCCCCATGAGGGTCGCCAGCTGAACCCTCTGCTAATGCAAGGTTCGGGTACCTTATTCGGCTTTACCCAAGTCAGAGAAGACTTACATCGTCAAAGCGCATCCAGGGTTCTCATGCGCCGCGTCACACCTGAGGAGGGCAAGCAGATCCTGCAATATACCTACTTAGGTTTTTGTGGCAACCAGGTTGCATCCAGAACGTAAGTTGGAAAGGCTTGCGAATAAGGATTTCTCTGGCTGATCGCGGTTACCGACACCAAAAAACTCATCCTGACATGCGAGGGATGGTGATTTTATAGAGCCTATATTGGGTGGGTCGGTTTAGGCCGGCTTATTCGGTGATGGGCCACCAAGATATGAGTTCCTATAGTAGCATGCTCCATGTGGGCCGCACGCAGGCTGAGTTGAAATTATAGCGCTAGTGCTACTAACAGAAGCCGATGAGGTAAACAGATATGCTTCATGAGAGCCTTATTGCTAAACATATATGTTTGGTATCTATTTTATCCATCAGGTCTCGAGAATATATCCTTACGAGGATCACAAGCTGGTCTTCATTAAAATTAGGGATGCAGGTATCTTTCTCGAGTACACCTGACCACATTGTGGATTTATCTTCATAAAGTGGTACTCGGCCTACATACGTGGCCATCAGTTGCCATGAGCAGCATTATTCCAGTCGATATGACGTTGAAGAGTCTAACTTTTGAGTAGTGCACTACTCGGGAGAGACTATAAACATATTCCTGCTGACATGACGCGGAGGAGTCTAACCTCTGGGTGGGACGCCACTCAGGAAAGACTATAAACCCCCCCTTTTCCAGCTAACATGAAGCTGAAGAGTCTCATATACGAGTAGCATCCTTCTCGGCAAGACTATAAACACACATTCCGACTGATATGAAGTCGAAGAGTCCTATATACGAGTGGCATGCTACTCGGCAAGACTATAAAGTTTATTCCGGTTGACATGATATCGAAGAGTCTCATATACCAGTAGTAATCTACTCGGGAAAGACTATTAGGTTAAAGATCTTTGACTTTATGTTTAATTGTCTTCACAATTAAGCACAAAGTAGGGGGCTACACCTAATAGGTGTGCCTATTCGGTGCACACTATTCATACATCTACATGAAGCCCTTCATAGCCTCGTTGCCAGCTGACATGAAGCAGGACTCGGGAAGAAGAATCACTCGGATAAAGAGTACTCGGGAGCATCGCACTCGGGAAATCTTTACCGTGGAGGATGAGCACTTGGCATCAGCTGTGATTCAACTATGAAGGTCTCAGGGGCTACTGTGCAGGCCATGGGCCCCGGGTACCTCATCACCAGCATATGGGCCACTCAGATAGAGGATGGGCCGAATTATGTAATTAGAGATAAGATAGCACCCGGCAGGCCTTACCTTGTACGATAAGGAATAGCAGTCTTAGTCGGATAAGTTTCTATCTCTAAGAAGGAAATCCCTTGGCCGTATCCAGTTGGGATTCTTATCATGTACCCCTGTCCCCTAGTATATAAAGGGAGGCAGGGCGCCCCATGAGGGCAGAAAAGATCATCGATCAACACAACCCATCAGAGGAATAACACCACAACTGGACGTAGGGTATTACCTCACATTGAGGGCCTGAACCAGTATAAAACCTCTTTGCGTTCCTCTGCAATCCACCGAGTTTCCCCTTGCCGAGTAGCCCTATAGTTTTATTGCCGGTGTAAAACATCGACACCACCGACGGCTTGGGCTCAGTGACGGCAACGACGGCGACGATGACTGACTCGGGCTTGGCGACGGCCACGATGGTGATGACGACCGGCGGTGGTCCTCGGGACCGCCAGATCTTGCATCACCCGGCTCAGGCTTGGCAACGGCAACAACGGCGACGACGACCGGTGGCTAGGGCTTAGGCAGCGGCGGGGGTGGCTGTCGGAGGAGTGAACTCCAACCGCGGGGAGTCTAGGGACCCCCCTTTGAGGTTCGGCCAGGGGAGTTGTTCACAGGACGGCTGCGGCGTCCGGTCGGAAATATGCTCGGGCGTCGAGGGCCCGAGCTGAGATGGCACGCAAGGGAGACAAGAGAAGTAGACAGGTTTGGGCCGCGCGGAGGCGTAATACCCTACTCCTGTGTGTGTTTGCTATGTGGGAGATGAATGTGGTTTGCTCTTACAAGGAGTTCTTGAAGGGGCTCAGGAGCTAGCCCTCGCTTGGGGAAGAACTCAGAGTGTTTCTAGGTCTAGCCGCTCTCCAGGAAGAAGAGAGACCGAGAGCCAGAGCCAGAGAGAGAGCAAGCGAGAGAGGAACCCGAGAGACTCTTCCTGTTGGCATGGATCCTCCTTTCATAGTCCAAGGGGAGTCCACAGTGCCTAGATCACATGTGAGAAGAAAGTTTTTCTAGGTATGATATGTCTTGTCGCACGCACGTGGCTGCCTGCTGAGCCACGCCAGAGTCAGTTTGGGACGTCTTGTTGTCACGTCGCTCGGCTGCTGCGGACGGCTTGGTCGTGGAGGTGTGACAGCACACGCCATCGCTGCCGATGTGGAAAATTGAAGCCCTCTTAGTCAAAAGTTCTCTGACCGCGCAGGGAGCGGGCTCACAGGGGGTCATCATGAGAGCCCACGCGTGGCAGAGCAGGCGACAGGGGCGACGCGCCCCGTCGCCTCTCCATTAATGCGAGTGGTTGGAACAGTTGGTCTACTCGAGTCAAGCTCGGGCCCGGGGCAGAGAGCTCGTCGAGCCCTCCGCGTGCACAAGGCGCCAAGTTCCTCGGGGACGAAGCTATGGGCCCCGGGCCTGGGGAGCCCACCCCGGGCCGGGAATTCCCCAGTAATGTGCCCCGGGGACGCGACCCAGGGCTGAAGCTGTGGGTCCTGGGACCGGGGGGCGAGGCCTAGGCACGGGAAGTCCCAGTAATGTGCCCCGGGGACACGACCCGGGGCTGGAGCTGTGGGTCCCGAGACCGAGGGGCGAGGCCCGGGCATGGGAAGTCCCAGTAATGTTCCCAGAGACATGCCCCGGGACCGAGGAGGCGGCTCCCGGGACCAGGGGGGCAAGGCCCGGTCCCGGGAAGTCCCAGTAATGTTCCTGGGGACATGCCCCGGGACCAAGGAGGTGGCTCCCGAGACCGGGGGCAAGGCCTGGGACCGGGAAGGCCCCCGGGATGCGGGGCCCGAGGTGGATGCGAGCCGTCGTCGCGACTCGCCCAGGGAGTGCGCACCCGGGCCTAGGCAGTGCTCGTGCCCAGGTACTTAGCGGGAAAACGGCCGTAGCCGGCCGTCACTGGTGCAGAATGTGGGCCTCGGAGGAGCTGACGTGGCCGAAGATCCACGCGTCCCCGGGGTATGTGGGGCCCACAGTCCCGTTTCACCAACAGTGGCGGTGGTGGCGGTCCGCAGGACCGCCAGATCTGGCGCTGCCGCCGACTGCTTGGGCTTGGCGACAACGACAATGACTCGCTCAAGCTCGGCGACGGTGACCAGCGGCTAGGGGTTAGGTAGCGGCAACCGACGAGGACGGCTCGGGCTTGGTGACAGCGACAACAACTGCATATGGGTATGTAAGTATTTTCAATTGTTTTTTTATTTTTTTGCTAAAATTCATCGTCGCAGGCGGTCGGCTTAACATTGCCACCTATGAAAAGCAGTCGAAGGCCCACATGTGAATATTCCCTTTTTTCACTGACCTTTGATTGCAGGCGGGGCGTCGGGCCGCCTACAAAAACTTGTTTTAGCCGTCTACATAAGTTTGTTTCGTAGTAGTGTATGCATCAACATGTTCATCTTTGTGCAAGCCTAGCGATCGATTTTAGGTTGATTTATTTTTCTCTAAGATTTGGGTTGGTTTCTTTGATCTAAAATCTAGCTAGTGTGTTTTTCTAGTGTTCTGAAAAGTTTGGTTGGTTAATTATTTTCAGATCTCGTTTAATAAATTAATTAGGGTTTAATTAATTTTCGTTAATCTTTTGTTCAGTAATATTGTTTCGTTAATATCTCGAGATCCAGAAGTCCGATTAACGTTATTCCAGTTGGGTTTATTTGCAAATTTTGTCTAGTTTATTCTGTCAAAATTACAGGTCGATCGGAGTTAGAATCTATGGCTACAATCTGTTTGGTGACGAAAAGGTGTTCTGTCCAGATTCTGAAAACGCGGTTTTTTAGGTTTTGTGATTAGGGAAATTGTTAAATTTTATTTTTGACTTATATAAGCATTCACCCCCCTCTGATCGCCTATTTTAGTGTGAGTTGAACCTACATATGTCAGTCTAATTCATGCATGGATGGATAGACGCACTTTAAGACAGGCAGATTCCTATTCTATTTTTGTTTTCTATTGCTCCGCTGCCTTCCAATGCATAGATCGGACACATCGGCAGCCAGATTTCTGTACTAATTCTGTTTTCTACTGCTGCTTATGTTACTTTTCTAGCAAAATACCTGTGTGTTGCACCAGTTGAGGGAATTTTAACTATAGAACTTAAATCATACATTGTAATACATGAGTATTTTTTGTTGTAGTATTTGGAGGAATTTCCTGAACGCCTTATTTTTGTAAGCCAGCTTAGAAGGAAATATGATCAACCTCCAAAAGTTTTTATATCATGAGATTACCAAACAAATATTCTTAAATACATAAGGAAAATTTATTGCAATTTTATGGCATCAAATAATGGCTTAAACAAACTAAAAGGCATTTATGTAAATCAAAACTAATTTTCTGGCCAAGAAATAAAGGAAAAACAATTGGGTCCAATGACTGGTTGCGGCCAAGAGGCGCGCGCTAGCCCAGCAGGCGTGGCTGGCCGAATCGCGCGGCGTGCACACGGCCCATTATCAGGGGGGATTCAAAATTTTTAGATAGAGACAGAGATAGAGTTGTGAATATAGTCCAAGTTAAATTACTTAGGTTTGTAGCCTACAGAAATACTATTCGTTTTTATAATAGTACATATTAACTATGAAAATTAAAAGTATTTGACCTAGCATTGTTCTAAAAATACTTATATTTATAAAAAAAGATAGTATATTTATGGGGCATTTTTTAAAAAAATAGACTAAAATTATATATATTATGCTCTTGACAACAACTTAGATTCCAGGGCGAAAAAAAAGAGAAAAAAATCGCATCCCACACCCAACTCGGTCATCCGTGCGTTGCCACTCGGCCCAATCCCCTCCGTCCCCTTGCCTTCCTCCCAAGTGAATCCACACGCTCCACACCACCCACCTTGCCGCCGCTTGTCGCCCACCGACAGCCACAATGGTCCACGCGCTCAACCACGGCGCACATGACCCCTCTGCGTGCCTCGTCGCCAACCAGTGGCTCCTCGGATTGCAGTGGTTGCCACTGGTGTGGGCGGTGGCAACCTCGCTGTTGGCGTCCCCGGACCCGACACCACCCGTCGACCTGTTCTTCTTTGCCGCGCAGATGCTCCGTAGGAAGATCCAGTGCCCCATTGGTGGTCCGCGGCTACTGGTTGCCCACCTCCTCGATGCGCTCCTGCTCACCATGGGGCGGTTCTGCCTTAGCCCGCCATGGCTGCTCAAGCAGATCTTCTTGGCGCTCACGACGCTCGTGCTGCGCGCCGAGGACGGGGTGGACGGCCTCTTCGCGCGGATACGACAACTCCCCGACGCTGACCGACGGGCTACCACTCTATGGCCGACAAGTTTGAACACCACAGCAACGATGGGTTCCAACACAACCGGTCAGTAACATCACCTCAATTCCGCATAATTTTAAGGTGATCATGGATATGTTAAGGTTAAGATTAAGTATAAGATCTAATATTGTGGTATCATAGCAACCTTAATCACATACATACATCCATCATTCCGGTTGAAGCCCTAAGACTGTGGTTTCGACTAATCGGTTCGGTTTGGGTAGCAATTAGAAGGAGGGAAGCCAAATATTGGGATAAGAAATTGAGAAATCCCCAAAATCCCTTCAGCCGAAACTCTCAAAACCCTAAGAAATTCCGAATCAAGCAATCCCCAATGATTAAGAGCCCCAAATTCCCAAATCAAGCAATATCGAACCGGAAGAAATCCCAAATCAGTAAGAAAATCTAAGGATTTGGATTTGGACTTACCGGTTTGGGCCTCATCTCCTCGGGTCTCATCGTGCGCGCCATGAGTCGGCGCCGCCACGCTCCCGATGCGCGGCATCAGCGTTGCCGCGCATCGACGTCCACCGCCCGGATCGGTCCTGCGCCTGCTGTTGGCCGTGCGAGACCGAGGCTCGCCTTGGCTGCGGCTTCCACCGTGCCGAGGAGGAGAACCGGGCGGGAGGGCTGCCCGCCGTCCTTGGTTTGCCGTGCGCCATGGGCACCGTTGCCGCCGCTCCGCTCGGCGCGCCGCTGCCGCCACCGCTCATGCCGGGGAAATCGGGAGAAAGGGGATCAGGAAAATGAGCTAGGGTTTCGGCCAGTCGAGCGCTGTTTTTGTCGCACGCCCATGGAATCTCGACCGTTGGATTAGATCGGACGGCAGTTGACTGTGGGCCTGCGGGGCAAATTAGGCCGGCACGTCCGCTCGGTGCCTGGGCCGTGCACATCACTCGGCGCGCACCTGAGGCACAGTAACGGGCCGAGAAAGCTAATGGGCCGCCAGGCCAAAAGTTGTTCTTTTAATTATTTTTTCTTCAGTACTTCTTTACTAAGTTTCTATAAGTAAATTTAATTCTTTTAAGCCAATTTTGATGCTATTAAATTATAGTAAAATTATTATGTTGCCATTAAATTTTAAGTAAATTTTTCCTTATATTTTATGTGTTGAGATTTAATTTATTTAAGCCATAATTATTAATTTATGCTTATAAATGTTGAGATTTAATTCTTTTGAGCCATTTCTTAATGCTATAAATTTCAGTAAAATTCATTTTTTGCATTAGAATTAATTTCCAACTAAATGGAACCAACGGGAAGTTTAATTGGAATATTTATTTATTTCCTTCGTCATTTCGACCCAACGGAGTTATGGCTTGGGATATATTATTAACGACAAATTTAGTTTGCTTCATTTTGCCCAATGGAATTATGGAGTAAAATAATTTACTTGTGCATGATTAACTAGACCAACGTAGGGTTAATTATGTACTTTTTTCGCTGTTTACTAATATTTTGTCATTAATTACAGCTGTTAATGATGTCGTTGCTCAAATAAGCAGCATTGAGCAACTAAATGGCACCAACATCCAGGAATGGAAGGAGAGGGTGACAATTACTCTTGGACTACTTGATTATGATGTTGCCTTACACGAGGATGCACCCATTCCCCCTCTTGCTAGTGCCACTAATGCAATTAAGAAGGCATATGAGGAGAAGGCGGAGAAATGGGAAAAGGCGAATCGCATGAGTTTACTGGTCATTAAGAACTCTATATCTCCTGGCATCAGAGGCGACATTTCTGATGCTGACAACGCCAGGAAGTATATGACTAATGTTGAGCAAAATTTTAAAGGCTCATCTAAGACTTATGCCAGTGTTCTCATAATGAGGATGCTCATCTCTCGTTACGACGGGAAGGGGAGTGTGCGAGAGCACATTATGTCTATGACCAACATGGCAGCACAATTAAAGAGTATGGACATGACTATCTCTAATGTTTTTCTAGTCCACTTCATCATGAGTTTCTTGCCACCGGATTACGGTCCATTTAAGATCAACTATAATACTTAGAAGGACAAATGGTCCATTGCTAACTCATTTCTCACTCTGTTCAGGAGGAGGAGCGTCAAAAGGCAGAAAGGCAAAAGGAACAGGCTTTCCTCGCTGAGTCTGATAAGGGAAAGAGGAAGGTTGATGAATCTTGTGTAGGCAAATCCAGCAAAAGATTTAAGACTGACAAGCCTAAGCCTAAGCCTAAGAGGAAGTTTAAGCCACCTCAAGGTGCTCCATCTGGATCTGGCACGTCTACAGCCAGTGATGTAATGTGCAAGTTTTGCAAAAAGACTGGGCACATGCAGAAACAGTGTAATGGCTTTAGGAAATGGCTTGCTAAGCATGGTAATGTTATTATTGATATTATCTCTTATATCGATGATGCACTCTGTCGGAGGAGTGAACTCCAACCGCGGGGAGTCTGGGGACCCCCCTTTGAGGTTCGGCCAGGGGAGTTGTTCACAAGACGGCAGTGGCATCTAGGAGACGATAGATGCTCGAGCGCCGGGGGCCTGGGCTGAGAGATGGCACGCAAGGAGGCAGGAGAAGTATACAGGTTCGGGCCGCGCGGAGGCGTAATACCCTACTCCTGTGTGTGTTTTCTATGTGGGAGATGAATGTGGTTTGCTCATACAAGGAGTCCATCAGCCCGGGAAGCTCTACCGGAAGCCGGACTCGAAGAAGAAGAAGACTAACTCAAGCTGAAGTCGAAGACCAAGACCTGAAGAAATCGTCTTGCTGTAGGCTCGGATCCTCCTTTTATCGATCAAGGGGAGTCCACAGTGCCCAGTACACAGAGAAAGCTAGGTATGAGATGTCTTGTCATGTACGTCCACGGCCGCCTGTTGAGACACGCCGGAGTTGGTTCGGCACGTTTGCTGCAGGCAGGGAGGTCGTGAGGATGTGACGGCGCACGCCTCCCTGCCAGAGCGTGGAAAATCGAAGCCCTTCTCAGTCAAAAGTTCTCCGACTGCACAGGGAGCGGGCTCACAGGGGGTCATCATGAGAGCCCACGCATGCCCGACCGGGCGACAGGCGCGCCGCGCCCCGTCGCCTCGTCATTAATGCGGGTGGTTGGAGAGCTGATCCGCTCGAGTCAGGCTCGTGCCCGGGACAGAGAGCTCGTCGAGCCCTCCGCACGCACAAGGCACCGAGTTCCTAGGGGACGAAGCTATGGGCCCCGGGCCCGGGGAGCGCACCTCGGGCCCGGGAATGCCCTAGTAATGTGCCCCGGGGACGCGACCCGGGGCTGAAGCTGTGGGCCCGGGACCGGGGGGCGAGGCCCGGGCACGTGAAGTCCCAGTAATGTGCCCCGGGGACGCGACCCGGGGCCAAGGAGGTGGGACCCGGGACCAGGGGGCGAGACCCGGGCCCGGGGATGTCCCTTAGTAATGTGCCCCGGGGACGGGACTTGGGGCTGAAGCTGTGGGTCCCGGGACCGGGGGGCGAGGCCTGGGCCCGGGAGGTCCCAGTAATGTGCACCGGGGATGGGACCCGGGGCTGAGGAGGCGGCTCTCGGGACCGGGGGGCGAGGCCCGGGCCCGGGTAGGTCCCCGGGACATGGGGCCCGAGGAGGTGGCCCCCGGGACCGGGGGCGACGCCAGGGCCCAGGAAGGTCCCCGGGACGCGGGGCCTGAGGAGGTGGCTCCCGGGACCGGGGGCGACGCTCGGGCCCGGGAAGGTCCAGCAATGTGCCCCGGGGGCGCGCCCCGGGATCGAGACTGGCTCCCGGGACGGGGGGTGGGACCCAGGTCCGGGAATGTCCCCGGGCTACGGGGCCTGGGGTGGATGTGAGCGGTCGTTGCGACTCGCCCGGGGAAGGTGCACCCGGGCCTCGCCAGTGCTCGGGCCCTAGGCACTCAGTGGGAGAACGGCCGTAGCCGGCCGCCACTTGTCCAGAATGTGGCCCCCGGAGGGGCTGACGTGGCCGAAGATCCACGCGTCCCCCGGGGACTGGGGACCCCCAGTCCTGTTTCGCCGACAGTGGCCCCTGGCCCTGTTGCTCGGCCAGGACCCACTCTGGGCAGGAACAGGGCCACGTCTTTGAGAAACGAGGGGACGTGGGGCCCACCTGGTTTGGCAGAAAATGAGACGGGGCGGCCATGCCGGAGCGGGCTGTCGCGGGACCGACTGAAGTCCCTCCTGCCGGAGAAGAGGGGGATGCTAGGGCCCAGCCGTCTTCTGCGAGGGGGGAGCGGGTCCTGGTCCCCTTTTTTTTGCTGCCCGGCGAACAGGGGCGTCGGGAGGCCGCCCGTGTTCGGGCGGATCACGAGAGCGGGCGGGCAGCGATCGCAATGGTGATGCAGCAGCTCACCGCCCATACGGTCACCACTGAGATCTTCGTGGCGACCCGCCGGCTGGAGATTGAGGCGGCAGAGGGGTGCGTTGTCCAATTGGAGGGCGCCGCCAAATTTGCCGCCGACGAGGCCTCCCACGTCCGGTCCGAGATGGAAGCGCGGGAGAAAGGAACTATCCTCCCGGGAGGATCACACCCGGGCCCAAGAGGCCGGGTTTGCGGCCCGGGAGAGTGAGATTGCCGCGCACGAGGAAGCCGCTGTGGTTCGCGAGGAGGCACGGAGAGCCGTGGGCGAGACCGCTGCAAGGGTGGTAGGGTTCCTCATTTGCGGTGAGCACCTCGTGGAGCCAATGGCCGGCGAGGAGTCCGAGGAAGACGTCAATTCCCTTCTGACACCGCCCGCGGCTGCCTTTCGGGCCCGGGGGCCCTCCATGCCCCGAGCGCAGCCAGCCCGGGGAGCGCAGCGAGGCCGTGGGAAAAGACTGCTAGAAGAGAGAACATACAAAAAGAGCCCCACGTGGGTTAGGTATGGCCGAAGTGTTGAGCTCGTACCTTTTGACTCGCCGGGAGCCTCTCGGGAACCGACCTTGACCGGGCACAGGGTCACCAGGCAGCGAAGCACCCGGCGCCTCAGCGGTGGCCGGGGAGGAGCTGGCCAGGCCGGGCACCGTAGCCCGCCCCGGGAATCTAGGCTGGCCCGACGGGGGGTTATGCCTAAGACCCCGGAGCATCGATAGTGCCCGGGGTGCGGTCCATGACCCGACCATCAGGCCTCAGCAACCGGGGCAACGCTAACCCAGCGGCCCTCGCGCCAGGCCCTGGCAGATTCCGCTTTGCCCCCGGGGCCGAGGAGAACGAAACACATGGCCATACAAACGGGGCAAGAATAGAAATTGAGCAATGTTTAAAGTGGGATAAGATTACGTATCTAGATGTTGAAAAGGGTGCTGTGGCTCCACGAGCACAATCCAGGGGCCAAGAGCGCTGCCCGCGACCGGACCAAAAATTTGCGCCGGGAAAAGGCCTGAGTTGAGGGCCCCCGGCCAGCGTCGAGGTTTGGAAAACCTACTCAACCCTGCTAGAGATGGGTCTAATCTGCACACGAGTGAACTGTGAGGGTATTTGGCTCGTTCCTTTGTCCATTCCATGCTACGAACCGAGGCATCAACCACCTCCCGAAGGCGTCCTCGCGGTCGCCACCGTACGGAGGAAAAGATCACGCATAAGCATTTCGCCCCCTACCTCCGGAAAAACCGATCTTGAGGCTAGCCAGACGGGGCACCGGAGCCGCTGGGGCCCGGGGCGCCACGCAAAGGGGCGCCACCATGGCCCCATGGGCTTGACAACGCCCCGGGCTTAGCACATGGGGACACGGTAGCCCGTTGGTAGGGAACTGATGATTATGCGCAAAACCCAGCCGCCGCACGGGCGCGGCCCGATTATGCCCCCAGGGGGTGAGACAGCCACGAACGCAACACACGGAAAAAGACGAAAGGCACGAGACCGGGAAGGATATTAAAAATGCTCCTCAGTAAAGGGTATACACATGGGGGCCCCGGCCAGCGTTGAAATTTGGAGAAATCCGGCGCTGGCCCGGGCACACCGCAACTTACAGGATGTGTTTACAGATAAAAATTTGCGAAGATGCTCCACGTGCCAGGGATTGGGAGGCGGATCCCATCCTCCTTGCCCAGTCTTACCGAGCCTAGTTGGGAGACACCGATCACCAGGAAGGGGCCTTCCCACAGGGGGGAAAGTTTATTTCTTTCCGGCACGTGTGAGGACACGGCGGAGGACTAAGTCCCCGACCTCGAGTGATCGGGCCTGAACCTTACGCCGACGATAGCGCTTGAGGCTTTGCTGGTTAGGAGCGAGGCGCGTGGCCTCGCTGGCGAAGTATACCGGCTTCTGTTATGTGCGCCCCTACCCCGGCCTGACGGGGGCCGGGAGCACGGGCTCAGCTCCCTCGGGAGGAAGCGAGCTCTCGTGGTCGAGGACAGATGTGGCCCCGGGACCCGGGGCCCCGGCTAGAATATGCTCGGACCCGGAGGCCCGGGCTGATATGTGGAATGAGTCGGGACGACCTCCCCGGATCCGCTATCGCTAGGACGAAGCTGTCCGGGTAATCGCGCCCTGTAGTTGAAGTCCGGGTGCCGCGTCCTCAGACTCGCCCTCGCCTTGGCGAGGCTGCCCGGGTTCGGGCTCCCCGGTGTCGGGCCAGGGGCGCGGATCCCGGGACATGGACCCTGGACCCTGGCGCCCCGGCTCGAAATATGTAGTGTATATGTGCCCGGGACTCGGGGGCCCGGGCTGAGATGTGGAATGAATCGGGACAACTTCCCCAGACCCGCTCTCGCTAGGACGAAGCGGTCCGGGTAATCGCGCCCTGTTGGAGTTGTTCCGGGTGCCGCGTCCCTAGACTCGCACTCGCCTTGGCGAGGCTGCCCGGGTTCGGGCTTCCCGGTGTTGGGCGCGGGGCGCGGATCTCGGGACGTGGACCCAGGACCCCGGGGCCCCGGCTCGAACGTGGTAAATATGTGCCCGGGACCCGGGGGCCCGGGCTGAGATGTGGAATGAATCGGGACGACTTCCCCGGACCCGCTCTCGCTAGGGCGAAGCGGTCCGGGTAATTGCGCCCTGTTGGAGTTGTTCCGGGTGCCGCGTCCAAGACACGCACTCGCCTTGGCGAGGCAGTCCGGGTTCGGGCTTCCCGGGGTCGGGCGCGGGGCGCGGATCCCGGGACATGGACCCTGGACCCTGGCGCCCCGGCTCGAATGTGGTAAATATGTGCCCGGGACCCGGGGGCCCGGGCTGAGATGTGAAATGAATCGGGACGACTTCCCCGGACCTGCTCTCGCTAGGACGAAGCGGTCTGGGTAATCGCGCCCTGTTGGAGTTGTTCCGGGTGCCGCGTCCCCAGACTCGTACTCGCCTTGGCGAAGCTGCCCGGGTTCGAGCTTCCCGGTGTCGGGCGCGGGGCGCGGATCTCGGGACATGAACCCAGGACCCCGGGGCCCCGGCTCGAATGTGGCCCGGGCGGCTGATCCCGGGCCACGCGCTTGTCGGGCAAGGGGCACTCAACGACGAGCGCTGCGCTTACCACTTGCGGCGTTGCCGCTTAGGGGATGCATATGGGAGCTCATCTTGAGCTGGTGCCACGAGGACAGGGAGAGTTGTCAGGCACCTCTTGAGCTCGTCGAGGGCTTGATCAACCTCATCCGTCTAAGTTAACTGCCCGGTCTCCTTGAGAAGGTTGAAGAGGGGGAGGGCACGCTCCTCTAGCCTGGAGACGAAGCGGCCGAGTGCAGGCACGCACCCGGCCAGCTTTTGAGCCTCCCTGAGCGAGCTGTCCCTCCCCGGGTACCCGGGCCGGACGGTCCTCGGGGCCGAAAGTGACCTGGGCGTCCGACCACTTCAGCCTCCGAGGTCGCCGCTGCGCCCGGGGTCAAGGCCAGCAACTCGCGCTTCATGGCTTTGAAGCCACGGCGCGAGGAGCGGGCATGCGCCCCGCCATCGAGGGTGGCGAGGACGTTCTCGGGTTCTTAGAACTCGAGAGGTTGCTCCGGATCGGGAGCGGGATTCGGACTGTTGATCGGCCTGACCGTTGCCCCAAATCGGACCGTCCGCCTAGGGATCGGACCGTCCGAATCACCCTAATCGGGCTTGGCCTGCTGCCGCTCCTGGCGGGACTTCTTGACGCGCTCGGCCAACTTCTGGATGGCGCGGCACTCCGTGAGGTCGTGCGAGTCCGTCTCGTGGACGGTGCACCACTTCCGGGCCATTGCCGGCTTGACACGCTCGGCCAAGCCCTGGACGGCGGGGCACTCCGTGAGGTCGTGCCGATCCGTCTGGTGGAGGAGGCACCACTTCCGGGCCATTGCCGGCGGTAGCGGCGCACGCTCGGCCTTTTGCCGCTTGCCGCCATCATCGCCCCCGTGGGCAATGTCGCCCCGGGGGCTGCTCGTGGCGGCCAAGGCAGAGATCTCGGCTGCCTCCTTGTTCTTCTGGCACTTCCTCCTGTTCTGCCGTGATGCGGAACGTGAGGGTTCGCCGTCCTCTCCAGGGCCCTTGTCGGGGGCCTCGGGAGGCGCGGCAGCGTCAGCGCGCCGCTCGCGCTGCCGCTCGTTCGTGACCCAGGCGTCCTCATGAGTCCGCATCCGGCTTAGCCAGTCATGGAGGTCGCTGGGGCCATTGTTGGTCGGAGGTACGGCGCGAGGTGCCGCGCTCCGGGCTTGGTTCTACTTCGGGGTGGGGGGCCGGTCCGCGCTAGATGCCGCGCGGTCGGCGCTCTCGGCCCCTGAGTAGCTGTCGGTGGCGACCCGGTGATGGGCCGCGCCTACCAGGCCGGCGACTTCGTTGAGCCACCGCCGCTCCCGGCCTCCACCCCCGGTAAATGCCGGGGGGTGGCACAGGAGGGTTTCCGCCGTCAGGAGAGTTCCTTGGGGCGAAGCTGACTGGAAGTTGGGACGGTGGCGCGTCCGTTCGTGCCTTATGGATGAGGCCGCGGCAGACCTAGCGGGGCACTTGCCGGCTCCCTCCGCAAGGGAAGGGGCCGAGGACGCACAACCAGGCCGCCGGGCACGCGCCACACGCCCCCAGGAAGGCGAGGAGGGGGAACGTGGCGGGCTCGCCACAGGGCTAACGTCGCCCGGTGGGGTGAAGCCGCCGGACTCCTCATCTGAGTCTCGCAGACAATGGCCTCCTGCCATGGAGTGTGCCGGCGTTGTGGACGCCAACGTGCCGCCTGTAAGAGAAACTCCCCCTACCTAGCGCGCCAGCTGTCGGAGAAGTGAACCCCAACCGCGGGGAGTCTGGTGACCCCCCTTTGAGGTTCGGCCAGGGGAGTTGTTCACAGGACGGCAGCGGTGTCTGGGAGACGATAGATGCTCGGGCACCGGGGGCCCGGGCTGAGAGATGGCACGCAAGGAGGTACGAGAAGTATACAGGTTCGGACAGCGCGGAGGCGTAATACCCTACTCCTGTGTGTGTTTTCTATGTGGGAGATGAATGTGGTTTGCTCTTACAAGGAGTCCATCAGCCCGGGAAGCTCTACCGGAAGCCAGACTCGAAGAAGAAGAAGACTAACTCAAGCTGAAGTTGAAGACCAAAACCTGAAGAAATCGTCTTGCTGTAGGCTCGGATCCTCCTTTTATCGATCAAGGGGAGTCCACAGTGCCCAGTACACAGAGAAAGCTAGGTATGAGATGTCTTGTCGTGTACGTCCGCGGCCGCCTGTTGAGCCACGCTGGAGTTGGTTCGGCACGTCTGCTGCAGGCAGGGAGGTCGTGAGGATGTGACGGCGCACGCCTCGCTGCCAGAGCGTGGAAAATCGAAGCCCTTCTCAGTCAAAAGTTCTCTGACTGCACAGGGAGCGGGCTCACAGGGGGTCATCATGAGAGCCCACTCATGCCCGACCGGGCGATAGGCGCACCGCGCCCCGTCGCCTCGTCATTAATGCGGGTGGTTGGAGAGCTGATCCGCTCGAGTCAGGCTTGTGCCCGGGGCAGAGAGCTCGTCGAGCCCTCCGCGCGCACAAGGCACCGAGTTCCTAGGGGACGAAGCTGTGGGCCCCGGGCCCGGGGAGCGCACCCTGGGCCCGGGAATGCCCCAGTAATATGCCCTGGGGACGCGACCCGGGGCTGAAGCTGTGGGCCCGGGACCGGGGGGCAAGGCCTGGGCACGCGAAGTCCCAGTAATGTGCCCCGGGGACGCGACCCGGGGCCGAGGAGGTGGGACCCGGGACCAGGGGGCGAGACCCGGGCCCGGGGATGTCCCTTAGTAATGTGCCCTGGGGACGCGACCCGGGGCTGAAGTTGTGGGTCCCGGGACCGGGGGGCGAGGCCCGGGCCCGGGAGGTCCCAGTAATGTGCCTCGGGGACGGGACCCGGGGCTGAGGAGGCGGCTCCCGGGACCGGGGGACGAGGCCCGGGCCTGGGAAGGTCCCTAGGACGTGGGGCCCGAGGAGGTTGCCCCCGGAACCGGGGGCGACGCCAGGGCCCAGGAAGGTCCCCGGGACGCGGGGCCCGAGGAGGTGGCTCCCGGGACCGGGGGCGACGCCTGGGCCCAGGAAGGTCGAGCGATGTGCCCCGGGGGCGCGCCCCGGGATCGAGACTGGCTCCCGGGACCGGGGGGCGGGACCCAGGTCCGGGAATGTCCCCGGGCTACGGGGCCCGGGGTGGATGTGAGCAGTCGTCGCGACTCGCCCGGGGAAGGTGCGCCCGGGGAAGGTGCACCCGGGCCCCGCTAGTGCTCGGGCCCTAGGCACTCAACGAGAGAACGGCCGTAGCCGGCCGCCACTTGTCCAGAATGTGGCCCCCGGAGGGGCTGATGTGGCCGAAGATCCACCCGTCCCCCGGGGACTGGGGATCCCCAGTCCCATTTCGCCGACACACTCTATGTGAATTATGCCTCTTGTTCTTGGTGGATTGACTCTGGTGCAACTGTGCACGTTACCAATTTATTTCAGGAATTGCGTTCCGTGAGGACTTTCACAAAGGGGGAGCGAAGTCTTAGAGTTGCGGATGGTAATGAACTTCATGTTGAGGCTATTAGAGATCTTTCATTAGTTCTAGGAGGAGGCTTCAAGCTATTATTGCATAATGTTCTTTATGTTCCATCTGTCAAAAAGAACCTTATTTCCGTTGCTTGTTTAACGGAACATGGTTTTAGAGTTGATTTTGGAGACATTGAATGTTTCATTAAGTTTGTAGGCCTTGCTTTTAAGCGAGGCAAACTTTATTTGCTCTCTCTTAATGAATCTGCAATGACCTTGTGTGATGTTGCTAATCATGTTAAGATAAATAAGACCACATCGAAACTATGACACTGTCGTTTAGGCCATATCTCAAAGGGGAGGATGAAGCGTCTCGTTAAAGTTGAGATACTTCAACCATTAGATTTCACTGAGAAAAATCCCTGCTTAGACTGTATCAAAGGCAAATTCACTAAAACAATTAAGAAAGGGGCCACTAGGAGTACGGGAATACTTGAGTTAATCCACACGGATATTTGTGGACCCTTCCCAGTGACATCAGTAGACGGTTTTGATTCCTTCATTACGTTTATTGATGACTTTTCCAGTTATGGCTACATTTTCCCCATTAATGACCGGTCTGAAGCACTAGATAAGTTCAAGATTTTTAAGGCTGAGGTAGAAAATCAGCATAATGTTAAAATTAAAGTAGTGCGCTCAAACCGAGGAGGAGAATATTATGGGAAAAGTGCTTCATACGGGCAAGTTCCGGGGCTATTTGCCAAGTTCCTACAGGAAAATGGCATAGTTGCCCAATATTCTATGCTTGGTGAGCCACAACAGAATGGAGTTGCTGAGTGTCACAATCGCACACTAATGGACATGGTGCGTAGCATGGTTAGTCACTCTAGCCTGTGTGTGAAATTGTGGATGGAGGTACTAAAGACAGCCGCTCATATTCTGAATCGGGTGCCTACTAAGTCCATACCTAAGACACCTTATGAATTATAGACTGCTAGAAAGCCGAGTATAAATTATTTAAGAGTATGGGGATGCGTTGTTGAAGCCAGACCTTTTAATCCATATCTAAAGAAATTAGATCCTAAGACTGTGAGCTGTCACTTCATTGGGTACCCAGAAAGATCTAAGGGGTATCGGTTTTATTGCCTAGACCATGTCAATAAATTCATGGAAAGAAGACACGCTATCTTCTTAGAGAATGATCAAATCTGTGGGAGCTCACAGGACAAACAGTTGGACCTTGAGGAAATCCGTGTCACCATGTCGGTTATCCAACAGGAAAATCTGCCTGTGTCTCAGCAAGTGCCACAGGCATCCTCTTCTGTGGATCCATCTACAGTTGAAGGTACTAATGAACCTGTAGCACAAAATGATGTATACACTGATGTGCAAATTCCTTAGCCCGCTGGAGTTCCGGATGAACAACTAAGAAGATCACAGTGGGAGAGGAGATCTGCCATTCCTAGTGATTATGAGATTTTTATTGAAGAAGACATTGGGAAAGCAGATGATCCCACTTCATTTAAGGAAACCATCATTAGTGAAAATTTATCCAAGTGGCTTGACGCCATGGAAGATGAACTAAAGTCTATGGACGCTAACGATGTCTGGGATTTAGTAGAAATTCTTGAAGGAGTTAAAACAGTAGGCTGTAAGTGGGTCTACAAAACTAAGTATGACTCCAGGGAAACGTCGAACGATTCAAGGCGAGACTCATAACCAAGTGTTTTTCGTAGAGAGAGGGAATAGACTATAATAAAATCTTTCCCCGGTCTCTAAGAAGGACTCATTTAGAGTTGTTATGGCGCTGGTAACTCATTATGATTTAGAGTTACACCAGATGGATGTCAAGACTGTATTTCTTAATGGTGACTTACATGAGCAAGTTTTCATGGCACAACCGGAGGGTTTTGCCATGAAAGGCAAGGAGCATATAGGATGCAGGCTAAAGAAATCTATTTATGGTCTTAAGCAAGCGTCTAGATAATGGTACCTTAAATTCGATGATATAATTAAGAATTTCGGATTTAAGGAGAATGAAGTGGATAATTGTGTTTATATAAAGTATAAGGGTGGTAAGTTTATAATCTTAGTACTCTATGTGAACGATATTCTATTAGCAAGCAACGATAAGCATTTGCTGCATGAGACTAAAACTTTTTGTCCTCTAAGTTCGATATGAAAGATCTTGGTGAAGCCTCTTATGTTTTGGGTATTAAGATACACCGATATAGGTCTAGAAGAGTATTAGGGTTATCTCAGAGGTCATACATTGACAAAGTACTTGAAAGATACAATATGAGTAAGTGCTCTGTCACGCCTGCGCCAATTGTTAAGGGCGATAAGTTTGGTTTATTCCAAAGCCCGCAGAAGCAATTAGAAAAGGACCAGATGAGGTCGATTCCGTATGCTTCAGCTGTCGGAAGCTTAATGTATGCACAAGTCTGTATGCGACCGGACTTGGCTTTTATAACCGGAATGCTTGGCAAGTACCAGTCTAACCCAGGTCTAGACCACTAGAAGGCTATTAAGAAAGTTTTGCGTTATTTGTAAGGCAGTAAGCATTACATGCTAACTTATAGAAAGTCTGATAACCTTGAAGTTATTGGTTATTTAGATGCTGATTTCGCAGGATGTGTAGACACTAAGAAATCTACATCAGGCTATGTCTTCACTCTTGCAGGAGGCGTCATTTCATGAAAAAGCTCCAAACAATCTCTCACTGCAGCGTCGACGATGCAGTTTGAGTTTATAGCATGTTATGAGGCAACCGGGCAGGCCGTATGGCTTAAAGGCTTTATTCCGAGACTGAGAGTGGTAGACAGCATTTCTAAACCACTCACTATATACTGCGACAATAAAGCCACAGTGTTCTATTCAAGTAACAACAAGTCAAGTGGTGCTGCCAAACACATTGACATAAAGTATTTCGTTGTGAAAGATAAAATCTAGAATCAAACAATTAAAGTTGAGCACATAAGCACTAAGTTAATGCTTGCGGATCTGCTCACTAAAGGTCTACCACCCAATTTATTTAATGAGCATATTGCCGGTATGGGATTAGTAGGTAGCCTGTAAGTGTGATTCTGGAATAGGAGCATAAAAATCAATCAACACCCTATGAGAGTAAGTTGTTTCCTATCGAGGCAATTTGGTGACTATAGATAATATTGTCGTAGTGGCGTTTCATTGACTGCTGTGACACATTATTTTAGTTCGCCATACTATTTAGATTGGACTCGTTAGCCTTAAGATCAAGTGAGAGAATGTTGGTTGATCTAAATGGCCATCGAGCCATTGTGAGGCGTGTGGGCTCGGCCCACCCACTCCCACACGCTGCTAACGAACGTGGTGCGAGTTCTACGCACGCGCGCATCGATCGGTAGCGCCGTTTTTTTCTCTAACGGAATTGCCCCCGATCTCCTCCAGCACAAAATTAAAAGAGGCTACGGCACATGAATAGGTGATGATCTATCTCATGCTAAGCTAACCCCGAAAACTCTATCCGATCCTAAGCCTGCTGGAAGGAGACCGAAGGACGATCTCCTTCTCTATCATCGGCCAGTGCAGCTGGCGGCCGGAGGAGCGACGCCACCCACAAGCCGACCGACGGGCTACCACTCTATGGCCGATAAATTCGAACACCACAACAACGATGGGCTCCAACACAACCAGTCAGTAACATCACCTCAATTCTTGTATATGTTAAGGTTAAGATTAAGTATAAGATTTAATACGTTGACCTCCGTTAACCGAGGAAAAATTGACCGGCCCAGATTTTTCTTTAAGAAAATAAATTAAAGTTATACCTTTATATGACGTTAGTGACGGACGAAAATTTTGACAGAAATAATATTCATTTTTATAATAGTAGAGATAGAGATTAATACTTGTAGGTTTCTTGGCTTACGAGATAAACAGAGGCCACATTAATATTAATGTGCACTGTTATTGTCAGCAGATGATAACGTGCCATATGCTGACATAAAAAAATAATCCATCTCTCTCTCTCATTCTGCATCGTGTTCGTCCAGATTTCCGCATCCAAGGAGAGCCCCTTCTCTACTGCTTGCTCTTCCAAAAGGAAGAAGAATTGAAGAGTGTGTGTGGCTGTGGCCTCAGCACAATCCTGAAGCCTGAAGGCATCATCCCCAGAAGGCCGCAAGCTGAAGCTCGAGCAAGCTGTAAGAATCCATGCACCCGTCCAACTCTCTCTCTACCTATCTAGCTATTTCTCTTCCTTTCCAATTGGTGTTAGATCTGAGTTTACAGGCAGCATGCTGTCCTAGCAAGCTCCACCACCCGCAGGCGCAGGACCCGCTCCGGCCGCCGCGCAAGACGGCGCCGTGGACGGAGCGGCTGCTGGATGACCTCCTCCTCCTCGCCGACGCTCACGGGTGCTTCCGCGAAGCGCTCCTTGTGCTGAAGCAGCTCCTCGCCGAGGCCCACGCCGCGCTCCGCCGCCGCGACGCGACCCGCCTCGCTGCCGAGCTACGCGCGCGGCGCCGGTCAGACCGCGATCTCTCCCGCCTCGCCTCCACATTGCGTGACCTCTCGTACCGTTCTTCCTCCGCCGCAGCAGCGTCCGACTTCGGCGAAACCGCTCTAGCCGAGGCCGTCGAGGGTGCCACGTGCGCGGCGGCGGCCGCGTCCGCCTCCATCTTCGCCGGGCTCGCATCCGCTTCTGCCTCCTCCGCGAGACTGGGCCGAGACGACGTTTGGGCGCGTAGCAACGGCGTAGCGACGACAGCGGACGAAAACTAGCGTAGCGACGACAGCGGACGAAAACTAAGTGTCGGCGAGCGGACGATTCGGACAGAGGAAACAATCCTTATTATAATAATAGTAGAGATACAAACTCTGATTAAATCTTGACCATTATAATCTAGACTTACCATGATTTAACGATGTAGATATTTCTTTTTTTCTCAATTAATATGGTAATTTCTAAGACGATCAGAGTTAAAATGATGTCTTTGTTTCGAGCTATTATTATAATGTAATAATAAATTTATCTAAATTTGTATTTAAAAAATACATCAATATCTACACCATCAAATTAATTTTATTAAAATTCATCGTGAAACATATCTTGACATTTTATTTATTTGGTATTGATGCCAATTATTTTTCTATATAATTTAATCAAAGTTAAAAACTTTTTAACTTAACGAAACTAAAAACACTTTATACTATTAAAAAAAGGGAGGGAGTAGCTAGCTTCTGCTTGCTTCGCGTCGTCACTTACGTATGCCATGTGAAACTACGTAAGTACTCTTTCGGGTCAAAAAAATATTTGACAATTTGATTTTTTTTACGTTATTAATTATTTGAGGTGTTAGTTTAAGCATAGTTCGAACCTAACTTCTCTTATTTTCCGTGAGCACGCTTTCCGAAGTGTTAAACGGTACGTTTTTTACAAAAATTTTTTATCTAAAAGTTGTTTTAAAAATCATATTAATCTATTTTTAAGTTTAAAATAATTAATACTCAATTAATTATATGCTAATGGTTCACCTTGTTTTATGTGATCATTATCTTCTGCCTCTCTCCGTATCAAACTCAGCCTTAACCATCATTTTATGTTAAAATGAGTAGTAAGTTTGTGAGATTATCTGATTATGAAAGAATGTTTCAATACAAATTTACCCGTACTGGTTTTAGAGTTTTTTATATTTAAACTAAGTATTCTAAAAGTTTTTGATGAATAAAGTTTTAAAAGTTTAATAGGATCTTATATAAAACATCACGTAATGTATTTGTGACCGGAGAGAGCATACGCAAGATCGACGTCGTAGAAACAGCCAGCATACAGTGATAGGATTACATGCATGCATGCGTGCCAAGTTAAATTTGAGATCGTGCTAGCTTTGCCTGTTTATGATCGAGCCTAAATTGAGCATAAGCAATTTTTCCTCAGGCAGGCACTGAAGCAACTGAAATCTGACGACGACTGATTCATAATCCGGCCATGTGATGGAATTAGTTTTTCTTTAACACTTGCGATTTGTTGTATAATAAATTGCACGGTCAACAAAAAGCCAAAAGTTTTATGCTGCCATGTGAACAATTACATTGGAGTACAAAAACTAGCTGGACATGGCATCAGCAACCAAATTAAGACATTGACGACGACTGACCCGTATAATCCTTTCGTGAGATGGAATTATTTGTTGCATACTATATTTCACGGTCAACAAAAGCCAACTGTTTTATGCTGCCATGTGAACAAGCGTTGAAGTTCTTTTGAGGAGATGATTTTATGACAATTCAAACCAATTCCAATGTCTATAAGTGAGATGTGGGAGGAGGGACGTTGAGTATAAAGGATAGTCGATTAATAAAAGGGTCCAAGAACACCAATAAGTGAAGGAAAGATTGTTCAAAGCTCACCACTTTATCGTTCCGTCAAAAACGAAAAAAAGGGTATATTGAACCTCGCTGTTACCTGAAATACTAATACAGTATGTTGCATATAATGAAAATGTGTCCGGTGCGTCCGAACACCTAAATCCTAATACAAACAGTATGTTATGTGTAAGTGTAACGTAGTTTTTTGCCCAGATACATCTTCATGTAGAGACCAGATTGAATCCTATTTGTACCTCTGATCGTGCTCGTACCAGCCCAGGTACATCGTCCTCCCTCCGTCGAGCTTGACCCGGTAATCAGGTTAGCTCTTCTTTGGTTTGCTCCTTCTCCCTTGCTGCCACCCCTCTCCCACCTCCGGTGGCTAGTGGTACGCCCTCTACCCCTCCCACCTTTAGTGATCAGTGTCCTTTTTCCCTGTTGTCAATCCTGCCTACTGCCCTCTCCCAATTCATGGCCGGTGGTACCACCGCCGTCAACTACCACCCGGTACTGGTCAGCCACTTCCCCGGCCATCTCTATAAGCCCCAGAAATCCCCCACTTTGCCCTCTCCTCATCCACCCTACCTAGGAATCCTAACTCGGCAGCGTGTGGGCACGTCACGGGCTCGTGGTAGCTGGAACCCGTTCGCGCTGTTAGTGATATGCCTTAGAGATAATCATAGAGATGATTGTATCACATACTATGTTTATAAATAAAGTGTTCCTTAAGATAGTTAACATATTATTGATCAATAAATATGTGAATTATTCATAAGACTGTTTATATGATATGTTACTATTTCTAAATAATCCCTGATTATATATCATATATGGAATAGATATGATTTTAAGATCAGTACATGTATTGATTGATGATCATGTCTCGTCGATCATGGTATGAAGATACCAAATCAATAATGTGGACACATGTTAGAGAATATGTTATTGGATAGACCCAACATGTGACACTGCAAGAGTTTTATATGATATGCCATCAGTTGGTCTCAAGTAGTATTGGTGTATAACTCTTATACCTGAGATTATCATGGTTCTTGACATATATAGTAACTTAGTTTGGAGCTGCCAAATGCTACTTCGTAACTGAGTGGTTATAAAAGTAGTATGTGGGTTTGCTATGAAACATGTAGTGGGATGTGAATAATCAAGATAAAATTTACCACTCCCAGTTAATGAGAGAGATATCTCTGGGCCCCTCAATGTAATAGACTACTGAAGTGCATAGCCATGCCGAGTGATTGAGGAGTTAATCATGAGTTGAGTAATCTATCACATGGTCGAGTGAATGATTGAGCTAACGAAAGGACGTCACACTTCTCGTGTTGAGCTTAATCGATATCGTGTGACAAAGGGATTCGTACATGTATATACTACAGGTTCACCCGATAGGATTTTTGTGTGCACTCGACGGGTCAATATGCCTTGCTAGAGACTGCTATTGACACGTGGACCGAAAAATTGCTTTCGGGTTGCAACCAAGTGCACATGAACCAATTGTTGGAATAGAGATCCGAATAGAGTTCCTAATGGGCTTGTGAGGCTCAGTTAGATACTCTATATATTCAGGGGTAAGACGCGGTAGAAACCCCTCTCTCCCTAGCACGAGAAAAACTCTAGCCGTACCTCTCCCCACGAGCCAAACCTTAGCCGCGCGCGGACACTAGCACTTCCACGCGCGGCGTTCTAACCTCGGACATGTGGATACCGGTAGAGACACTGCTGCCTTGCGGCATTGGTTGGCGGGGAACATGAGAAGGTGATCGCCTGAGGAGGAGACACTCGTGCAAGGAGGTGACGATCGGATTGAGCAGATCGACTACTTCCTCTACGTCGGCGCGCGTTTCGTCGGATTGGGCTACTCCTACTCTGCTTTCGCTGCTCTGCACGTCGAGTAGTAACGATCCATGATCTTTTACTCGCATGGTCTCTTGGTTTACACGGTAGAATATTTTGTTTTGCGCTATCGTAGTCTACTCGTAACCTGTACGCGCGCACGTCCACATTAGCCTTTTTCCTATTCGGGTGTACAGGTGTGATACCTATTATTGCTCTAAGCAAAAGTAAAACTCTGAAGGATAATATTTCATATGTATATATCTTTCTCTTAACACAAACCATAGGACACGAGTGAGCGTGACCTATAGTAAGCGTGTTGGATCGATTAGTCGAGCGTGTATGCTCATCTTATCAAATCTTAATTTGATAATGATTTGATAAGTATAAAAAACAAAAGCATAAATTAAGATGTCAACTAGCAACTATTCCCGGCAATTAACCTATTTGCCTCGGCGGCAGAAAAACTGCTAAACCTGTAAACTGCGTGGGCAACTTGACACTTAAGTAGCCCATTGTAGCGTTAATTGTACTCCTAATTATATTATATAGTAGCCTACTTGTCTCTCTGACTGCGGACTTGTTCAACAGTATTCGTCTATAAAACGCTCTTCGCAGTAGCAATCTAGCATAGACATCGTGTGGTGTTATTCTCCAATCCCAAGGTTATACATACCGTCGTCACTCTTAAGAGCCCTTGGTCGTCGGTTCCGCCTTAGGGCAAATTTAGGTAAATTTTCTAGCTTTGCATGCATGTGAATTATTTTGTTTCTTAATGTCTCAAAGCACGAGTTAATATCTCCATATTTCAGCTATAGTACAAATGTTTCATGCTACTTGCGATAACTACGCATTAACTTTTTTTTTTATGGGAACTACGCGTTAATTGACTATGCAGTGGACGTACGTGAGCTTTCTTTTTTTTTTAATAAATTGAACGCCTTTATTTCTTCTATAAATTAATCCCTTCTTACTCTTCCTGAAAGTTTTTCATTTTCATACGAAACCTTTTGAGTTTTGGTAGATATATATGTTATGTATATATAATTTTAACTAGTAGATTTCATGAATTCATAATAGTAGCCAACGTATAATACTTTTTTTTTCTGTAGACATACCCACTCCACAAGAGAGAATCTTAGGTGCTAGTGCTACTGCTACCACATTTTACGATGCTACCGAACCACTCCTTGCGTTTGAAAATATAAGACATATTAGGTTTCATCACGGTCTTCAACATTATACTTTGCTCATTAGTTTCTTTTATAATTTATTGTTAACAACCACAAAATGTTATCACAAAATTAACATGATATAAAAATGAACACAGGAGACATAATATAGGAATGTTGCTATCTCTTTATTAATCAATGATCAATGTATACAATGAAGACACCTCTGTCTCTCTATTTATAGGTAGAGAAGACTAGAGATAAACCATAAATTTATCTCTAACTAATTTAACATGATATATAAAATTATTAAATACGAATATAATGATACTACTACATGCATGACATTAAACATATATATATTTTTAAGTTTAGTTATTAGTCAAAATTTTTAAGTACTGATTTTATGAAAAACAAAAATATCTTTATATATATATATATATATATATATATATATATATCTCTCTCTCTCTCTCTCTCTCTCTCTCAAACGGAAGGAGTACCAACGTTATAATGTAATTTGAGTGCACTTCGGTGCACCTGTAGCAGCGGGCAGCGCACCTGAGATGCTCTCCTGTTCACTTCACTAAGTTCGCTCCCGTAGGAAAGAAATAACCGATCGAACATTCGCTGAACATTTATATATATGTGCTGGCTGAATGGCTACTTGTTCCTAAATCTATAGTCTTATATTAAACTAACTTAACAGGAAATTAATCTATATATTTGCTCTCTAGTCATAGAATCTATCATCTTATTAAAGGATAATAAGAGACAAAGAAACTTCTGTGTTTGCTCTCAAGACCTAGTTAGCGCTTAATCGTATTACAGGAGAAAAAGAGAACTTCTAAACCATTGATTATAGTGGGGTCCAGAATATAACTGTGTGTATTTATTGGGCAAGCTCGATCTATCATGATAAAACAAACTCGAGATACACATGCAGGAAAAACACCAAAGTTCACACCGCCCACACAATTATGCACACGAGTATACGGTATTAATAAGAATCTACAGAGGTTTAGGTGTATTCATCGTTGAGCCTCGCGATCTTGAGTGTGTCAAGAGTGTGGTATACATGCGTTACGTGGTGGTGTGTCTATTGTTAGTGATATGCCCTAGAGGCAACATGGATATGTTAAATATATCACAAGCTATGTTTATAATATATTGATTTGTTCCTTGAAATAGACACTATCATTATTGATCAATGAGTATGTGACTTATTCATGAGACTCTTAATATCAAATGTTGCTATTTCTAAATGATCCCTGATCATATATCATATGAGGAACAAATATGATTCTAATATCAGCATATGTATTGATTGATGATCATGTCTTATGGATCATGGTATGGAGATACCAAATCGATAATATGGACATATATAAGTGAACATATGTTGGATAGACCCGCCATGAGATACTGCAGAGATTTTATGTGTCATCAGTTAGTCTCAAGTAGTGTTTATGTAGAGTCCTTACACTTGAGATCATCATGGTTCCCAACATACGTAGTAGCTTATTTTGGGACTACTAAACACTACTCCGTAACTGGGTAGTCATAAAAGTGGTCTTCGGGTTTGCTATGAAACATGTAGTGAGATATGAATGATCAAGATAGAATTTGCCCTTCCTTATGGGAGAGATATCTCTGGGCCCCTCGAAGTAATGGATTATGGAAGTGCATGGCCATGCTACGGTGATTGAGGTGTCAATCACAAGTTTATAATCCATCACAGGATCGAGAGAGTGATTGAGCTATTAAGAGGATGACACAAGTCTCGCTTTGAGCTCAATCGATATCGTGAGGCAAAGGGATTTGTACATAAGGACATTACAGGTTCAGCCGATATGATCTTTACGTATATCTTGGGGCTAATATGCCTTGCTAGAGGCCGCTATTAACAGGGTGACCAGAAAGGCGTTTCTGGGTCGTGACAAAATATACGTGAACCTACAGGGTCGCACACTTAATGGGTTGGAACACTTATTCGAATGTGATTCGAATATGGGCTCGATTCGGATAGAGATCCGAGTAGACTCTTACTGGGTCTAGGTCCACGAGGCCCGAGTAAGGTGGTCTATATATAGGGAGGCGAGGGGCTGAGGAGTTTCACGAGTGTTTTCTGTTAGCCTCGAGCAAAACCCTAGCCGCCACCTTCCGAGCCAAACCCTAGCCGCTCACGAGTGCTAGTACACTCGCGATCGGTGTTTCAGCCCCGGACGTGTGGATACCCGTAGAGGCGCTGCTCGTTGCGGCGTTGATCGGCCGGAGATCGACTAGTTCCACTACTACCTCGACGCGCGCGTGGTTGGACCGGCTTCTCCAACTCTTCCTCCGCTGCACTGCGCGTCTAGTGGTAACGATCCATAATCCCTTCTTTCGCATGATGTCCTGGTGTGCGCGGTAGAAAATTTTTATTTTTGCTATCGTAGCCTACGCGTACTCCTTCATCTATATGATGGAAAGAAAAAAAAAAGAGATACGCACATGCATATATACGTATTATTTGAGCTCGATTATCTGTCTTTTATTTTTCTAATGGGAGAAAGAAAAATCCAGTCCGGACTATTAACTGAACCATAATCATGTAGACATTATATCCCACCCAGCGAATTGACACCGTATGTAGATTGGCGGGACAATGTATGTAGAAGCTTCTGTGAGATTTCTGGATATTGACTTAAAAATTGGGCCGAACATGTCTGGTAAAAGAAACTAGAAGTATGCATCTCCTTTGCACGTGAGAGGAGAGAATAATAATAATTTTAAATTTTAATATCTCTAAGGCAGGGAACAACACATGGTTGTGTACTGTTTGATGAACACAAATAGGCAGGGGAGAAGCCAGGAATTGGGTATGGGGGACCAAGGTAATAAGCCAATCCATTGTCGACAACAATCAATGAACAAATTAACCGGCATCCTAATAATCATATAAGCAATCAATTGTTTTCCTCTTCATCTTGCTTGAGCAATCAACTAGGATTTAGGAGACATTGTCTCTAGTGGATGGCTGATTGTCGATGAAGAAGACATATGTACCGTCTCAGTTCTCACGGCGACGGCGATTGCCAGCCACGTCCAAATAGGGGAGAAGTCACGCTGTCGAGAAGTCGGCCTGCCGCCACGCCGGATGGCTGGAAAGTGGAGCAATGATGAGTTTTTCAAATTATAAAATACTCTCTCCATCCCATAGTACTACTACCTTTAGCATTTAAATTTATTCTAAAATACTGCTACTTCTTCACCTATTAATCAATCACAACCATCCCTTTATTAATTTTTTCACTATCTCCTCATCTCAACCAATCACAACCACTACTCAATCCCAACCTTAATTTTCTCAAAAAAAAATATAAAAGCCCTACTATTATGGAACAAAGGGAGTATATAATAATGGTTTCATAACTTTTAAGAGTATATTTTATAAGAAGTCTGTCAAATTACTTTGTCAATCAAAGTTAAGAGGCCCTAGGCCACTAATTTAGTTGGTCTAAACTCTAAATTATAAGAGTAAATACATATAAAAGTATATTGTATAGGAAAAACTATCAAAGAGTTCATGACATTTAGAATATACTTTTATAGTTTTCAATTAATGTGAGACTTTCCTGACTTTTCAATTAATCTAAAATTTTCTACCTTTAGAATTTATGTGGTGGACTTTTAGGAGAGCCAAAAAAGAGAGGAAAATTATGCATATACAACTACAAAGTTAAATTCCTAAATATCTATATTTAAAATAAAAAATAAAAAATAGAAATTAAATTTATATGTGACTGAATAATAACTGACAGTAGATAAAAATTAAATAATACTACCAACTTTGTATACGATTTTACATGTAAATATCTAATTAACTGTTACACGATAGCATGCCATCACCACCGAGGGGAATAGCATGAGTTGAAATGGTTAGAGGACTGTTTCTATCATGAAACTACAAATAATTAGAGCGAGTACGTAGCACCAATCTTTTAGAAAAAAGTCACTGTAGAAATCAATATGCTGAGTTGCCCAAATTATAAATAGATGAACGATAAGAATAATGGCACAATGAGCATGGAAGAATCTAGCAAGTGTAGGTATAACATTGGTGCGAATAGCAAAATGAATATAAGAAACTTAGGCAATTGAGCAGAGATGGCATATATTAAAGGCCCTCCCTCTAAACTTTGGATGGAAGTTTGTCTAGCAGCCTGGACTTAAAACTGGACATCATACAGCCCTCCAACCTCGCCCCCCGAAAACTTTTTTTTGCAATACCGTCCATATTACGCCCTAAGGTTGTTTTGGATGGTAGTTATGTATTTGGAAGCTTAAATGAACGGTTTTGAATAACTAATATAACATATCTACATATTATCAATCATTGGTCATTAATTTATACACTATAGTGATATTACGCTATAGTATTATACTGGTACTCATTTGCAAGTGAGAGCAAAAAACAGGATTAAGAAAGAAAAAAATTAAGTGGAGGTTTTAACATATATGTCCAATTCATATGTCACATGGTCAAACTCATCCAGTGTATATGCAAATTAGATAAAATCCACTTTGCAAAACTACCTTAGGGGGTAATATGAACGGTATTGTAAAGTTCCCCGCCGGGGGGGGGGGGGGGTCCGGTTTGAAAGTTTAGGGTGCTAGACGGACTTCCACTCAACATTTTTATTTTTTTTGTAGGGGAGGAGGGGTGGTATATGGACCTTTTCAATTATTAAAGAGATGTCGTAGTTGTTGGAAAGATGCATCATTAGAGAAAGCGAAGGGGATTTTCGACATGTTTAACAAAGGTTGCATGTGTCTGTGTGTTTGGTGTCACAACATTACAAAATGCATTACTAGAGAAAATTAAATGATAATTATGTGTCAGAGTTGTTGAAACAACAACCAAGGACTAAAGGGGCCATGTTGACCCAACGCAAATGAATGGAAGCCATGTATAGTGAGAAACTCACAATACTGAGTTAGCAGAAAAAGGAGTGACAGTAATATGAAAATGGCACCAGTTACACATAACATTATTAGGTCATTAGGTGTATGTGTGTGTATACACACACATGCATCTATGCAAATAGATGGCATACAATGGGAACTAGAAAAGGATATTAGTCGAAATAGAAAGCACTAGGAGGAGATAATGTAACCAAAGGAAAGAGGCTCATATTCATGGAATAGAAAAGGTGCAGTGAGAGTCTCTCAAAAGGAATGATGACCATTGCAAATATTTGTTTATTTGATGCCGTAAAGACATTACTATATGATTGGAGCATAGTAGAAAATAAGTTTGGATTTAAAGCGGTAATAGGTGATAGGTGCCAAACAAGATGTGTTGAAGTTATAGGTTGATTCAGCATAAGCACATACAAAGCAAACACATCAAATATTTTTTGTCAACTAAATGGTGATAGTAAATGTGTCAATAGAATATTGTTTTTATTAATCAAATGTTAGCCTTCATTTACAAACCCAAACGCTTATTATGGCATTATTTTTTAACATTTTGATTATCATATTTCAAACCAATATGTCTCAAATATCAAGAAATAATCTAAACCATCTAACTTATCGCTTTGGTATAATATTAGCATCACAAATCTAGCTACCCAAATGTGCGGGCCACCTTGCTAGTTGTATTGATATGAACTTGTACCTTGACTTTTTAATGATAGTAATCCAAAATTTTTTTTTATCTAAATTGTATTTTGACATGTATTTGTTTTTCTAACCTAGACCATTATAATTTGGACACATCACACAACAAATGATATAGATATTTTTTTATCTCTAATTAATGTTGTAGTTTTTAAGTCCTAACTTGTAACGACCCGCTTTCCTTTTCCCTGTTGTAACTGGTTTTCTGGATCTTAATCTTTTCCTATCCTGTCAGCTGTGCCTCCGTTTTCCCTCTCCCCGGCCAGCCGACTACCTTCTCCCTTGTGCCGAGTAGAGTTGCTACTCAGTCCTTGTACCCTGCCCTTATCCTTGTCTTACTCGGACCCCCCTTGCTGCCGAGTGAGCACTGTGATGTGGCCGACTACCTTGTTGAGACCTGTTGCTTCTTCGTCCCCCGAGTTGCACCCACCCGTTGGACGCCGACTACCGAAGTAGTGAAGAATCAATCTTCACCTAACCGCAGCATCGCTTGGACCAGTGGTCAGTCCGAAGCCCGGTCAGTGAGATTTCTCCAACCTGTCCTAGCCTTGACCTTAATGTCTCATCGCAGCTACAGTGCCTGCCAACTCCTCTGACCAGTTGGACTCCAAAGTCACTTCCTGTCATATCCCTGTCAGTTCATCTTGACTTCCTTGCTCCACCCGTTGCCTAGCTCCACCGTGCCTCAACCTTGCACGTCGGCTATATATATATGGCCAACCGTGCCCCCTTCTTCCTTTGTTTTGCAAACCGGCCAGCTCCAGCTCTGCTAAGTTTTCACCCTCTCAAGCTTTGGAGCTCTGTCGCCTGGTTCGCAAGCCTGGTTCAGCCGACTGCCCCCTTTTCTGCAGCCGACTACTTCTTGATCCTTTTTCTTGGTGTTTTACTTCTCCTGCTTATCAGTGTTTCTTTCTGCTTGTTCAGAACCTGAACCGGTGGACGATCCCGAAGCCACCTTCGCCGAAGAAGACCCCTCCTTGGAACAAGGCAAGCCTCTTTGATCATATTGTTCCCATATATGCAAAACTATGTTGTTTGGAAAATATATGCATGCTTAGTTACACCTTTTTAAACTGTTGGCCTCGGTTATGCAAGCGCAACCGATGGACCCGCCCAGTAGTAGCACTTATTTGGTAGGATGTTGTTATATTTCTCCCTTGAAGAGCCCCACAAATGGCACGCTAGCATCCTATCTGAGGATACGATGCCGAGTAAAATGGCTTAGCCCTGCAACGTTGTTTGTCGTTGGGAAAAATGATGGGTTTTACTAAACAGTTTGGAAAACCCGATACCTTGTGTATCGGCGCGTTTTGTGAAATAAAGGAAAGATTTGCGAAAATCTTGATGTACAGAGACAGTGCCTGTGTGGCTTGGCTATGTATTATCATTAAGGATCGATTCCCATGGCGTAGATTTGTTTGTCGGTGATTTGTGAAAAGTGTTTGACGGAAAGGGAACCGTGACCTGAGTTTGCCGAGTAAGCAAATGGAAGGCCTGTGTGGCCAGAAACGGATCTGTGTGGTCCGGGGTGTTAAGCACCATAAACAAGTGTATGAAAAGTAAACAGGATGAAGATCATGCTCCCGGGTTGTAGCCAGGGCAGCAAAGTTTAAGCCCCCGGGTTGTAGCCAGGGCGGCAATTCAGTCTTCGGGTTGTAGCCAGAAGACGGTGATGAGCACGCTCTCGGGTTGTAGCCAGGGCAGCAGTGTTTTAGCTAGCTGGTTGTAGCCAGCCTAGCGGGCATTCAGTGCCATGATCATGCTCCCGGGTTGTAGCCAGGGCAGCGATGATGAGCCCCCGGGTTGTAGCCAGGGCGGCCGATTAGCTAGCTGGTTGTAGCCAGCCTAGCGGGCATTTAGTGCCATGATCATGCTCCCGGGTTGTAGCCAGGGCAGCGATGATGAGCCCCCGGGTTGTAGCCAGGGCGGCCGACTGGCTAGCTGGTTGTAGCCAGTGTAGCGGGCATCAAGTGCCACAGCTGAGATTTGGTTGTAGCCGAGTCTCAGGGTCAACGAGTGGTTGTAGCTACTCCGGAGATAAAGGACCAACAAATGCAAAGTAAAAGATAATAAGAACATGTATGTTTTCTCTTGATTCCTTAAGTGGTGAGTTGTTGAAAAGCAACTTGCGGATTGGATGGAGGCGTGGCCTCTGTCCGCCAACTAAAATTTGGAACTCACTAGTGTTTGCAAAGAAAAGAGTTTAATAAGGCAGTCTTTCGCAAATGAAACCCTTAGCTCTTCTTGTCTAACCAACATGGCATCATTCCCGGCTTGCTGAGTACGAAAGTACTCACCTTGTTCATATATATATGTATAGTAGGTTTTGGAGTGGAAGACGAAGATCCGACTGCTGCCGAGTTCCTCCAAGACCAGGCCGACTACGAAGACCTCTGAAGGTTTCGAGCCTAGTTCCCAACCGAGCCTGTGGAGTAGTTTTTGTCCAGCTTCCGCTCTGTTCTGCTGTTTCGCTAGTTTACCAGTTGATTATTTTGCCCATCCCGGGTCTGTCCTGGATGGATCTCCTTGTACGTATATGTAAGTACTCTGTTTATGTATTATTGTAACTCTGTGTTGTATCATTGTTGTGCGTACCCGACTACTGATCTTGGGATCGGGTGCCTTATGCACATGGTGGCCTTCCACCTAGTCGGGAGGCGCCACAGCGGTGGTATCAGAGCAAAAGGTTGGCCCTAGGAACGAAACCCCACCCGTGTAGATGTCTTTGAGGATCTTATTTTGAAAACTATACTATTTGCAAAAGACTAGGACTTGTCTGGGTACCTCTCTCTGCTTTGTAGAATTTGGAAATGTTTCTAAAACTCTTGGCTATTTCCCTACCTTGGGTTCCTGCGTAAGCTCTTAGGTTCCAGTGCCCCATCTGTCATCTTTTCGTTGAGGCTGGGTTCCCGAGTATATTCCTTGTTCTGCTGCTTGAATTCATCTTGCTAATCTTGTTGCTCCTTCATCTGTTCCATCGGTTTGGTTGCCGATATCCTTGCTGAGCCCCTCTTCCTTTGGTTGCCTTTTCTAGACCAGATGGCAGAACGTCAGCGCCGTGCCGTCCGTACCCGGCCCGCTTGGGTTTTGAAGACCAAGGTCCAGTCCGCAACAACCTGCTTACCTGCGGAGGAACAAGAAGTGGAGCAGACCCACGATCGGATGTCAGGAAGTGGCCGTGCAGCCGGCCTTGGTACCTTCGACGCTGCAACAGCAAACCCTGGAGGATTGCCTCAACCTCCTCACCTCCCAGCAGACCCCCAGCAGCTTATGGCCATCCAGACCCAGATCTTGCAAGGCATTGCTCAGAATCTGGCCGCAATGCAGCCTCTTCTCCATCAAGCTCGACCAGAACAAGTCAGTAGCCGCTCCAAGCTTGCCGACTTCATGAGGTCCCGTCCAGCCGAGTTCTCGCAGACCGCTGAGCCAATGGAGGCTGACGACTGGCTGAAGGATATGGATAGAAAGCTGAACCTAGTGCAGTGCACACCCACGGAAAGACCCAGTTTGCTGCACATCAACTTCGTGGTTCCGCAGCTGACTGGTGGGAAAACTACTGTGCTGCCATCAAGATGCCGCCAACATCGCCTGGCCCGAGTTTGCGGAAGCCTTCAGAGATGCACATGTCCCAGAAGGAGTAATAGACATCAAGAGAGAAGAGTTCAACAACCTCAAGCAGGGACATTCCAGCATCAGCGAGTACCTGAGCAGGTTCAACCATCTAGCTCGCTATGCACCAGAGGACGTGAACACGGACAAGAAGAAGATCAGAAGGTTTCTGAAGGGGATGAATGTGGCGATGAAGGTCCAACTTCTTGCCCATGACTTCCCTACCTTCCAGCACATGGTTAACAGAGCCTTAGTGGTTGAAGATGCGAGGAAGGAGATCGACGTTTTTCGCAAGCGCAAGGCCTCCCAGATGCAGTCTCGTAGTGGTCCGAGTTCTAGGCCCTATCTCCCCAGTCCTTCCCGTCAGTTTGCCCCATCCTAGTTTCAAGAGCGGGTGTTTCGCCCGTCTGTTTCTCGCCCGACTTCTTCTGTTCAGTCCCGACCCCTCAGTGCAAATACCGGTGCAAGTCGCCCTACCTCAGCCGCCTTCAGCGGAAGAGCTATTCCGAGTGCCCAGGAAGCGATGCTACAACTGCAACGAGTTGGGTCACTTCGCCCGACACTGTCCCCAGAAGCAAGACCCCTGCAGTCCCTGGACGCCCTAAACGCCAGCGTTTTTTTTTTTTCAAGAGCCCTGTGTCAGTCGAGGACAGCCCGACTACACATACTAATGGATCTGCCTCCGTGCCCCTCCCGACCTTTGGACGTGGCCGAGTCAATCATATCCAGTCAGAGACAGCCCGAGAAGCTTCAGATTGGTAATGGGTACGTTTCTTGTCAACTCCGTACCTGCAGTTGTTCTGTTTGATTCTGGAGCATCGCAATGTCCTTTATTTCTCAATCTTTTTGTGGATAAGTATGGTTGGGAATGTTCGAGATCTTAGTATACCTATGGTCATACACTCCCCTGGCAAGGAGTTTAGGTCAGACCAATCTTGCCCTGGAGTTACCTTGGTAATTAAAGGAGTTAGTTTCTCAGCCAACCCATTGTCCCTGGAATCACAAGGCTTGGATTTGATTCTTGGCATGGACTGGTTAGCTAAGCATAAGGGCCGACGCCGAATAGACTGTGCAACTAGCACCGATAACCCGCAGTGCCCTTTTGGACAAGAAGTGAAGTTTGCCTCCCTTGGAGACCCTAAGAACCGACCCCTCCTGAGCTCCATGCAAATAGTCCCTTTGGAAGAAGTGCCGGTGATCAATGAGTACCGCCTGATGTCTTCCCAGACAGTCTTACCCGGAATGCCCCCTGATAGAGAGGTTGAATTCTCTATAGAGTTGCTACCCGGCACGCACCCATATCCAAGAGACCCTATAGAATGGCGGCTAATGACGTTAGCCGAAGTGAAAGAGCAGATAGAAGAACTTGAGAGCCTAGGTTTTTGTGCGACCTAGCACATCACCTTGGGGAGCTCCAGTGCTCCTAGTGGAAAAGAAGGATAAGACCAAGAGGATGTGCGTTGATTATCGCGCACCCGTGAATGGAGTAACCATCAAGAATAAGTATCCTCTACCAAGGATAGATGGATCTGTTCGACAGCTGCAAGGAGCTAAAGTTTTCTCTAAGGTTGACTTGAGATCAGGATACCACCAATTAAAGATCAGATCTGAGGATATACCCAAAACAGCTTTCCTGACCCGATATGGATTATATGAGTATACGGTGATGTCCTTCGGACTCAACTAATGCTCCAGCTTTCTTCATGAGCCTTATGAATAAGGTATTCATGGAATATCTCGACAAGTTTGTCGTGGTATTTATGGATGATATCCTAAATCTTCTCCAAGGACGAGCAAGAACATGTTGGACATTTGAGAATGGTTCTAGGAAAAGTTAAGAGAGCACCAGTTGTTTGCCCAAGTACTCGAAGTGTGAGTTTTGGCTAGACCGAGTTGCTTTTTCTCGGACATGTGGTCACTGCCCAAGGAGTAGAAGTGGAACCCGGGGAAAGTGAGAGACGTGCTTTCTTGAATCCCCCGACTACGGTCACGGAAGTGAGAAGTTTCCTAGGTTTGGCTGGTTATTATCGGAGATTCATTGAAGGATTTTCAAGGATTGCCAAACCCATGAACAGAATTGCTAAAAAGGAAAAGAGGTTTGAATGGAGTGACGCCTGTGAGAAAAGTTTCATGGAGTTAAGGAAAAGGCTGACTACCCCACCTGTGTTGATCCTTTCCGGATATCAGGAAAGACTTTGAGGTATACCTGTGATGCATCCCGACTAGGCATAGGCTGTGTGCTTATGCAGGAAGGAAGAGTGGTTTGCGTATGCCTCAAGACAGTTAAGACCCCATGAGCTGAACTACCCGACCCATGACCTAGAGTTTGTCAGCAGTAGTGCATGCCTTGAAGATATGGCGACACTACCTGGTTGGAAACCGGTGTGAAGGTATACACCGATCATAAGAGTCCTGAAGTACATCTTCACTCAGACGGAGCTTAATCTCAGACAAAGAAGATGGCTTGAGTTGATAAGGATTACGACCTTGGAATACACTACCACCCTGGCAGGGGCAAATGTTGTTGCGATGCCCTCAGTCGGAAAGTCCATTGTAATGCCATCTTGACCCCGCCCCTTCAACCCCGAGCTAAGTCGAGAGTGGAAAAGCTAAGGATAAATATGGTCAAGCCAGGAACGCTGGCGACTTTGCTGATTCAGCGCCTACCTTGGAGGACCGGATCAGAGAAGCTCAAAAAGTAGATGAAAAGATTGTATCTCTAAAGGAAAGCATGACCCAGGGAAAAGCCCCGAGTTCTCCATCGACAGCAAAGGAACTGTTTGGTTTGGGAAACGCATTTGCGTGCCCAACAGAAAGGAAATCCAAGACTTGATCTTGAGAGAAGCCATGAGTCCGCTTATTCCATCCACCCCGGAAGTACCAAGATGTACAAGGATATTAAGGATCATTACTGGTGGCCTGGAATGAAGCGAGATATTGCCGAGTTATGTCGCAGTTTGTGACATTTGCCAAAGGGTTAAAGCAGAGCATCAGAAGCCAGCAGGATTGCTTCAGCCCTTAAGGATACCCGAGTGGAAATGGGAAGAAATAGGAATGGATTTCATCGTTGTGGATACCTAAGACCCCAGGCAGGACATGATTCCATCTGGGTAATAGTGGATCGACTGACCAAGGTCGCCCAACTTTATCCCCGTCAAGACAACCTACCCGGCCAAGAAGCTAGCCGAAGCTGTATCTGACCAAGGTTATCTGCCAACATGGAGTCCCAAAGAAGATAGTGTCTGACCGAGGAGCTCAGTTCACCTCCCACTTTTGGCAAAAGTTGCATGAGACAATGGGCCAACTAACCTGAAATTTCAGTACCGCATATCACCCCCAGAACGGATGGACAAACCGAGAGAGTCAACCAGATCGTGGAAGATAATGCTAAGAGCATGTGCCTTGGATTTTGAAGGGCCTGGGATCTCTGTCTGCCTTATGCCGAGTTCTCCTACAATAAACAGCTATCAAAGCCAGTATCCAGATGGCCCCAATGAAGCTCTATATGGACGCAAGTGTAGAACCCCACTCTGTTGGACAGACGTTAGGAGAAAAGATGGTTTTTGGACCCAGACATTTTGAAAGAGGCAGAAGAAGCGAGTTAAGGTTATCCGAGAGCGCTTGAAGACAGCCCAAACCCGGCAGAAGAACTATGCAGATAATCGGAGACGAGGAGCTCGAGTTTCAGATAGGAGACCATGTGTATCTCCGAGTATCACCCCTACGAGGAACAAAGAGATTTGGAATGGGTGGAAAAGCTAGCGCCTCGCTATATATCGGACCTTAACCCTATTGTCGACAGACGCGGAGTAGTGGCGTATCAACTGAGGTTACCCGAAGAACTCTCTGACGTCCACGGACGTGTTCCATGTGTCACCAGTTGAAGAGAAATGTCTTCGCATCCCAGAAGAGCAAGTTCCGTTGGAAGGGATCAACGTACAACGCAAACCCTTACATACAAGGAACGCCCTATTCGGATTTTGGAGACAAGAGACAGACATACAAGACGAAAGGCAATCAAATTCTGCAAGGTGCAATGGAGTAATCATTCTGAAAACGAAGCTACATGGGAACGAGAAGATCGCCTTCAAGCTGAGTACCCGGAGCTCTTTGCCGAGTAGCCGAATCTCGGACGAGATTCTGTTAAGTGGGGGAGGTTTGTAACGACTCGCTTTCCTTTTCCCTGTTGTAACTGGTTTTTTCTGGGATCTTAATCTTTTCCCATCCTGTCAGCTGTGGCCTCCGTTTTTCCTCTCCCCGGCCAGCCGACTTCCTTCTCTCTTGTGCCGAGTAGAGTTGCTACTCAGTCCTTGTATCCTGCCCTTATCCTTGTCTTACTCGGACCCCTTTGCTGCCGAGTGAGCACTGTGATGTGGCCGACTACCTTGTTGAGACCTGTTGCTTCTTTGTCCCCCGAGTTGCACCCACCCGCTGGACGCCGACTACCGAAGTAGTGAATGAATCAATCTTCACCTAACCGCAGCATCGCTTGGACCAGTGGTCAGTCCGAAGCCCGGTCAGTGAGATTTCTCCAACCTGTCCTAGCCTTGACCTTAATGTCTCATCGCAGCTACAGTGCCTGCTAACTCCTCTGACCAGTTGGACTCCAAAGTCACTTCCTGTCATATCCCTGTCAGTTCATCTTGACTTCCTTGCTCCACCCGTTGCCCAGCTCCACCGTGCCTCAACCTTGCACGTCGGCTATATATATGGCCAACCGTGCCCCCTTCTTCCCTTGTTTTGCAAACCGGCCAGCTCCCGCTCTGCTAAGTTTTCATCCTCTCAAGCTTTGGAGCTCTGTCGCCTGGTTCGCAAGCCTGGTTCAGCCGACTGCCCCCTTTTCTGCAGCCGACTACTTCTTGATCCTTTTTCTTGGTGTTTTACTTCTCCTGCTTATCAGTGTTTCTTTCTGCTTGTTCAGAACCTGAACCGGTGGACGATCCCGAAGCCACCTTCGCCGAAGAAGACCCCTCCTTGGAACAAGGCAAGCCTCTTTGATCATATTGTTCCCATATATGCAAAACTATGTTGTTTGGAAAATATATGCATGCTTAGTTACACCTTTTTAAACTGTTGGCCTCGGTTATGCAAGCGCAACCGATGGACCCGCCCAGTAGTAGCACTTATTGGTAGGATGTTGTTATATTTCTCCCTTGAAGAGCCCCACAAATGGCACGCTAGCATCCTATCTGAGGATACGATGCCGAGTAAAATGGCTTAGCCCTGCAACGTTGTTTGTCGTTGGAAAAAAATGATGGGTTTACTAAACAGTTTGGAAAACCCGATACCTTGTGTATCGGCGCGTTTTGTGAAATAAAGGAAAGATTTGCGAAAATCTTGATGTACAGAGACAGTGCCTGTGTGGCTTGGCTATGTATTATCATTAAGGATCGATTCCATGGCGTAGATTTGTTTGTCGGTGATTGTGAAAAGTGTTTGACGGAAAGGGAACCGTGACCTGAGTTTGCCGAGTAAGCAAACGGAAGGCCTGTGGTGCCAGAAACGGATCTGTGTGGTCCGGGGTGTTAAGCACCATAAACAAGTGTATGAAAAGTAAACAGGATGAAGATCATGCTCCCGGGTTGTAGCCAGGGCAGCAAAGTTTAAGCCCCCGGGTTGTAGCCAGGGCGGCAATTCAGTCTTCGGGTTGTAGCCAGAAGACGGTGATGAGCACGCTCCCGGGTTGTAGCCAGGGCAGCAGTGTTTTAGCTAGCTGGTTGTAGCCAGCCTAGCGGGTATTCAGTGCCATGATCATGCTCCCGGGTTGTAGCCAGGGCAGCGATGATGAGCCCCCGGGTTGTAGCCAGGGCGGCCGATTAGCTAGCTGGTTGTAGCCAGCCTAGCGGGCATTTAGTGCCATGATCATGCTCCCGGGTTGTAGCCAGGGCAGCGATGATGAGCCCCCGGGTTGTAGCCAGGGCGGCCGACTGGCTAGCTGGTTGTAGCCAGTGTAGCGGGCATCAAGTGCCACAGCTGAGATTTGGTTGTAGCCGAGTCTCAGGGTCAACGAGTGGTTGTAGCTACTCGGGAGATAAAGGACCAACAAATGCAAAGTAAAAGATAATAAGAACATGTATGTTTTCTCTTGATTCCTTAAGTGGTGAGTTGTTGAAAAGCAACTTGCGGATTGGATGGAGGCGTGAGCCTCTGTCCGCCAACTAAAATTTGGAACTCACTAGTGTTTGCAAAGAAAAGAGTTTAATAAGGCAGTCTTTCGCAAATGAAACCCTTAGCTCTTCTTGTCTAACCAACATGGCATCATTCCCGGCTTGCTGAGTACGAAAGTACTCACCTTGTTCATATATATATGTATAGTAGGTTTTGGAGTGGAAGACGAAGATCCGACTGCTGCCGAGTTCCTCCAAGACCAGGCCGACTATGAAGACCTCTGAAGGTTTCGAGCCTAGTTCCCAACCGAGCCTGTGGAGTAGTTTTTGTCCAGCTTCCGCCCTGTTCTGCTGTTTCGCTAGTTTACCAGTTGATTATTTTGCCCATCCCGGGTCTGTCCTGGATGGATCTCCTTGTACGTATATGTAAGTACTTTGTTTATGTATTATTGTAACTCTGTGTTGTATCATTGTTGTGCGTACCCGACTACTGATCCTGGGATCGGGTGCCTTATGCACATGGTGGCCTTCCACCTAGTCGGGAGGCGCCACATAACTTTCTTTTTATTTTTCTCCAATTAATGCATGCGGTAATTCTAGGTATTCAGATTAAATGTGTAGGCATCTTTTCACCCCACCCCTCCCCCTGTTTTAATATTAAGTGTTTAACATCTTTTACTTCTCCATACTAGGATGGCGAGTGTCATCATGGACTCCTCACACCCAAATCACCAATTAAGAAAGACCCAACTCAAACTTCCATTTACTTGCAACGTATGCACCCAACCCGGCACTGGTACTTGTTACCATTGCAAACCATGCAAATTCAGCATCCACAAGCTTTGTGCAGGAGTGTCGGTAGAAGGGGATGCAAAATTACCAGAGGAGCACCTATAGAGAAGCATGAATGTGGACAACCAACAGAGCTTGGAAAAGCGGAAAAAGAAGTAAGAAAATGGGAGTTCAAGGTCCCTCGAAAAAAGATGTAGCACTTCGAGCTCCCTTGAAGAAAAAAGGAGTTCCAGGTCAAACAAAAAACAAAGTTGGAGTTTTAGGTCCACCGAAAGAAAAAGTGGGTGTTCCCAGTGACCTAATAGAAGGAGGCTCACAGGTTAAAGGATCAGCAACAACAAATGTTCGGCTGACTGGACGCTCACAAATTGAAGAATCAGCAGTAACAAATGCTGAGATAACTGGATACTCACATATTAAAGGATCAGTAGTAGCAAATGTCCTTGTACCCTTGAAAACAAAAGTAGGAGTTCTAGATGCCCCCCAAGAAAAGGTGGTTATTCTAGGTCCGCACCCAAAAAAAGTGGGAGTTTCCTGTCCCTCAAGGGAAAAAAAGAGAGTTTCTGGTAGCCTCTATAAAGGATCAACAATAACAAATGTTGAGATTATTGAAGATTCACATATTAAAGAATCGGTAGCAGCAAACATTGAGATGACTAGAGGTCTAGAGAGGAAAGGATTAGCAACAACAAATGTTCTAAGTTTATCGGAAAAAAAGTTGGGAGTTCAAGGTCCCTTGACAAAAAAAGTAGGAGTTCAACGTACCCTGGAGAAAAAGGTGGGAGGTTCATGTCCCCCGCAGAAAAAATTAGGAGCTCCTTGCGACGTGACAAAAAGAGGCTCACAGATTAAAGGATCAACATCATCAAATGCTAGAGTGGTTGAACACTCACATATGAAAGGAATAACAACTGGATGCTCACATATTAAAGGATCAATAACAACAAACATTGTAGGTCCATTGAAAAGAAAAGTAGGAGTTGTAGGTACCCCACCAAAAAAGGTGGAAGTTCGAAGTCCCTTGATGAAAATAGGTGAGCGTTCTAGGTTACACCCAAAAAAAGTAAATAAAGAATGTGAAATAAGAGCTACCTTAGAAGTAAAAGACTTGGATAAGGAGGAGGAACCTGAAGTAGAGCAGGAGGAGGGGATCAAAGATGAAGAAGAGGTAGAGAACTACGGTGAGAAAGACATAAATGAAGAAGAGGAAGATGAAGATGATGGAGAAGAAGATGAAGAGGTGGAGAAGGATGATGATGAAGAAGAAGAGTGGGAGGGAGTGGGTCAAAGATGGAGAAGAGGATGTGGAGGGGGATGATGGTGAGTTAGATGAAGATGAAGAGGACAAGATCGCGGACTATAGTGAGGAAGATGAAAAAGATAAGGAGGAAGAGATCGAAGCCGAAGAAGAGGAGGACGATGGTGAGGATGACGAAGATGAAAATGATAAAGAGCAAGAGGGGGATGAAGATGAAGAAGAGCAGGATGAAGGTGAAGAAGACAAAGAAGATGAGGGAGATGAAGACGAAGAAGAGCAGGAGGAGGGTGATGAGAACGAAGAAGATGATGAGGAAGAAGAGCAGGAGGAGGGGGACAAAGAAGATGATGAGGAAGAAGAAAAGCAGGAGGAGGGATACGATGAAGAAGAGCAGGAGGAGGAGGGTGAAGATGAAGAAGATGGGGAAGAAGAGCAGGAGGAGAGGGACGAATATGAAGAAGATGATAGGGAAGAAGAGCAGGAAGAGGGTGACGAAGAAGAAGAGCAAGAGGAGGAAGACGAAGATGAAGAAAATGATGGAGAAGAAGAGCATGAGAGGGATGAAGATGAAGAAGAGATGAGGAAGAAGAGCAAGAGGAGGGTGAAGAAGAAGAGCAGGAGGATGGGGATGAAGATGAAGAAGATGAGGAGGAAGAAGAGCCGGAGGAGGAGGACGTAAACAAAGAAGAGGAAGTCGAGGGGGACGAAGACGAAGAAGATGATGAGGACGAAGAGCAAAAGTAGTTAGATGAAGGACAAGGAGAAGAAGAGGGGGCGAAGGACAATTATGGTGGGGAAGACGAAGACGAAGAGGAAGATGGAGACAATGAAGAGCAGCATAAGAGGGTTGAAGACGGGGAAAACAAGGTAAAGGGACAGGGAGAGGAAGATGAAGAATGATGTTGTGAGGGATGAATGAGCATACCGTCTCATACTATGTTGTGTAAGTGCAATTTCCTTTTATTGAGCAAAAGTTTCACCCTCTGTTAGGAAAGAACACAATAGTAATGCTACTATTTAAATATGCAAAATTATCTTAAATGGATCACAAAGAAAGTTCGTGTAGTTTCTTCATGTACCTCCAGTTTGCTTAAATACATTAGAAAAGGAAGTTCTCGTAGTTTCTTCATATAGCTCCAAGTTGCTTAAATGGATAACAAAAGGAAGTTCTTGTATTTTTTTCATATACCTCATGCATTATATTAGTTTTTTATAAGATTATATACAATAAATTGATTGATTTGTCTTCTATTTATGCAGTGCGAACATTTGGTGTCCCATAAGTCAAAAAAATAATAATGTCACCATCAATTAACTATGTTATCCACTTTCCAATAGAAGTTTGGTTGCATTAGTTTCTTTAATTTATGCGAAACTATGTGTATTTCAGTTCATCATGTAGTGTTATGGATTTCTATTGGTTTCTCATGGTCATCGAGTTTATTTTTCACTTATGTAATGGGTTTCTCCCAAGCAATATAAACAAATTGAAATGATTATACATTTACATATTACTCCTGTCGATATTTTATATCGGTAATAATTATATGGGGCTATTCGTCGGACCTAAACTCGATGGATTCGAAAGGACACACGAGATTTATATTGGTTTAGGCCCTCGAGATGAGCTATTACCCTACTTTCAGTTGTGGTGTATTGCTTTTATGGTATTCTCTGGTGAGATTGTCATATGCCCCAGGGGGCTCCCTACCCCTCCTTATATACTAGAGGGATGTGGGTTATAGGGTAGAAAACCCAGTCGAATACGACCAAGGGCTTTCCTTATTAGTACATAGAGTATCCGGCTAGGAATATATCCCTTTATTTGTCATGCAAGGTAAAATGAAGTCGAGTCCTACTCTATCTCCAATTGTAGGGACCGGCCCACCCTTTTGTCCGAGTGGCCGTAATTGCCTTCCTTGAGGTACCCGGGGCTCATGGCCTCCACAGTAATCTCTGAGACCTTCATATTTGAGTCACAGCTGATACAGAGTGCTCATTCTCCACGGTGAAGAGATTCCTGAGTGCTTTGCTCCCGAGTACTCATTATCCGAGTGCGTTTTCCCCCGAGTCCTGCTTCATGTCAGCTGGCAATGAGGCTATAAAGGGCTTCATGGAAATAGATAAATAGTGTACGCCGAATAGGCGCACCTATTAGGTGTAGCCTCCGACTTTGTGCTTAATTGAAAAATAATTAAACATAAAGTCAAAGATCTTTAACCTTTAAGTCTTTCTCGAGTGATATGTTTCTCAGAAATTGGACTCTTCAACTATATATTAGCTGGAAATTTTGATTAAGGTAATTTGGCTAAGCATGTAAGCCGAGTATCACTATGGAATAAATTCAATGTGTGATGAGGTATACTTGGGAGATACCTGCATCCCCAATTTTAATAGAGATCAGCTATTGATCTTTATAAAGATATATTCTTAATATCTTAAAATGATCAAGATACCCGAATGTATACACCCGGCTGTAGGCTTAGCATGAAGCGCATCTGATTATTTAATAGGTTCTTGTAAAATAGCACCTGCATCACAATTTTAACGCGACCAGCGGATAACCCAATAGGGCATGCTATTTAAGAACTCATATTTTTAGCCTACTACCGAATAAGCCGGCCCAAACCGACCTATCCAGCGCAGCCCAATAAAATCCAAAGATTTTGATCATTGCTCAACTTGCCCATTACTTTGCGGGTGTGCCACCAAAACATAGCAGATTTTGATGTCGAAATTGTCGCAGAAATCTTTGAATATGTCACCCATGAACTGAGTGCGTTGCCCATAATGATGCGATTGGGGACTCCAGATCTGTAGATTATACTCAGTATAAAGTCTTTTGCCCAGGCCGTAGTTATGGTAGCAGCAGGTCTAAAATCAATCCACTTTGTGAAGATGTCCACCATGACGAACAGATGTGTAAACCCTCCTAGCGCCTTCTTGAACGGCCTGACCATGTCAAGCCCCTAGACAGGGCCACGAAATTAGGATAGCCTACAACTCCTGTGCCGGTAGGTGAGTTTGCCGAACGAAAAATCGACATCCCATGTATGACAGGACGAGTGCTTCAGTGTCGGTAACCGCAATCGGCCACATGAATCCTTATCTGCAAGCCTTTCCGACTTATGTTCTGGATGTAGTATGGTTGCCACAGATGCCCGAGTGGATAGATTGCAGGATCTGCTTGCCCTCTTCAGGTGTGACGCAGTGCATGAGAACTCCGGATGTGCTTTGACGATATAGGTCTTCTCTGACTATGATAAAGGTTTTGTTCCGTCGCTTGATTTACTCAGCTTTGTTGCGATCTTTAGGCAATTCGTCTTCAAGTAGGAATCAAATGATTGGGGTTTTCTAGTCTTGAAAAATAATAAGCACCTCTGTAGATTCCGGGTTTGATGCTACCTCTGACTGAAAGCTCCAATAGTGGCTTGTTTCCCTATTTTGGCCAAATAGATACTCGAACACTACACTAGCGCAAGATTCGGCTGGCGACCCTCTTGGGGCATACCCAACCTGGCAAAACTATAGCCGAATAAAGTACCCGAACCTCATATTAGCATAGGATTCGGCTGGCGACCCTCATGGGGCGTACCCTACCCAACAATGTGGTACTCGAGCCCCGACTGGTGCCGGAGGTCGGTTATTAGCCCCCATGGGGCATACCAAGGTAAAGGTGACATCAATGTCCTGATAGGCACAAGTACTCAGTCAGTAGCCCTCATGGAACATTCCGAGTGATTCTTGAAGTGCCGCACTCCAAGTGTGTCATGGCAGACTAGTCCAGCCCCCGAGCATAGGAGATCAACTCGTAGCCATAGATTCCTGTTACGCGTATCCGGAACTGGGCCTGCATTATAAACATATTGGATGAGTAGCATCTAATGAAGAAAACAATCACCCGAAGAACATTTATGTATTTTACAATGTATGTAAATATATGTTCCTCCTCTTATTGATTTTTATTTTCTCGAGTAGTTGACCCCTTACGTTTAAACACTCTGCCCGACTAATCATAGCCCCCGAGCGTCGGGAGTCAGCTCATGGCTTTTTCCCAAACACGCGTTTTGGGTAACTTGACTTCGCCTTTCATGAAGCAAAGCTTCACGGATCGGAATTTATGTTAGTCGAGTACTTTTGCAATCATTAAGAGTAAAAACAGAAAATACGCAGTATGTACACCTATTAAGTGTAAGCGGTTGCGGCATTGGCGAGGCCGAGTGAGGAATTGACAATCTCATCCCCCTAGATTCGATCCCGACTGGCGCTAAGCCGTATCCGAGTCAAATCATAGGGAAGTGAGTTGCCTCCTGGCCCATTTAGATGAGAATATCATATAAAGGAGAAAATATTTATCAGAAAGTGACTTAGCTGTTCAGTATTGCACGAGTTGGAAGTGGGGATGCCATCCTTGTGTTTGACCTTTTGAGCCCCCGAGTATGTCGCTTGTCATTCTGATAATCTTGGGTTCTAGGAGGTTGAGGACGGTTGCGATCGACTGCCGCAATGAAGTCCCTAGATTTCCGCTTGCGGTTCCTAGGCTTGGACAGGGCCGCGTCGTCTGTCTCCCGTCGCTCCTTCTGTCGGGGCTTATCGTTAAGTGCCTCTACCATAGCATCGGCTGAATCAGCATATTTATTGGCCATCTCGACGAGAGCTTTGACGAAGTTGGGTGGCTTCCGAGTGAACTTGGAGATGAACGGCGTGTCTCTGACTCCCTTGTGGAAGGCGGCGATGATGACCTCGTCCTTGATTTTAGGTATTGAGTTTCTTTTTTTGGAAAAGCGCTTGATGAAGTCCCGGAGAGACTCGTTTTTTCTTTGATGACACTGGTATAGATCGTACTCGGAAGATGGCCTCTCATACGTTCCCTGGAAGTTCGCGATGAAACATTTATGGAGTTCCCCCTAGAAGCCAATTGATCACCTGGGAAGCCCTGTTAGCCATGTCCTTCCCGAGTCAGCCAAGACGACTGGCAGGTAGTTAGCCATGGCCTTGTGATCGCCTCCGGCCGCATGGATTGCCAAGGTGTAAACTATGAGCCAGGACTCCGGGTTGGTCTTCCCATCGTACTTCTCTATTCCAGTCGGCTTGAAGCCAAATGGCCAGTCGACTTGTTGTAGTTCATGGGTGAACGCCGGTACTTCTTCATCTGGGTAAATGCTCTAACTCCGACTACAGTGATGAAATCGCTAGTGGTGGAGACCGAAGCGCTCATGCTCATCTTTTAGTCGGCGACGCTCATCCTCCTCGTGTTCTCGCCGTCGAGCGTTAATATTGTGGCAAAGATCCCGCTGTAGTCACCCTCGGGCGTCCTGGTTATCGCTACGGTCGTCATGATGATGCTGTCATCAATCGTTACTCGGATTGTCGAGTAACGTATGTTGTTACTTCGAGTGATGCTGACCAGGGCCAGCTACTCGGCGCCGTGCTGAAGCAGATGAAACCGTCGTGTCTGAAGCCATCTTGTCTGACGGTATGAAAGTGTCTCTAGATTGTTGTTGCTGCTGACAAGCAGCAACAGTGATCATTGATTTGACCCTCACGATTATCAGGGTGGCTTGGTGGTTGAGCCCAAACTGCAAGGTGTCAAGTAATGTGGCAGCAGCCACGATGTTCTGTTGTGGGGTCACGAAGACATCATGGTCACCTACTCGGGTTTGGAGGATCTCTTGTTGTGTAGTCCGCTAGCCTTCCGCAGGTTGTTGTTATGAGCGTCGCGCTCGGCCTGCAAGCGTCGTGCATCTTCCTCCTGTTGTTCATGCAGTCGGCGAGCCTCCTTCTCTTGCTGATCGCATAGTCAGTGTGCATCTTGAGTTGGAGTTAATCCCTTTGATGCCATGAAGACCTCGCGTGGTGGAGAAAAGCTTCCCGAGTTGCTGTCCGACTAGGAGTCGGATTCGAAGTAGTTTAGTGGTGTGATGATGACCCCAACATCCCTGGACCCGATCTCGAGTGGCTTTAGGCCATATCCGAGTCGAATTTCAGAGGATTGAGTCTGCCACATCAAATTGGAATTGAAAATTGTTGCGGCGTTGTCGGGTCCAAGTGGAAAATTGACGATCTCGTCTCCCCTGGATCATATCTCGATCGGCTCGGAGCCGAATCCAAGTTGAATATCAGGAAAGAGAGTTATCCCAGAACTCGTAGATCTTGGGTGTTGCCGAACCAGGATGTTGAAAACTACTGTGGCGTTGAGTAGACCAACCGGCGTTAAGTTGGCTTGGTCCCTGGTTGATCGGGTTGAAACCGAGTCGGACAAGGTGAGATTGCCGAGATTGTCAGCGATGAAGTCAAGGCTCCCGAATCTAATGGCTTGTCCGGGGAAGAACTTAACATCGTCGACTCCGGTGATTGGATCCATCAGACTTGATTAAGATGATCTCAACGAGGCCCCTACTTGGCGTGCCAACTGTCGATGTTTTGTATCGGTAATAATTATATGGGGCTATTCGTCGGATCTAAACTCGATGGATTCAAAAGGACACACGAGATTTATACTGGTTCAGGCCTTCAAGGTGAGATAATACCCTACTTCCAATTGTGGTGTATTGCTTTCACGGTATTCTTTGGTGAGATTATCATATGCCCCAGGGGGTTTCCTACCTCTCCTTATATACTGGAGGGATAAGGGTTACAGGGTAGAAAACCCAATCGAATGCGATCAAGGGCTTTCCTTATCAGTACATAAAGTATCCGGCTAGAAATATATCCCTTTCCTTATCATGCAAGGTAATATGAAGCTGAGTCCTACTCTATCTCCAATTGTAGGGACCGGCCCACCCTCTATCCGAGTAGTCGTAATTACCTTCCTTGAGATACCCAAGGCCCATGGCCTCCACAACTCCTGGAGTGTGTAACTCGCAAGTTTGATGGTAATTGATAATCAAAATTTTGAAATGACTATCCATTTTAGGCATGCTAAAAATAAACACTGGCATAATAAATAAAACTCCACTTTGAGAAGAAATTATAATCTATCGCCGTCACAATCGCACGGAAAATTTAGCTACTTTACTGAGAAAATTCCTTACATGCCTCTGAGTTTTCGCTTAATCCCTTCTATGCCCCTAAATTTTGCCACATCCCTTACATATCTCTGAGTATTGACCGTTAGATTTTTCAAAAAATGACTACATTGCTCTCTTTTCATACTTATGTGCTAGCTTATTGAGAAAAACACAATTCCTAATATGAAAAAGTTTAGTTTATAATAAAATCAATTGGGACAAAATTATTTGACCCCAAATTTGATAAAAAATTAGAAAGATTATGAAATACATACAAAAGTTTCACTGAGAAATTGAAATCCAAAATTATTTTTTATTTGGGCTTAAATTTCAATGAAAATGTTATACGGATTTATCAAACTTGATTTAAAATTCATTTTAAAATGCTAAAATTTAGTTTTTAAATGTGTGATCAAATAATTCTATGCCCTTTATTTTTTCTTATAAATGAATCTTTTTCACATTTGGAATTGATTTCTTTTTCTTAATAAGCTAGCACATAAGTATGAGAGGGATAATATAGTTATTTAAAAAATCTAAGAGTCAACTCACACTCATCTAATGGAATCGGTATAGAAGAGATCAAAGTAAAAACTCAAAGGCACTGAAGGAATTTTCTCTTTACTATTAGAATTTAGAATGCACATCCATCTCACCAAAAGGAATTCAAACATTTAAATAGTTTTTTAATCTGCCGGCGTACGGAATGGGCAACATTAGCTAGAAAATCCTTCATGCAACATGATCCAATATGGTGCAATACCCATAATAATTTATACGACACACAAATAAATAGTAAATTGCATATTGCATCACTTTTTATTTACGTAAGTTACACAAGACAAGTTTTATAAGTAATCTTTGCACACAGAATCACCCATTTCTACGTGATATTGCACAAATACCATTTTAGTCTATTTTGACATGTTCCCAAGAGGCACACACAAAATGAATAGAAATGTCCATATAGGTAAATTTGGCCCTCAAATTCTTCTTAAAGTTTAATTTTCATCCTAAACTTGCTTGGTATGGAATGTTTAAGGTGACCATCAATGGTTTTTTTATTTTAATATAAAAACTAGACTCGGAGGAGATTTTTCTTAGGGAGAACTTGTGGGTGGAAGTGGATACAGTTTTTTTTAGATAATGGATATGTCGATGTTTTATATCGGCTGTATTGAATACGGGGCTGTCGGCGAAATGGGACTGGGGGTCCCACAGCCTGCGGGGACGCGTGGATCCATAGCCACGTCAGTTCCCTGGGGCGTCATCTCCCCATTGCCCCCGGGCTCGTCCCCGGGCTGTCATCGCCATCTGCCCCGGGCTCGTCCCCGGGGCGCCGTAGCCAACGGCCCCGGGCTCGTCCCCGGGGGGCTGTCTCCATCGGCCCCGGGCTCGTCCCCGGGGCACCCTCTCCATCGGCCCCGGGCACGCGCCCGGGGCGTCGTCTGTGTCGGCTCGGCCCCGGGGCCTCGTTGGCCTCGGGCCCGCGCCTTGCCTCCGGGCGCTATTGTCTCATTGCCTGCCCGGGGCCCACATGTCGGCCCCCGGCAGGCTCTGAACCAGCTCCCCAAATATTCGCATTAACGGCGCCTCCCGCCTGTCTCCCGACAGCATCTCCAGGAGACAGCCGCTGTCACGTCTCTGTGCTCCAGCCGCCCACAGCCGAGTGGCAAAGCGACCAGACCAGCCGCCCGCAGCACCCGACAGGGGCTCCTCCAGGCGTGGCGCAACAGGCGGCTGCGGGCATGCGCGTGCTCCAGTCGCCTATAGCAGCAACAGCTCCGGCATGGGCGTCGTAGGCAGACGTGTGCACAGGAGAGCTCACCGGAAAAGCTCTCTCTCCGTATTCTGGCACTGTGGACTCCCCTAATCTATAAAGGAGGATCCAAGCCACCGAACCGAGGGCGAGCAAGCTTTAGCATTAGGAACCCCGAGCTCGGACTCTGACTAGACCCCGGGTTCTCCGACTCTAGCTCATTCTCAGACGACTGCTCTTCTTCCTCAGCTCCGGCTGAGCTCACTTTGTAACCGCATTCATTCTCCCACCTAGCCATACACACAGGAGTAGGGTATTACGCTCCGGCGGCCCGAACCTGTATAAATCCTCCTGTCTCCTCTGTGTGCCACGGTTTCTCGTCTTCTCCAACGCCTCGTACACCTGAGAACCACTCCCCTGGCCGAATCTCAAAAGGGGGTCTCCCGACTTCCCGCCGTCGAGGTTTCGTCCTCCGACAGCTGGCGCGCCAGGTAGGGGGAGCGCGTCAAGAAGTCCTGGCAGGAGCAGTAGCGGGCGCGAGCTCGCTCCCTCTCGAGGGGCCGTGGCCCCTGGCCCCGTTGCTCGGCCGGAACCGCTCCGGGCAGAAACGGGGCCACGTCTTTGAAGAAACGAGGGGACGCTAGGTCCGCCTGGTTCATCTTGAGCTGGTGGAGTTTGATGGCTTGTGGCGCAGCCTGGACATGTGGTCGGGAACAACTACGGGCGACATGCGCCCGGGTCCCGGGGGTCCGGGCTGGAAATATAGAAGATATGTGGAAGATATGGGGAAGATATGTGCCCGGGGCCCAGGGTCCGGGAAGGAAATACGGGGTAAAGTGTTGAGGAAGAGCCGGCGGCGGTGATCGCGACGCGGCAGCCCACTGTCCGCACGGTCGCCAACGAGTTCTTCGTGGCGATCCGCCGACGAAGCCTCTCGCGCGTGGTCCGGGATAGAGGCGCGAGAGAAGGAAACATACTCCCGAGAAGGAAGCGTCCGGGCCCAAGAGGCCGGGCTCGCGTCTCGGGGGTGTGATTTCGCCGCGCGTGAGGAAGTCGTGGCAGTTCGCAAGGAAGTCGGGGAAGTCGCGGCAGTTCGCGAGGAAGTCGTGGGAGTCGCGGCAGTTCGCGAGGAAGTCACGGGAGGCCGTGGTCGAGCCAGCTGCCCCGGAGGTAGGGTTCTTCGACCGCGGCGACCATCTCGTAGAGCTGATGCCTAGCGAAGAGGTTGAGGGAGACACCGGTTTCCTTCTGACGCCGTGCGCGGCCATCTTTGGGGCTCGGGGGCCCTCCATGCCCCCGAGTGCTCCCCTTCTGACGTCGCCCGGGGTCCGGTCAGAAGTGCGCTGGTGATGGCGCCCCGTGCGACCCGGGTCTCGCTCGTGCTTGCGCTCCGGTTTTGCCTGTCTTGTACAAAGAGAGGTATTTGCATATGTATATGATCATGTATATATTTTTGTACCTTGGTTTATTGTGTTGTTCGGAGGTCGCTGGTGTTCGGAGCCCCGTGTCCGGGAACGCCGAGTGCCGGGCGTCGTCCGACAGCGAGATCTAGCAGCCGCGAACAGCCGTCGGGCCTCTGGCCCCTGTCCGGGCCCTGGCACCGCCGCCTGCCCCGGGAGCTCGGTCCCCTGGGGCAGCGAACGCGACGGTCGCCCGCCTCGGGGCCCGGTTCCCCGGGGCGCGAGTCTTGCGGAGCGGCAAGGTTCGCAGGTTCGGCCCCTGTCCGTCTTCGGGATCCGGGGGTCCTCCACGCCCCTGGGCACCGTCGGCCTAGGGAGCACAGGGATGTGGCGACGAAAGGCTCTACACGATGAACTGTGAGAGCTTGGCTCGTTCCCTTGTCCACTCCATGCTGCGAGCCATTGCGTCTACCACCTCCTAGGGGCCCCTTCGTGGTCGCAACCGAGCGGGGGAAGGGATTGCGCATAAGGAATCTACCCCCTAGCAGCAGAAAAAACCGAGCCCGAAGCCAACCAGAGCGGGACACCGCAAGCCGGGGCTTAGACGATGTCCGGGGTTTAGCAGATGGGATACAGTAGCTCGCTGGTAGGGAGCAGCTGCTTAGGCGCAACACCCAGCCACCGCATGGGCGCGACCCGATTATGCCCCAGGGGGGAGATCGCCACGATCGCGACACAAAGAAAGGATAAGGGCACGAGCCCGGAAACGATAATAACAGTATAACTATGGAAAGCGAATACATATGGGGCTCGGCCTCGGTCACTGCTGAGGTTTAGAGGCACTTACAGGATGTGTTTTCAGATGATATTTGTGAAGATGCTCCCAGTCTTACTGAGCCCGGTTGGGAAGTTCCGATCACTAGGGAGGGGCCTTCCCTCGGGGGGAAGATTTCATTCCGACCCGTAAGAAGATACGGCGGAGATTCGAACCCCAAACCTGAAGTGATCGGGCCCTAACCTGACGCCAAAGATAGCGCTTGAGGCCTTGCTGGTAACGAGCGACGCGGAGCGGAGCGCGCCACCTTCGTTCCTCGAGGAAGTCGAGGTTGTCGAGCTGCATATTGTGATGGTCGATGTTTGTCGATGTAGGGCTGTGCCCGAGAGCCGAAGAAGATCTGGCGACAGAATGGCTTCGGCCCGGTACACCAAGAAGAAACTATGTCTCCCCGGGCGCCCGGCTTGGGGTGATATGAATCGTCCCCAGGACCGCCGGGGAAAGATTTATTCTACACATGGTGAACTGCGAGAGCATCCGGTCCGTTCCCTTGTCCATCCCATGAGGATGTTTGTACAGATGGGTCTGTGGAGATGCTTGTTGTGCCCGGGGATGGAGCTCGGACTCGCTTCCCTCGCGAGCCCGAGTCCGGCATGTGCTCGGGACCCGGAGGCCCCGGCTGCCATGTGGAGGATGTGTCCGGGACCCGGGGGCCTCCGGACTGGAATATGTTTTTGTTATAAACCTGGTTCCGGGGGTCCGGGCTTGAATATGGGATGTGAGACGACCCTCCGGACGCATTCTCACCGGGGCGGTGCTGTCCGGGCTTCGCGCCCTATTCCGGGTGTCGCGTTCCTAGGCCTGCACTCGCCTTGGCAATGCCGCCCTGGTTCGGCTCCTCGGTGTCGGACCCGGGGCACGGATTCGGGAACCCGTGCCTCGGCTCAAATATGTGCCCGGGACCCAGGGAGCCCCGGACTGAAATGCGACTTGATATGTATTGTTGCCATGTGCCCGGGCACGGAGGCCTGGGTAATGACATGGACCACGTCGGGACGACTTCCCCGGACCCGTCCTTGCTGAGACAATGCTGTCCGGGTACTCGCGCCCTGTCGAAGCTATTCTGGATCAGGAGCGGGATTCGGACCGTCCGCCTAAGGGCCGGACGGTCCGAGTCACTACAACCGGACCGTCTGTCGACGGTTCGGACCGTCCGAGTTGCTTCGAGCGTGCTTGGCCCGCTACTGGTTCTGCCGGGACTCGGGCTTAGCTCCCTCGGACTCAGGTCCCTTCAGAGGGAGCGAGCTCTCCGTGGCCGGACCGGGGGGAGATATACGCCCGGGAGCCAAGGGCTCCGACCGGGGCTAGAGCTGCGCCCGGGAGCTAAGCTCCGACCGGGGCTAAGTACGCCCCCGGGAGTTAAGCTCGGACTGGGGCAAGACATGCGCCCGGGAGCTAGGCTCCGACCGGGGCTATTTACGAGCGCGGGAGCCAGGGGCTCCTACCGCACGGGCTCAGGTCCCTTGAGATGGAGTGAACTCTTGACTCCGGGAGAAGATCCTCGACCGGGAGCGGCCTGCCTGGACTCGCGCTCGACAGGGCGGCGTGGTCCGGACTATCACACCGGGACTCGGAGGCCCCGGGCTGAGTCGGGACGAACCGCCCGGTCTCGACATCGCGTCCGACGGAGTCCGGGTAGTCGTACCCTATGTGTGTCCTGGACCCGGAGGCCCCGGACTGGGTCGGGACGATCCGCCCGGACTCGTCATCGCGTCCGATGGAGTCCGGGCAGTCGTACCGTAAGGCAAAGGAATGGGAAAGACTTCTTCTGATAAAGGAGGGGAGATTTTCATTAAGCCAAAAGCCGACCAACGGACCAGAACCGATACAGTCGACGCTTCCCGGGAGCCAGGCTCCGACCGAGGCTAGATACGCACCCGGGAGCCAAGGGCTTCGACCGGGGCTTGATACGCACCCGGGAGACAGGCTCCGACCGAGGCTATTTATGAGCCCGGGAGCCAGGGGCTCCTACCGCACGGGCTCAGGTCCCTCGAGAGGGAGCGAGCTCGCGCCCGCTACTGCTCCTGCCGGGACTTCTTGACGCGCTCGGCCAACTTGTGGACGGCGCGGCATTCCACGAGGTCGTGCGAATCCGTCTCGTGGACGGCGCACCACCTCCCGGCTACGGCCGGCTCGAGGCTCTCGGCCATCCGCTGGACGGCACGACACTCCGTGATGTCGTGCCGGTCCGTGTCGTGGAAGGCACACCACCCACGGGCTGCGGCCGGCTTGAGACGCTCGGCGACGCCCTGGACGGCGCGGCACTCCGTGATGTCGTGCCGGTCCGTGTCGTGGTAGGCGCACCATCCCCGAACTAAGGCCGGCTCGGCACGCTCGGCTGAGCGCCGGACGGCGCGGCACTCCGCGATGCCGTGCCAGTCCGTCTGGTGGAGAGGGCACCACTTCTGGGCCATTGCCGGCGGGGGCGACGCGCGCGCGGCCCTTTGCCGCTTGCTGCCGCCATTGCCGCCGCGGGCGACATCGCTCCGGGGGCTTCCCGTAGCCGCCACGGCGTAGCTCTCGGTGGCCGCCTTGGCCTTCTGGCGCTTCCTCCTGTTCCGCCGTAGCACGGAACGTGAAAGCTTACCTTCCTCTTCAGGACCCGGGTCGGGGACCCCAGGACTTGCGGCGGCGTTCGCGCGCCGCTCACGCTGCCGCTCGATCGTGGTCCGGGCATCCTCCTGAGCCTGCGTCCGGTGTAGCCAGTCGCGGAGGTCGCCGTGACAGTTGTCGGAGTTCCGCGGACAATGGCCTTCCGCCATGGAGTGCGTCGGTGTTGGAGTCGCCGACGTACCACCTGAAAAGGAAACTCCCCCTACCTGGCGCGCCAGCTGTCGAAGGATGAAACTCCGACGGCGGGAAGTCAGGAGACCCCCCCTTTGAGATTCGGCCAGGGGAGTGGTTCTCAGGTGAAGCCGGCGTCAAGCGGAAGAAGAGAGATCAGCGCTTGGGGCAGAAACAGAGGGGCCCGAGCTGGAAGATAGGGGTCCGGACCGTCCGAACACGGTCCGGACCGTCCGAACTGTGGAGATCACGTGGGGAAGACGATGAACAGCGCGCGCAAGGGGGACACGAGGATTTATACAGGTTCGGGCCGCCGGAGCGTAATACCCTACTCCTGTGTGTGTGGTTTGCTATCTGTGGTGGATGAATGTGGGATTGCGGTTACAAAGTGGACCCTGCGGGGAGCTCGGAAGCTATCCCGGGGACTTGAGATTCTGAGAGAGAGAGAGAGAGCCGAGAGCAAGAGCTGGCCTGGGTGGCCTGAGGCTGGAACTCAGTCTGCCGAGAGAGAGAGGCATGGATCCTCCTTTATAGGTGAGGGGAGTCCACAGTGCCAATACATGAAGAGGGAGAGGAAGCTCTGTCATCTGCCCTGCCGCTCGTACGCACGCCGCCGCCTGCCGCGCCGCGCCGGAGGGACGTCCAGTCGCCGTCTGGCTCTGCTGCTGCGGTCGGCCAGAGCGTGGTCTGCTGGGGGCGGCTGGACGTCAAGGTGGTGTCGGCCCGGCCGCCGAGGGTGGCTGGTCTGGTCGTCTTGCCGCTCGGCTGCGGGCGGCTGGAGTATGGAGATGTGACAGCGGCTGTCTCCTGGAGACGCTGTCGGGATGCTGTTGGGAGACAGGCGGGAGGTGCCCTATCACCTCATTGTCTAGAGGGCTGGCGCAGAGTCTGCTGGGGGCCGACAGGTGGGCCCCGAGCAGGGAGTGAGGTGGTGGCGCCCGGAGGCGAGGCATGGGCCCGAGGCCAACGAGGCCCCGGGGCCGAGCTGATATAGAGGACGCCCCGGGGACGTGCCCGGGGCCGATGGCGATGGCCTCCCGGGGACGAGCCCGGGGTCGAAGGAGCGACGACGCCCCGGGCTCGTGCCCGGGCCCGGTGGAAAGATGGCCCCCCGGGGATCTGCCGTGGCCAAAGACCCACGCGTCCCCAGAGCATGTGGGACCCCCTGTCCCATTTCGCCGACAGGGGCTATTCGTCGGACTGAAACTCGATGGACTTCGAAAGACAAAACGATTTATACTGGTTTAGGCCCTCGGGGTAAGATAATACCCTACTTTAAGTTGTGGTGTATTGTTTTCGTTGTATTCTCCGATAAGATTGTCCTCTGCTTCAGGGGGCTCCTTAACCCTTCTTATATACTGGAGGGATATGATTATAGGGTAAAAAAACCCAGTCATATATAACTAAGGGCTTTTCTTATCAGTATATAGAATATCCGGTTAGTACTATATCTTTTTTTTTTGTCATGCAAGCTAGTATGAAGCTGAATTCTACTCTACCTTCAATTGTGGGGACCGACCCACCCTCTATCCGAGTGGCTATAATTATTTTGTCTTTCTTGAGGTATCTAGACCCATGGTCTCCATAGAATAGAAATCCGAACTCTATATACACAACCAGAAGTGGATACAGCTCGACTGCTCCTCCTGTATACTCCCATCCATGCTCTCGAACAGCTATCGCTTGGCGCCAATCAATTGGTTTTTGTTTTGGTGGCGAGGCTAACAGCCTTTTCATGTGTGCTTGGCAGCTTGTCAACTTATAAGCCACAGCCAAATTTTAAATTTTGAAACTTAATTTTAAATTAGTCAAGGTGTTTTTCATTATTTTTTATCAATCTTAACTATTAAACTGGTAAGAGTTGAACTGGTAAGAGTTGAAGTATAAAAGTCCCGTCCTAAATTATTTTGCGTTGCACTGATCATGTATACAGCCGCAGCCAAAGAAAAAAAAAGCATACACAAGCATAAACACGGTCTCCTGCGATTCGACGCCTTCTGCGTTTCTACCACTACAGGTGGTACGTGGTACATGTCGAGGTTTTGAGCTAAACCCTGTCACGTCCAGAAATTTAACTAATTTTTAGACTATTTTACGTATTAAAATCTCTATCTAGGAATCAAGTCAGGGTATACAAAATGACAAATTAACAAACAGATTCAAACGTAATAAAGCGTAAAATACTTACAGAATAGGCTCTTAGTCCTGATATAACAGCGGCGAAAGGGCGAAACTAGCATGACTTCAACTCCACTCTACAAGCAAGCTCAACTGGGGTTAAGCCAAGGTCTTCTAAATTCATGCCAATGAGAAAGGTCTTCACTTCTGAAAGGGGGATATATAGCAAGACTAAGTACCACCCACAGTACTCAGCAAGCCACACCAAAGATGCATTTATGCACGGGATTGCAAGAGAGACTGGTGGCTCATTTGTATAAAGGCAGTTGGAAACAATGGTAGTTATAAAATCAGTAAAATACTTTTTATTTTAATCAGTATTAATCCATCATTGAACAACGCTACACCAAGTTGATCAAGTCCAAAACATCCAACCTAATCTAAGCAATATTTTAGATCCAAATTATTAAGGTGAAACTAATCATAGTGAGTCTTGACCAATTGCCCATAACCGTGTGTGTGGCTATTCGAATAGATTTTAACTCTGGCTAGAGGTGTACATTTTTACCCACAAGACATAGCCTTGCACATGTCTCCATGTGCCCATAACCCATAGTAGCCGTGACAGGACCTTTCATGCAACTCCTCCCTAACCATCCACACCACGCTGAGGTTGCACCTGCCGATAGGGCACACCGTGTTGGTGAGGCTACCCCCCTTGCGCCACGATGGATCCGGAAGCCGATCAACTCAACACCCGAGCTGACCCAACTCCATTACACCTATCCTCACCAAACAATGCCTAGGAGAGGGAAGAGCTACGCTACAAGCTTAGCCATTGCCCACGCTGGCTTGTGGTTGTAAGGAAATTTGCTCAAGGAGTTTTCGTGAACCGGTCCTTAGCTGCCATGGGTGCGACCAGTAAAACCATGCACCCATAGCCTACCATTAGATCAAATTTTAGTTGATTAGTTATGACAAATTAACATGGTCAAACATCTCGAGTTCGTGGCTCAACAGATTACCAGATATAGAGTATAAGGTGATTATCCTATCAGTTATCTAGTGGTACTAAGCATGACTAAGCATGTCCTGTCTCTAACTAAGTCATCGAGTGAGACACAAGCTAGTCAAATTATCACCCAAGGTTATCAAGGAATGGATGCCAAGTAAACAGGGTCTCAACCAAGCAGATAGGTAGTCCCACATTCCATGTAATTGGCAAAACATGCAATTTATTTATAAATTATAAAATATTCCACAAAGTAGGCTCAGCATGCCTTGCTTCTTCAAATAGTCTTCCGAACAAAATCCACGAAGTCACGATCCTTCGAAATGTCGGATTCCTAACCACTGGCACGCAAAACAAGAAAAAACCCTAATAATAACCAGGTAAACAGTACATAAAAAGTCAACAAACATGTAGAGCTCAATTTTACATGAATTTTGAGTGTTAAATGGTCCAATTTGGAGTTTGTATGAATTAGTTATGAATGTTAGAAGTTTTAATTGAGTTCAACCCTAAAAAGAAAACCTAAACCGATTTATGACATCATATAGAATTATTTTTGTGAAGAAAAAGAAGGTTTAATGCGTCAGCCCTCGAAGAGAGAGAGGGCTAAGCCATCAACGTGCGGGGCCCACGAGTCGGTGAGAGGAGAGAGAGAGGAGGATGCCACTGACATGCGGGACTTGCATGTCAATGAGAGAAGGGGGCTGGTCCACCGTAGACCATTTCCACGGGGACGGTCTACGGGGACAGGCGGCCGAGATCGACCGGCCGTGGAGGGCTTCATGCTGATGGACGGTCAGGATAGGTCCGAACCCAATTGGACGACATCGAAGATATCAATGGCTCTGATCGGATAAACAAGAAAGGATGGCCATGATCGGATCGGGATGAGCAAGATCGACGGCCGACTAGGATTAAGGATGATCGGACGGCCTAGATAAAGCGAGCGTCATGGCCGCGCAGGTGGCCATGATGGATCCACGTGGACGGCCAGGATTTGTTCGAGGACGGATCGGATGGCTAGGCGCGGGGAGAGGGCTCAGCAGCTACCCCGGCTAGACGGCGGCGGGCACGCGACCCGATGGTCACCGGCGATGACAACCCGGCACGGCGGCGACCCGTGGCAAGCTGCGGAACGGGAGCGGAAGAGGATGGAGAGTTCACTGAGCGAAAACAACGACCGAGGCGAAGAAACGCGACTGGTGGCGGGGTCAGAACGGCGAGGCGCTTTGGGTCAACGGCGGCAGGCTACTTCCGAGGGGATACGGCGGCAACGGAGCGGTAGACGGGATGGGAGAGGACGGAGAGGACACAACGGAGTCGGTGGAGATAATGACACAGCTCGACGACGACTGGAGCGGCGGCGAGCTGTAACCAGGGTTGGCGAGAGCGGCAGAGCACTCAGGTTCACGAGGAAGACGACGCCCGGGCGGGCTCCGGCTGCAGGGGAACGGTGGCCGAGGACCTCCTCGACACGGCGAGGCGGGAACGTGGCCGAGCGAGGTGGATTCGGCGGGAGGAAGGACACCAGTCCACCGGGGTTGTGGAGCTCGGATGCTTACCGGATTCCATGGGGAAAGTGGGGAAAGAGGGCAGGGAGAGGTCGGCGAGCACGTCTCCTCAGTTGACTCGCACGGGCGGGTGCAGAGGCGCGCGGGGTTGCGGGATCGAGTGGCAGGGCGAGGCTTTCTCCTCCGGCCTTCTCGGCCGGAGGTAGGAGACGATCCCGATAGGTGGGCCCCGGCCGTACCTGTCGGCGAGAGGAAGGGCACAGCTAAGAACGGCCTACGCGGAAGGCAGGCCAACGCGGATGGGCTGGTGCGCAGCGCGGGAAGGAGTTGGGCCGGAGGTGGCCCAACCAAGGAGGGGATTAGATTAGGTTTTAATTTTGTTTTTTCTATTTTCTATAAATATTAAAATGCTATTTGTATTATTTAAATTATTTGTTGAGCTTCAAATTTTCCAGGAAAATTCCAAAGGGTGTTTAAGGACATGGAGAAATTAGGAAAAATTCCTCCATGCATAATTTATTAAAAGAAAATTTTATTTACTTGTTAAATGCTTTGCAATTTAACATATTTTCTAGAGATCATTTATTAAATGGTTTTTAAATCTCTGAGTGAAAATCAGGGTGTATTGTTCTTTTTTTCAAAACAAAATGAGATGAGGAGGAGGATGTTCGTACGGACGGGTGCTCACTGGCGAGAATACGGTGGCGGCATGGCCCGCCGTAGGCGGCGGGCGAACCTACGAGGAGACAGGAGCGAATCGACGCTGCGGCTGGGTGTACCAGGCAGCTAGCAGCTGCCATCTCCATGTACCAAAATCGAATTGCTTGGTTTGTTTGGTTGCGCAAGGCTGTGATGCATGCAGTGAACGCCTGAACGACACAGGAGTACACATAGATGTTCCGAGTCAGTCATCCGTCATAGTGGTTTTATGCAGCAGACAACTCTATGCAGAAACCTCTTCTTTCGACTACGATGAAAAGATCTCGGTGCATTCTCGGTGGACTACGTGAAAGACACATGTTCTACTGCGGCCAAACCAGAAGCCATTTTGAGCCCCCAACAAAGCTCAATTCGATGCTATGACTGTTACTTGGTACATGTGATCAATCATCCTCTGGAACTCTTGCTATTTGTTGGACGAATTTGCTATTTATCTGTCGTGTGATTTTTTTCCGTGAATATGTTGATTTTCTGGCCGTTAGACACGTGCTGAGATTGGGTTGGATCAGGCCGCGTCGGAGTCAACTTGGAGTCTTGGATCGTGAGCCACATCTTCCACGTTGGTCTATTGCTTTAATAAAATTTTTGATTTCCGCGCCGGTCTCCAAAACCTTCTCTCTCCTTGCTACTCTCGACATTGTTTCTCTACTACACCATAAGCTTAAGGTCAAGCTCAAGTTTCTCCGTTGAGTTTCTTAACATAAAGCAGAATTTTCTCCGATATGTTGATTTGGACCTAATATCGATTTGATTTGTTATTTCTATTGGGGGGAGGGGGTTAATTTCGATTTGGTGTATTATTCATGGATTGTTTTTTCAAAATAATTTTTGTAATTACTGGTTGTGAATAGCTGTAGGTTTTGATGCACTAGTTCTGAAATCAGCCGTTGTGCATAATTTGAAATTGTTATTTCAATTTGGTATGTGGATCTGAATATGATAGTAGGTTATTTTAATTGTGGTTGGTAGTGCATCAATCTAATGATTTTTCCTTGGTATGTAGTTAATCTGACAATGTCTATTGGAAGATATTGTTGTTCTATAAGATGAATAGTTGAACACTATATGTTCTGATTTGCAGTAGTACAATTTAGTTTTAATTGATGCTTCATGTTTGCATGTTGTTGTACTTGATGTAGTAGATCTGTGCTTGTTGTGTTGAAGGTGGTGATGTTTAATGGTTATTAATAATCTTAATGATGTGTTGTTTAATGCTATGATTTGTTCTGAACTTTACTTATTTTGTTTAGATGCCGCTTATTCATAAATCAAGGCCTCACAAAAAGCCTATTTAAATTCGTTCTGATGAATATGAAGATATTGATGTTGATGCTGAGGATTGTAGTGATTATGTTGAATTTCACCCTGCTAATAATGTGAGTAATATTGTATTATTTTTATTAGTTAGTTTTATTTGTTATGTTGTACTATTACTAATTTGATATATTGAAAATTATTCTATGTAGGATGATGAGATATTTGATTCTGCTGAGTTGGACAACTTACTCTTTGAATTACACAAGAAGAAGGTAGGTGCACTTAATTATAACTTATTTCAATCAATTTTTTAATATTTAACGTAATTTAAAATGTTATCTTGTAGGTTGTTCAAGATATGAAAAAGAAGTTAATTCATGATTCTTCTTGTGATATGCAGAAGCAGAATGTTTGCAAGTTTTTATTTCAAATCTGATAAGTTTTATCTTAATCAATGAATGTTTATGAAAGTTAATGTAGTTACAATTTCTATTGTTAAAGATATTAGTTAGTACAGTAAGATTGCTTGAGGCCTGTTAATGTGATGTTCATTTATATTCTCAAGTGTGATTAATTTTTTTGTTTGTATGTGTTTTTCACCTTTTCACATGCTCATGCTTTGATTTTAATTTCATTGGATACAATATTCTCACTGTAGCCTTTAGTAATAGTATAAGGAACTATGACTCATACATTGATAATATAAACAATAAGTTATTTTGAAGCACAATGTATTTTAAAAATTAAGCTTCTAATTCCCGAACCTATGGTTATTTTTCTTTTCTCAGACATGTCTGTTGTTTATTATGTATTTTAATTTAAATGAGATTTTAATAAATATTTTTGATTGGTTGCTAGTTTAATTGTTGGAATATTTTAAGTACATGTATTGTTATTTTTATAGTTTCTGATGCATAGTTAATAGTCTAGCAAGTTGTATTATTGTACTACTTAACTAGTTTGAATATGAATTTCAGATGTGTTATAGATTTATATACTTTGAGTAATTTTGTAATATGTTCCAATATATTTTATTTATCTAGTGAAATTGTAATTTAAAATTTTTATTTTTATTTTTTGAAAGGATAAGAGGGACAAAGTTGACGTGAAGATTGAACCATCTTCTACAAGATTCTCCTCAAAATATTTCTCTGAAGTTTTATATGCATTGTCTAATCATCAGAAGTCTGTTATTGATGGATATGAATTTGGCTCTCTGTTGTTGTTTGATAGTAATTTTGTGCCTAAAAGATTTGTTACTTGGGTTGCAAACCTGTCCATGTTAAATCATCTCAAATTATTTTGAAAGACAAAGTTATTTCAGTAAGCAAAGAATTAGTCAACAGTATTCTTGGTTTGCCTATTAGTGGATTGGAGTTCCGGAAAGACTATGATGTTGGAAAACAATTCATTCTATCAAAGTATGGGAAGATCTCTCTTCCAACTGTTAGATTTTTTGGTGACCAATTTATACGAAAGGAACCTTTGAGTGATGATAAAGTGATTACTTCGTTTCTTGATTGTTGCCCTGGCATGTTTCATCTGCCCAAATTCGTCCTTAGTCCTTAGCAACAAGTATTTGATCATCTTTGAAGATGTTGATGAGCTAACGCCATATGATTGGTCAATGTTTGTTTATGATTGGATGATGAGTTGCATCAAGAAATTTTTGATGTCTAATAGCTTGGGTGGATGTTTGTACTTGTAAGCTGTAAGTAATTCTAACATTGTACATGTCGTAAAATTTTTGAGTTATGTTCTTTGTTTGATCTATTTTGCTTTAATTGTAATTTTTCTTAGGTACTTTATCTGGACCATGTCGAGTTTGGTAACAAAAGTGTACCACATAGATTTCCTCGTATTTTTTTTGAAAAAATAATATAATAAATACCTACTCACAATTAGACCAGCCTGACGATGAAACCTTTGGTCTCAGGCCAACCAAGGAATTTAGTGCTACTTGTTATTTCAAGGTATGAATTAAAATATTTACTTATCTATTTCTTTCTACATAGATTGTTGTGTTATACTTAATTACTTTTATTTGTTTTAGGCCATACCTCCTCAATATAGATCTAATTCATTCCGAGCTAAACTTGATGCTGATATTGGGGCCATGTTGCCAGATTGTTATAAAGATAAATTTTGTTCTATGCTTATGACTGAAATGACCCGTAATTAATTAAACCCTAAACAAGAATTATTTTTCTTAAATCATGCCACATGGTTGGTGTAATACAAAAAAATGGCAACAGGATTAAATTTTTGGAAGCTAAAAACTTTTAATCTAATTTTTTACAAAAAAATCAATATCTAAGATTAGGGTAAAAAAAGGTACAAGCTGTGCATTATAGTAAATCTCAATGTCCATAATTAGTACACGTACAGTATCATATCATTCAATCATAATAATTTGAAATTTGTAGAGAAAGCACGCATCTTATTCTATATATTAGTTACACAAAAAATAAATCAAAAGAGTTTAGATTGGAAACCCAAACATTAGCATTCTTCCATTTCACAGCCAATCACCTGTTGCCACATACAAGCCTCATTCCGGGTCACAAAGATAGCAAGCACATCCTCTTTTATATCAAGTCAGCCGGTCAAAACATGGCTACAGCAAGTACAGGCCATCCCGGCCAATTATCATGCAACACTACAGCTCTGTTTGGAGAGCTTCTAACAGGAGGGATTCTTTCAGAATCTACAGCTGACTTCAAACAATTTAGATTCTTAACTAAATTCTAAAAATTTATATTTATAGAATCTAGAAAATAAACTAAAAAATAAAAACCAAAAGCTAAAAAACTCAGCTTTTCTAAATTCCCAACTGCATTTTACTAACTGGTTGGTCTACTTATTGCTAGTACCTGTGTCCAGTGTCAATTTAATGAGAGCTCGTAGTGGTTCAGATGGAGAAGGGGGAGGTAGATAAATGTCGCCAGTTTAAAGCCAAGCAGTAGCAGCCAGCCACAATCTCAGGGCACCCAAGCGAGGTGACGTTCTTTTTTACTTTTAGCTTCTGGTCTTTTTCTCGATTTTTATTAGTATGTTTTTCAAAATATAAATGATAAGTTTTTTATAAAATTTTTTTATGTAAAAGTATTTTAAAAAATCAAATAGATCTATTTTTTAAGTTTTTAATAGTTAATACTTAATTAATCATGCGCTAATGATATTTTTTTGTTTTACGTACGGTTTATAAGCTAGCCGTACAAGTCGAATCAAATACCCCACAATGGCAGTAGAAGTCAAGTAGGAACCCTTCCAAGCAATTCCAACCAAGAACTCTAGCTACTTCAGCATATAGATATCAGGGGAATATGTGACTTAACAAAATCAGCAACAAGTTAGAAGAGGGAGAGAAGAACCTGCGATTTGGCAAGCTGACGACGAGGGTAGAGCCAGCAGCAGATGGGATCAATAACACGAGCACAAGCACATGATCATGGCTGGATCATCACTAGCAGGAAGCAGGCACCGTACTCAAGTCATTGCCAGTAGCAGGGTAATTTCCACAATCCTAGATCCTAGGCAGTAAACACACACACACACATATATGCACAAATAATTTATTTGTCATCAATTGACACACCCTGTCACCACCAATATCCAAACCTGCCAACAGTAACATGAATAAAATAGATTAGTAATGGGCTGTTAGAAAAATAGATGTAAATAGAGACACGAATTTTTACATTGAAAATCCTTGTGGGAAAAAATCATGAGCGTCGACCGGCAATAATCACTATTAAGAAGTTAATTACAAACGCAGAGAAATATCAATGGAACGTCATGCCTTTCCGTACGGCTTATAAGAAATATATATATGAAGAAATAAATCTAGGAGTCCTAGTAGGAATAGACTAAAAGTCTTATTGGAAATTAATCCAGTAATCCAAATATGATACGTGCTGAAATTTGGATCACGTATTTAACAATCTCTACCTTAAGACGAATTTCCCTTATAGCATATAAATCATCAAATAACATCTCAAGTAGGTAAAATAACCGCGCGCCAAATAGTCTCTAAGACTATAATGTAACACCAACCAAGCTTGAGCAAAGATCAAACTTAGTTGCAGAAACTGACTTTGTCATCATATCAGCTGGGTTATTATGAATACTTATCTTACATATTTTGACATCACCTTCAGCAATAATACCTCGAATAAAGTGATATCTCACATCAATGTGTTTTGTTCTCCCATGGAACATCTGATCCTTTGTTAGGCATATTGCACTTTGACTATCGCAAAATATATTAATGCAAGACGTATCTCTATAAAGCTCAGTATATAAACCTCTAAGCTAGATAGCTTTCTTACAAGTTTCAGAAATAGTCATATACTCTGCTTCAGTAGTAGATAAGGCAACAATTGCTTGCAAACTTGTCTTCCAACTAACAGCACAACTTCCAACAGTGAAAACATAACCCATGAATGATCTTTATTTATCCAAATCTTTAGCAAAATATGAATCCATATAACCAATAAGTCCATCTCTAGAACTTCCAAACTACAAACAAGCATTAGAAGTACCACGCAAATATCTGAAAATCTACTAAACTGCTTTCCAATGCTCTTTGCCAGGATTAACTATGTATCTACTAACAACACTCAATGCATATAATAAGTCAGGACGAGAACATATCATAGCATACATAAATGAACTAAATGCACTTGAATATGGAACTCTAGATATATACTTAACATCATATTTTGATTGTGGATATAAATCTAAATATAGTCTAAAATGTGCAGCTAAAGGAGTACTCACTAATTTTGCATCATGCATATGAAATCGATAAAGGACCTTTTCAATGTAACATTTCTGACTAAGGTATAACTTGCCAGACTGTCTTTCTCCAGTAATTTACATACAGAGAATTTTCTTTGCTGCACTAAAATCCTTCATCTCAAACTCACTAGTCAATTGTGCCTTCAATTTTACTATCTTTGATTTGTCTTTAGCAGCAATCAACATATCATCGATATAAAAAAGCAAATATATGACTGAACCATTAACAACTTTCAGATAAACACAACTATTAAAATTTGTTCTTCTAAAATTCTGAGAGAGCATGAAAGAGTCAAATCTCTTATACCACTATCTAGGTGACTGCTTCAATCCATAAAGAGACTTCTTCAATCTACATACTAGGTTTTCTTTTCTAGTAATAACAAAACCTTTAGGTTGCTCTATATAGATGTCCTCTTCTAACTCCTCATGTAAAAATGCAGTTTTAACATCTAATTGCTCTAGTTCAACCTATATACTAGGTTTTATTTTTCAGTAATAACAAAACCTTCAGGTTGCTCCATATAGATGTCCTTTTCTAACTTTCCATGTAAAAATACAGTTTTAGCATCTAATTGCTCTAGTTCATAATCATGCATTACAACAATATTAAGGAAAATGTGAATTGAACTTACTTCACAACTAGGGAAAAGACATCATTGAAATCAATATCTGGAATCTGACTATAACCTTTAGCAACCAACCTTACTTTATATCTTGCATTATCACTTAGAGACATACTTTCCTTTCTTTTGAAAATCCACTTGCAATAGATAGCATTCTTATCCTTAGGCAATTTCACCAGTTCCCAAGTACTATTCTTTTCAAGTGACTCCATCTCATCATACATAACAACTATCCACTTATTGCAATCATTAGAAACAATAACCTCAGAATATGTAGAAGGTTATGCATTACCTTCAATTTCTTCTACCATACTCAAAGCATAAGTAACTATGATTGCTTCTTCAATTAATCTTTCAGGTCGCTTGATAGTTCTCTTTGCTCTATCAAGTGGAATAGTATGTTGCGGCGGCTGCTCAACAGTAGAAGAATCTGAATCTTCAGCAATAGGTGTTTCTTAGTCAACTACAAAATTCTCCTTTTCTGGTATGTGTCCTGAGCTGCCCAAGTGCTCCACCTGTACACTTACTTTCTGCTGGTTCTCGACAGAAGTATTAGTAGAAAGATTGTCATGCAATATAATTGATTCATGAAAGACAACGTTTCTACTAAACACAACCTTCTAGTTTTAGGACACCATAGCTTATACCCTTTCACACCAAATCGATAACCAAGAAAGATGCATTTAATTGCTCTAGGCTCTAATTTACTGTTATCAACATGAGCATAAGTAGTACAGCCGAATACTCTTAAGTTTGAATAATTTGCTAGGGAACCAGACCATACCTCAATTAGAGGCTTCTTATCTATGGCAGTAATGGGTGATCGATTAATAAGATAGCAAGCGATGGAAGCGGCTTTCGCCCAAAACTGTCTAGACAAACCTGCATTTGACAACATGCAACGGGCCTTTGATATAATTGTCCAATTCATACGCTCAGCTATACCGTTTTGTTAAGGTGTATGAGAAACGGTGTAGTGCCTCACAATGCCTTCAGACTTGCAATATGATTTAAATTGCTTAGAATAGACACTACTAACTTCTGACCCTTATGCCACGTTTTTTTGTCGCAACGGCGAGATTTGGTTGCAACAAGGGTTGTTATCGCAATGATTTTCACTTTTGGTTGCGATAGATTGGATTTTTGCCACGAAGATTGTTTTGTGGCCCTAAGTATGGAGATCGTTGCGAAAAGTAAGTGTTATCGCAACAAATTATTGAATGATTGCAATAAGTGATTCCTGTTGCCACGATTTGATTTGCGTTGCGGGCAAGTTTATTGTCGTTGCAATACTAAGGTGATATTGCAACTCTTTATATGATGGTTGCAATAGCCCATCTATGTCACAACGAATATGTTTCGTTGTATATAATAGTCGCTTGCGTTGCAAAAAAGTGGTACATATAGCAACGAAAAAAAATAAATCGTTGCAATCACTAAGGTTGCAACGATTATGGTTTCGTTGTATGTAATAGTTTCATTCGTTGCAAAAAGGTTGTACATATAGCAACGAAAAATTACATCCTTGCAATACCTAAGGTTCTCCACTTTAATGGTTACATAAAAAATTAAAAAAAACACACCCAGCAAGTTTCGAACCTGAGACCTCAGAGTTAAGAAGATAGGCGCCTACCATTAGACCATGTTTGTGTTTGTGTTTCTAATAGCTAGCGTATCCTATACAAATTAATGTAGACCCATTTATGTATTGGAAATACTACAAACTTCTAACCCTTGCGCAACGACGAGAAAACGTTCGTTCCCTACAGCCAGCAGCGTGGTCGCGGCCTCCCTGCAGCCGGTGTCGTCGTGGCGCCCCCTCCCTGCAACCGGAGTCGTCACGGCCCTTGAATTCCCTACAGCGACGGCATCTTGGTTCCCTAGTTCCTTCCTGCTCATCGACGAGAAAGGCCGTGCCCGTGGGCGACGCTCCGTGTTCATCTCGTCTCCGGCCGGCGCTCGTCCGTTCAACGTTCATCTAGCAAGCAGGCACCAACGACAGGGACAGGGAAAAGGATCTATCCATCTAGCAAGCAGGCACCAACAAGCTGGCTCGTCCGTTCGTCCGGAGTGCAGGTATTGGTTTTTTTTAAAATCCATCTGTATTGCACTAATTGGTATGAAGGTCTAGAACTGCTTGTATAATTTTAATTTTATTCTTGTCATCTTTTGAAGCCATGTCTTCTACAAATCGATTTAGAAAATATGAATCCTGTTCCCAAAAGCATAAGAAGAAACAAAGAATTGAGGAGTTAACTCAATCTCAGAAAGGAGCAATGGATAGATTATTTTTGCTATATTTGGTACTTTGATTCAGGCCTCACTTAGAGCTTCGTACGTGAGAAAGAGGATCACGTATGCTTGCATTATTGCTAGATGTTTCATTGTTGATTATATATAGTTTATAATAATGTCGTGATCCCTTCAATTAACGTGCTACAGGAAATCGTTGTGATATTTGGAAAATAGAATTAATGGCACATGATGATGATCGGAGTTGGAAAATAGAATTAGTGTTTAAGTATTTATAATATTAAACTCTATCTGTTTCGTGGTGGCATTTATTTCTGGTAAATTCCCCACAATTTAATAAACTCTCTGAAAATTTTTCGGAATTTTCGGAGCTCTAGAATTAATTTTAATGGGACAAAGATCATCTCTATAATTAGATAAATCTAATATGTAATAAAAACCCCTGTCTTTTCCCCTGTTCGGGTCGTTTCGGTTCAGTCCTTTGAAATCTCCCCGTTCATCATGAACTCTAACTCCTTTTTCCTTCTGGGGTTTCGTGTCGCTCCCGAAACCCTAAAACCTCCTCGATGTTCCGATTCTCCAAAATACACCGATATTTCAAGCGATTGAATATTTCCTAAACTATTTCCCCCTCCATTCTCGACTCCCAAAATATTCCCCATATTTTGGAAGTTCATTTATTCCGTTTCTCAAACTCCGTGAAATATATTCCTTGAATATCCTAATTTCTCGGTCGACGCAAAATAACCTCTATTTTTCCCCAAGTCCCTGACTCCGTAAATATTCCCGATTTTTCCTGACTTCGGAACATTCCTGTTAACTCCATCCAATATTCCAGGAATTCCCAAAATATTCTTACACTTGGTGAATCCCAAAAATTTCGGCGAATTTCGTTGATTCCAAAGAAATATTTCGATTTCCAAAAGTGTTTCGACGTCTCCGATTTTTTTCCAAATATATATACGCCGACGTTCGCAATCCTCCAAAATTCCAAACAAATTCCTAACTTCCGTTTTTCTGATACATCTTGGAATTCTAGAATTTAAATTCTAAATTTGGAATCTCCAAAAAAATCCCCAAAAATCCCCACCTTTTTCCTCTTCTTTTCCCTTTTCCTTTTCCTTCCAATTTTCCCTTCCCCTTTTCTTTTTCTCACCCTTCCATTTTTTTTCCCCTTCCTGTTCATCTTCTTGGACTCTCTCTCTCTCTCTGCTTGGTCGCCAGCCAGCCGAAGCCGCCGCCGCCCTGGGCTACGCCCCGGCCTGCTCTGCCTGCTCCCTTGCTTCTCCCCCGGCCTGCGCCAGCCCGCGCCGTCCCGGTCTCCGCTGGCAACCGCCGTGGCCGCCAATCCCGTGCCGCCCCGGACCGGTCACCTCCACCTCCCGTCTCCTTCCCCACGACGCGCCATTCCCGCACCCATCCCGCTCCAAAACCGCATCCTCGGCCACGATTCCGCCTCCCCGTGCCCTCAAAAAGCTCTCCCGAACTCACCTCTCTCGTTTTCTCCGCTCACCCTAAGCCACCGCCGTCTGGCTCGCCGCGCCGTCGCCTGCCCCTGCCAGCCGCGCCTCCAGCCGCCACCGTGCCCATCCAGCGACGCCACGCGCAGCGCCGCCAGCCCTCTGCCGCGCCGCTCCTTGCCCCTGCCTCTGCCGCCGCGCCGCCGTCTCCTCCGGCTGCCCAGCGCGCCGCCCCGAGGCAGTGCGCCGATCCCCGAAGCTGCTGCGGAAAAAAAAAAGATCGCCACATATGTCGGGCTAATAACCTCCCATGACCGACGTCTCCTCCCGCTACCCCAATTACATCGTGATCTAAATCCCTCCTCCGACTCCGTGAGGGCCATGGCGCCGCCACTGACGCCACCTCGTTCCAAGACGCCCCCGACGCCATCTCCGTCGAGGACGCCATCGGCAACGCTAACAGGCAAGACGACGCTTCCTCTGCAGGGAATCAGCGCCAGCAACGAATCCACCGCCTTGGGCGCCCATCGACATCGATATACTGAAGCCGCCCTCGAAACCGAAGACAAACATGGGTTTCCTTGTCAATATAACCCCAGGTACATTGTTTGTTTAATCTAGTTTATTAGATTCATATTTATTCCTACCACAGCAATTTCCTTGTCGATTGATTAGCAGCAGAGGGGTGTGGATTTGCCCTGTGAATATTGTTGTAGTAATGGTTCAATGCTATGAACCTTTCGTGTCAGGTCAAATGAGCAAAAGCTAACTGAATCTAGTTTATTAGATTCATATTTATTGTTGTAGTAATGGTTCAAATGATGCCTAATCTTTTACCACAATATTTGTATGTGTAGAGTACCCGCAAAACAATGCCAGTATACAAGTTGCGCCAAGCATACAAGAGGAAGATGTGACTGGTGAACATGAAACTGAAAATGAAGATGGGTTACAGGAGGTAATGACACTATTGCACTATGTTCCATGTATCTTAAGCTATGTACCTTAAACTATAGCTAAAATAGATCAAACAATTTAATGTTTGTAAACTCAGCCTGGAAGCGTTGTCACCGTACAAAAAGATGCACCAGCACCTACTCGCTCCAGTAAAAGTATTGCAGCTCTCAGCAAAAGTCTTTTCAACGAAAACACTGCAAATGTGGCTGCACCGAAGACATATATCACTTCACAGCAGCTGATGAATAGAACAAGAAATAATCCCAAAAGGAGGAAGGTAACTACTGCAATATGTTATCAGCTAATTGGAATCTAAATTCTTGCATCATTTGCTGAAATTTTATGAAACGTGACCTTTCTTGTAGAACTAGGAAATGTAGAAAATACATTTAACATACGTGCTAAAAACTGCAGCTTGTGCAGTTTTGATTGGGTGAATTGTTCCGAGTAGTAATTTACCTTTTCTGTGATACTTGATAATACCAAAGTTGTAGAGGGTTTAGAGATGTTTGTCATCATGAAAGGTCATGATTTTAGCCCTGGAGAATTGGGAGTTATGAATTTTGTAAGTAGCCGGTCAGGTTTTGACCTTGCTCTGAACAGCGGTGGGCGTTTGTGTTTTTCGACCATAATAACTGCAGAATCTTATTTAACAAATAACTAGAAAGATATAGAGAATTTCATGGGCTTTCCGTATTGTAAAAGAATATAAATTTTCGTTGTCTAGAACTCTAGTTATGATTTTTCTAATCAACTGTACTGCTGCTGTCTTAAAAATTCAGAGAATTTGATAGCAAACTGATTATATGTACATCACTGTTTCCATAGTTTTGATTAATTAGAACCATGTTATATCTGAATCTCTTTACATTTTGTGCAAGAATTAGTAAACTTAATATTGTTCTAATATCGTGACCTTCCTTGTAGAACTAGGAAATGTAGGAAATACATTTAACATACGTGCTGAAAACTGCAGCTTTTGCAGTTTTGATTGGGTGAATTGTTCTGAGTAGTAATTTACCTTTTTTGTGATACTTGATAATACCAAAGTTGTAGAGGGTTTAGAGAATTTTGTCGTCGTGAAAGGTCATGATTTTAGCCCTGGAGAATTGGGAGTTATGAATTTTGTAAGTAGCCGGTCAGGTTTTGACCTTGCTCTGAACAGCAGTGGGCGTTTATGTTTTTTGACCATAATAACTGCAGAATCTTATTTAACAAATAACTAGAAAGATGTAGAGAATTTCATGGGCTTTCCGTATTGTTAAATAATATAATTTTTTGTTGTTTAGAACTCTAGTTATGATTTTTCTAATCAACTGTACTGCTGCTGCCTTAAAAATTCAGAGAATTTGATAGCAAACTGATTATATGTACATCACTGTTTCCATAGTTTTGATTAATTATAACCATGTTATATCTGAATCTCGTTACATTTTGTGCAAGAATTAGTAAACTTAATATTGTTCTAATATCCCAATCTTATTCTTTTGGCAGTAGGTGGACAAGGTTTCAGTGGGAGGCTCATAATCAAGCGAGGACATAGCCGAGGCGATGACATGTTGGGCTGCTAGGAAACTCTCGAGTGCTGCATAGATGTTAGGAAGTTTTTAAAAAGTTGTCAAATAATGAGTGAACTGTACACTCGTTTATGATTTTAGCTATTATTTCCATGGTTTGGTAACATATTGAATGGTTGATTATAATTAATATATGTGAGTGCAATTGCTTTTGTTATGGTTTATTGATTTGCAATGATGATTTATTAAACCAAAATTAAATGTTACTAGCGTTGCAATAAAAGCTATGCCTACGAGCCGCGATGCGTGGCAATATGCTCTATGGCAACAGACTTATTTACGTTGCAAATAATAGTATTGCCACGATATTACTATTGTTGCAATAACAATTAATCTCCCGCAACGAATAAAATTGTGTGGCAAATGATACTGTTGCAACGGCACCGCAGTCGTGGCAATAATGAACGGTATCTCGCAACGGCTAAATTTACGTGGCAAATGATACTATTGCCACGCCACAACAACCGTGGCAAGTGCTCGTATTGCCACGCCAGTGAATGTTGCCGTAACGCCCTATTGCCATGCTTGGCAACGGACAACTATGGTTGCAAGAAAAGCTAACTCTTACAACGCCAAACTACCAACGGTTGCAAGTTCTTATTGCAACGTGACTTTTTGCAACCATTGGCAACGAACGTGATTTGGTGGCAAGAACTACCTTTTGTAACCAAATTGGGTCTATTGCAACGTTTTCTCGTCGTTGCGCAAGGGTTAGAAGTTTGTAGTGAGAACTCCATCGCATTGTCAGTACGGAGTATTTTTCACCTTCCTTTCGGTCTGTCTTTCAACCATAGTCTTCCACTCTTTAAATACAGAAAATAGTTGATACTTGTGCTTTAGAAAATAAGGCCAAACTTTTCAAAAATAATCATCAATGATAGTCATCATATAATAAGCACCTTCTAGATATGTCTTACGAGCAGGCCCCCATAAATCAGAATGCATATAATCAAGAATACCTTCTGTAGTATATGTTGGTGTGTTGAATTTCACCCTCTTATGCTTGCCAAAGATGCAATGCTCATAGAATTTCAGCTTTCCAATGCTTTGATCATCTAGTAATCCTCTCTTGCTCAATTCTGCCAAACCAATTTCACTCATATGCCCAAGACGCATATGCTAAAGATTAGTAGCATCGGAATTAGATAATGAATCAGAAATTGCAGCAACATTACCTAATACTGTAGTACTCTGCAAATGGTACAAGCTGGCAGTTTTAATATCAGCTTTCATCACAACAAGAGAGCGTTTTGTTACCTTCAAAATTCCGTTGCCTCCGGAATATTTATACCCCTTTTGATCAAGAGTATATAAAGATATGAGATTTCTCTTTAAACATGGGATATGCCGCATAACAGCGGTTTACCTTCATCTTCTTTTTTACCTTTCGACCTATAACTTCCGTTGCGCTTTTTTTTATTATGCAGCTTCCAACACTCCAAGATATCATGTTCACCTCTCTTGCAGTATTAGAATGACTTAAACCTATCTCTAGACTTTGATCTCCCATGGTGGTTGTCAGAACTTTATCTCTTGATTGATTTGTATTCTTCTCCTTTTGCTTGCCCTGAACAACCAAGCCTTCTGCTTGTGAACCTGAATCCTCGGAGGGTACCATCTTTTTCATCTTCTCTTTAGCATGCAAAGCATCATAAATTTCTTACAAAGTTAGAGTATCACAGCTATAAAGAATGGTATCTCTAAAATTTGCATATGAGCTATGCAATGAACACAATAGAATAAAACCTAAATCCTCTTTATCATACTTTATCTCCATAGACTTAAAGTTGGCAACAATTTCCTTGAAAGTGGAGAGATGATTCATTACAGACTCACCGTCTTGTAATTTATATAAGAATAACTTTTGCTTCAAGTACATATTACTGGCCAAATCCTTTGTCATACAGATCTATTTTAGCTTCAACCACACTGTGGCTGTTTTCTCCTTAAACACCTCCTGCAAAATATTATTAGATAGATGAAGATAGTTATGTGCCATAGCCTTTCGGTCTCTTCTCTTCTCATCGTCGGACCAGTTATTGAGTCTCTTGTTGTTAAATCCATCTAGCGTATCATCTAAGTTTTAATGTGCTAGTACTGCTTGTATCTTTACTTGCTACAGTGAAAATTTTGTATCTCGATCTAGCAACGATAGATCGTACTTCAAACTCACCATGGGAAATTAATTCTTGAATCTGCTGGTATAAAATTTAGATAAACCTAGCAGAAATGCGAACCTCTGGGTACACCTCTTGGTGTACGAAGCAAAGACATGAAGAACTCCTAGTACAAATTCCGTGTGCGCTTAGCAATTTTCTCCAAAAAATTTTACACCATACTATGCAAATTCTTTTTCTTTGTTGGCCTCGGGAACCATGCAGTACTAGAGAGCTGATGTGCCGTGCTGCTTTGTTGCCTTTCCTTGTAGCACGCGCAGAGGGATGATGTGCTGCGCATTGACGAGAAGAGACAGTGGCGGTAAGGTAGGTCGATATTCAATTCTCTGATACCACTTGTTAGAAAAATAGATACAAATAGAGATACGAATTTTTACGTGAAAAATCCTTACAGGAAAAAACCACAGGCACTGACCGACAATAATCAATATTGAAAAATTGATTTCAAAGGCAGGATAATAACAATGGAGCGTCACGTCTTTCCGTACAGCTTATAAGAAATATATATAGAAAAATAAATTAGGAGTCCTAATAGAAATAGACTAAAAATCTATTTAGAAAACTAATCTAGTAATCCAAATATTATACATGCTGAAATGAAATGGTGGAGGAAACAAATCTCTAGAGCTTGTAAAATACACTAGCTGCACCTATTATGAGTAGGGAATAATATACCTAAGAGTGATACTTGAGTAGTTTAAACTACCCATTAGCAGTAGAAAGCTAAAATGGTAATCTGGAGGATATATGCACAAGAGGAAAATTTCCTATACTAAATAGAGGGAGGTTCAGCACAACATATCTTAACTATGTGCTCAATAAACCTTGACAGAATACAGTAAAATGAACCTTGAGGTTGGGAGCTCGGGTAACCAAGTTAATTTTATTCATAAAACCAATCAGTAGCATAGATCAATAGATAGCAATTAGATGTTCAGTATAGTCTCATAGCACATCAGGGTAGATAGGCTGAGGGAATAGAACAAGCTAGCAGGAGAGTAGAGCAGCAACAGCAGTAGAGAGAGAGAGTGCGCGCCGGAAGCTTGCAGGCGGCGGCGGCTTTGCCTTTGCGGCAGCAACGGCGAGGAAGTAGAGAGGGCAAGGTGGAGCTAGCTAGCTAGGGCTCATCGCTTTGAGTGGAGAAGTAGAAATTTGGTGAGAAAAGAGAGGAGGAACACCTGAGGCGGTCGGGGCCGTTGGCTGGTGGTCGCCGGCATCGAACTTTACCGGCGCTAGTGGGGTTTGGGGCCGGATTTGGGACCTGCTGGTGCTGCACTATGTGGGGGAGTAAGGAGTTGGGAGGAGGACGTGCCTGCAGCTTGGTGTGTGGTGCTGGTGTCCAGCTCGGCTAGGCAAGCAAGATGACTTTAGGGAAAATTAATTAATCATGCTTAAGATCAGAACAATTACTAAGCATATCAACACTTGCACTTAACAGGAGAAATCGTAATCACCTAGCCAGCACATTTATAATACTATAGTTCCAATTTAAATCCAATATAAAATAATATGTCAAAATTTCAGAACCAGGTGGTAAAAGATATGGAAGACAGTGTGCAGATGATCTTTAAAAGGAACATTTCATTACCGGAACACCCAGACAAGTCTCTCTTTGATCATGTTGATAGATGATAATGATTCTATTTCAATTAAAAATCTAGTTATAAAACTATTACTCCTACTATTGTATCGAACATTATTTTCTAAAATAATTATATTGATGATGAGATGATTGATAGGCTGATGATGAAGGAGATCATCAAAGTATTAATACGGTGGGTAGAGGGAGCTTCAGGATGTGATGATTGATCATGGCAGGTTAAGGCTTTCTCTTCGTAGGGTTTACAAATATAAGGATTAATCATCCCCTCACTCGTACCAGGGAACCGTATAAATCATGTCAATCATAGATCCGTCTAAAGGTGGGCTGGACCTAGTACCTTTTCAAGTTTATTATACTCCACATGGGTATGTTGTAGTAGGATGGGAGATGATATAAACCCCATCGAATGCTGATGAAGTGCATTCCAGGCTCATATATTAGCGCGGTGGTATGGAGGGTTGTTAGGCATAACACAACCGTGAAGTGTAGTAAATGAAAATAGGGAAGAAGTTTTGGACTCTAACATGGTGTCTACACTGTGAAGTGCGACAGTTAAACGTGTTTAGAGTAGCTATAGGAAAAATGATATAAGCCTGCGTAGTGCTAAATAAAAGTCGTGATTCACGCCTGTCTCCTAGATTGGAGGCTACGGGGAGTTACTATTAACTCTATTCAATGTTACAAGTGTCATTTAGTTTTCTAACTTTATTTTGAAAACCTCTTTTACAAAATAGACTTAGACTTGATGATGAATTATGAACGTTGATGATGATGTAGGGTGTAGGGGTCTAGAATATAGATTATTAGCTTATCAATTCATGCATCCCTTTTTTGTATTATTGACTTGTTGAGTACGAAAATGCTCACTCTTGCTATATAACCCCCTTTATAGGTTGTATATAGGGTGAGTATAAGATGGTGTATAGATGACCTTATAACTTCCATGTACGAATTAACGGTAGTTTCTAGCTACTCTTCTGTTGCGATCTCTGATGTGGACTATTATTTAGTAAAACAAGAATTTGTTAAATAGTAATCCAAGTCTTGCATTTTTATCTTTGGTGTTAAAAGTGTGGGGCGTCACAATGACTCACTGTTCTACAAATCATATTAGTGACAGTCAGGCTTGTGAAGATGTTATGATTAGTGTTCTGCTGATGTTATCTGAAGCTAGCACAAGAGATACTGATCAACCTCGGGAAAACAATGATTCTGATGACAATCCTGCCGAACTCAAAATCAAGCTGATGTTGAATTTCATGATCCCTGTAATTCTGACCATGACGCAGTTCTCTCTGATGATATTAATGCAAGTAAGTAATACCTCTATGTTGTTATTCTTTGTGTGATTTTTTTTTTCTGAAATTCAGATATTTACATGTTGTGATTTATCATAATTTTAGCAATTGTTGATCATTCTGTCCCTAAGGAAGCACAACAAACTTGTTTTGATAATGGTTCTTCTCAGGATAATGATATTTATGTAAGCATGTCTATCTCTATATCTTATAATTTTATTGAAGTTTCATTTGTTTAATATTAACTTTTTAGTTCTGTATTTTTATGTAATTTTAGGGAAACAATCAGAATGTTGTTGCTGACAAATTTGCTGTTAGAGTTAAGAATTCGAAACCATGTTTTGATCAATTCTACTCTGGTTTGTGTCTTGTTGATATGTACTTAATTTCATTCTCATATTCTGTTGATGCTCTATATCGGCAATAATTATATAGAGCTACTCGCCAGATCTAAACTTGATGGATGCGAAGGAACACGAAAATAGTTTATCCAGCTTTAGGCTATCAAGGAGAAGTAATACTCTACTTTCAGCTATTGTATATTGCGTTCGAGGTTTTTCTAGTGAGATTGGTTATGGTGGGTCGATGCCCCAGGGGGCTCCTTGCCCCTCCTTATATACTAAGGAGGTAAGGTTACAAGTTAGATATCCCAATCGGACTTAATCAAGGGATTTCCTTCTAGGAACACATTGTAGCCGGCTAGGACTATATTCTTTTTCTTGTCATGCAAGATAACATAAGCCGAGTTCTATTATATTTCTAATTACATGATCAGGCTCACCCTCTATCCGAGTGACCATATTACTTTCTATGAGGTACCTAGGGCCCATGGCCTCCATAGTATCTCTTGAGACCTTCATAATTAAGTCACAGCTGACGCTGTGTGCTCATGCTCCATGGTGAAGATTTCCCAAATGCATTGCTCCCGAGTACTCTTTTCCAAGTCCTGCTTCATGTTGGCTAACAACGAGGCTATGAAGGGCTTCATAGAAAAATTTAAATAGTGTGCACCCAATAGGCGCACCTATTAGGTGTAGCCCCCGATTTTGTCCTTAATTGAGAAATAATTAATCATAAAGTCAAAGATCTTTAACCTTTAAGTCTTTTCCAAGTGATATATTTATCAGAAATTGAACTCTTCAGCATCATATCCGCTGGAAAAGATTTTTCTTAAGACAATTTGGCTAAGCATGTAAGCCGAGTGCCACTCTTGGATTTTAACCCAATATGTGGCTAGGTGTACTTAAGAGATACATGCATCCCTAATTTTAATGGAGACCACCTATTGATCCTTGTAAGGATATATCCTCAATACTTATTAAATAATTCAGATATCTGAATACATGTGTCCAGCAATTAGGCTTAACATGAGGCATATCTGATTATTTTAATCGATTCCTATAAAATATCACCCATACTGTGATTTTAACACAGTCAGCTATCGGCCCAGTAGGACATGCTATTTAGGAATGCATATCTTACAGCCCATTACTGAGCAGGCCGGCCTGAGCCAACCACCCAGCGCAGGCCTATAAATCCTGGGGAGAGAGAAAAGATTCCCCTTTCTTTCCCAAATCGTCAAAACTTTTCGCCTCCCCCATCCGCGTGCGCAGCTCTTGTGTTCTTCACTCCTACCTAGGGTTTCCACGCACTCGTGCTCCCCTTCACAGATCCGCAAAGCTTTCCAATCCGACGTTGATTTCCATCATTTAGAAGCTTTTCCCCTACTTTCTGAACTCCAAAATGCCGAGGGCTTCTTTCAATGTTTCCCTTATCCCAACCGGGACATGGCCAACTTCAACAACATGCTCCTCGAAGCTTGCTCATTTGGAGAGGACAAAGTACCTCCAGTTTAAAGAACTCATCAACTAGCGCCCAGCCTAAGGTGAGACAATCCTCACCCCCGATTCCCACGAGATAGTGGTATTTGCATCTTTCTTCAATAGGGTTTTGCTCTTCCTACCTCCGATCTTCGTAACCCTTTGTGAATTTTTTCTCGGGGTCGATTCCCATTTCAATCTCTTCCGCTTTCTTTTTCATGTCAAGCCCTAACCATCCAAATCCAAACCACAAGTCATAGGGGGAGTAGGGCTTCAGCTCCGAATCGAAATAAAGAAAGTTTACCTTCACCTCCCCCTAACGACCTCCTTGAAAGGATGGTACCAGGAGTGGTTTTATTGCTCTAATCCAGAACCCTCCTTGCCATCTTTCACCAGGAATCCCCTTAAGGTCTTGGTCAGCTGGTCGGCTCTCCCCTCGGAGGCTGATATGGTGCAGGTGCTACAGCTGTTGGAAAAATTGAAGCCTTTAAGGAGAAGGGGTTGATTGGGCCTTGGGTTGCTTGAACCTTCCAAAATCGGCGCACACAGCCCCTGAAAGCTAGGATTTTTCTTGGATATGAATACAAGGGAAAAGGTGACCCAACTAGGGAGTGTGCCGACTTTGTCAATGTCATAGCTCGACTTTTCGGGAATTAAAGAAATTAATTAATAATTGGTTTTGTATAATTTATATTAAATTGTAAAGTAAATCAATTAAGTGGAGTAAAAAGGGGAAATAAAAATTCCTTTAATAAATCAGTGTCGAAATCATTTTTAGTGAATTATTTGTGTGTAATTAAACTCTCAAAAATTTTCTTGAATTTTTCGGAGCTCTAGAATTAATTTTAATATTACAAAGATTATTTCAGTAATTATTTAAAAAAATTCTTAAATCCTTCTCTCGGGTCATTCCTGGTCCGACCCTTTTCGTACCCTTCTTTTCTACCCGGACTCGGGCTGTCGTTCCCGAATCCCCAATTCTCTGAAAGTCCGACTTCGGAAAAATTCCCCAAAACCCTAAATCCGAGCGTCTCGAATATATTCATTTCCTTTTTATTAAATATCCATTATTTCCCTTTTGATTTAAATGTCCTTGGTCTCCATAAATCCAAATCCTCAATATTCCGAGTTTCACTCCAATTCGGATCTCCACAAAAATATTCTCAAATTTCCGATATCCCGAATATTCTAAATCCCGCTGATTTCCTCCATTGCCAAAATATTCTGAATATTCGTTTCATCTCAAAATTCCTTTGACTCGATATTCTAATTATTCCTGTTAATCCGAAGCTTTCCCTAAATTCCAGATTCCGTAAAATATCCCCAAGTTTCTAATTTCCAAAATACCCCAATAATCGAAATATTCCAAAGTTCCAAGAATTCCCACAATTCCCAATCTCCATAAAAATATTCCCGATATTTCCATATTCCGGTTTCCGCAAAATGTTCCTTTTTTCCGAATCCCAAATATCTATATTTGTATATGTTCCGAATATCGGAATATTCCAAAATTCTGAACATTTCCACAATTTTCAATTATGAAATATTCCTCGAATTCCTAACTTCCAATTTCACAAATTTTGGGTTTTTTTCAGAAAACCTCCTTCCTTTTTTTCTTTCCTTCCATCTTTTCTTTTTCTCTTTTTCTTTTTTCCCTTTTCTTTCCCTGTTCATCTTCCTCCTTGCCTCCTTCTTCCTCCTCCTATCCGCTCTCTCTCTCTTCAGCCGGGCCTCAAGCCTGAGCCCCCTTGGCCTGCGCCCTCCTCTCTAGCCTGTCGAGCCGCCTCAACCTGGCCCGCCACCGGCCTCGGTTGCCGCCACCGCCACCCAACCCAGCTCCCTTCGCCGCCCCAACCCATGCTGCCACCGGACTCCACGTTCGCCACCATCCTTGCCTCCCATGCCCTAGCTTGGCCCTCTCTATAAAGGCCAGCCGCGCTCCCTCGCTTTTTCCCTAGCCGCCGTTTCGCGCCGTCCACGCCCGTGTACTGCCGCCTCCTGCTCCATGCTGCTGCTGCGCCTCAGCTCGCTGCCTCACCGCGGCAAGCAAGCCACCGCCGCCAACGTTCATCGCCGTTGTTCCCTTCTACCATGGTGAGCATCGACACCGGCGCCTGTCTTTTTCCCCCATGGTCCACCGTCTCCATCTTCTCCTCTCCGGTGCCCCTTGGTCACCGGACGTCATCGCCGCTCATCACCAAGCCGCCGCCCAACACCATCGACCTCGCCTCCGTCTCCTCTATCCAGTCCTAGCTCCGTTCCCTCCGCCGCCGGTGTACCCCCTTCCCCCTTCAGCCTCCCCTCGCGGCACCGGTGCCATGGCCGCGCGTGCACAAGCTCGGCCGTCGCATGGGAGCTCACTCCCCGGTGGCGTTTCTCTACCGACGGTCCCCACCGAGGACCGCTCCCATGGGACCGACAAGTGGTCTCCTCCGGTGTGTCCTCTAGGTGGTTGACGTGTGGACCCCTTGGACAGGTTCCCGATCCAATCTTAACCGCTCATCGCTGTGATCGAACTGGAGACGTTTGATCTTCATAATAGCCTGAATGAATCCCAACCGTCCAACCTCTAGATCTGATCTGAGCCGTAGAATTTCCCTAAACCGTAGATCCCTGCCGCCTCAGCCCTAGATACCACCTCGGATGCCACCTCAGCTCTTTTGTCTACATGGCTACCTAGTCACCCGGTCCACCATCCCCTCTGTTCCCTTGGTCCATGGACTTAGTCTATGAGAGCCAGGTCGTTGCCAGTGGGTCCCATGTGACAGCAATTATCCAAATATTTATTTTAATCTGAAAATCCAGAGAATATTCCAGGGAATATTTTTTTCTAATTCTTTTCAGATTTTCTCTGAATTCGAACTTCCGGAAGCCATATCTTTTCCGTCCGAACTCCGATTCGACCCGTTCTTCTTCCTAAATTCATCTAAAATCATGATCTACATGTTTATGCACTTTTTATGTACTATTTATTTGGAGTTTCTTAGGGATTTTCCTTGTTTTGCGTGTAGTCGCGTATTTTTGTCGTTTGAAAAGGATTGCGAAGGTTGTGGAAAGAAGTTCAGAAGATTTGCAGAAGACTTTTTTATTGCAAGGCAAGTCACACAACAATCTTCTTGAGCATATTGATCCCATTTGTGCAAACTATTTTATTTTAACGTTATTGCATGAAATGTTTTGGAATGACATTATTACGGGTATTTATTATTATCTGATATTTCCTTGATTATTATGGCCATTTTGATATTGTTACATGTACCTTGATACCTTGGGTGATTAATATTGACTAGCTGGATGACTATTTACTGATCTAGCTAGATTATTTAGGTGCTGTTTAGCCATGCCTAGAAACTTTTGTGTCATTTTATGTGGGGGAACCTATTCAATCACTAATGATTTCATTAATTGTTAATGGCTATATTTTCAAGACGGTGAGTCGTGGTTGGTTAATTGATATGTCAACTAAAATTTGACTGAATGGTGGGTTGTGAGCACCTGGTATGGTGATGATGCTAGTGGTACTCATGACAATTAAGGACTGGTTCGCGGACTACTTGTTCCGAAGCATTTGCCGTACTAACCACAAGCCAGAATGGGCAACGGCTAGACTTGTAGTATAGCATGTCCCAGCAGGAGGCACCACGGTGTGTTTAGTTGATAGCTGGTAGTGTCAATAAATCCACAGTGGCAGTGCCGATAAGGCCATATATTTGGAAGCCAGGAGTTTCTCTAGCCTGGAGGTTAGGCCACCTCTACTGGGGACTTGGCCGATGACCATTCTATTGGGCATGTTATGTGAAAGGTCTTGTCACCGTTTCCCCCTTTGCAGTACCATGGTGGTATTTCGGGGCATGGTGATATGTGTGGAGCCGTGTTTTGTGGGTAAATTGGTACATCTTTGACCAGAGTAAAACTATTCGAATAGCCGTGCCCACGGTTAATGGGTGGGCCTAGCAATATTTTCTGTGATTAGTCTCATACTATTCATTTATGATAAATGATGATGGAAATTTAATAGCTTCAGTTGTGAGGGTTATGGTTTGGGCCTGAACTACATTGGAGTGCTGTTCAGTGATGAGTTAATGTTGATAATAATTAAACTATACTGTTTTCAATATTTTTAAATGCAAATGTTTTAAATGTCATTTATGCAAATAAGCCATACTATGCCTTTCCTTTGGAATCCTGTTGCATTACTTGCATCTCCATGTGTGGTTTGTTGAGTACGGTGGGTAGTACTCAGTCTTGCAATATTACAATCATCAGAGTGAAGCTTTGCGAGGAGGAGAAGTTTGGTATTTGGCTTATACCCCAGTTGAGCTGCTTGTGGCTTGGTGCTGAAGCTACGCTAGTTACTGTTCTGCTACTATTTTCTCCGGTGTGAAGACTAAGTGCCCCTGTTGTAAGTATTTATCGTTATTACGTTTTGGTTATGTTTATCAAATTGTTAATTTGGGTATCTTGGCTGATTCCTGGACGAGGATTTACTGCACAAATTAGCTTTGGAAATTTTGGTGAATTTCCGAGCGTGACAGTCAACGAAGACATAGTGACAGATACTCTGCTCGACTACTTCGTCAGTGGCGTAGTAGAGACCCTGGACACTGATAGGGCCCCTAACCCTTACTGTTTGGGCAGGGCTAGGCCGACAGTAATCTTATGACTTCTAGCTTCCTTGGTATCTATTTGTGATGATGGATGCGAACCCAGCTTGAATGTGCTTGTCCTTATACACAATGTTTGCAAAAAAAATGCTGATTTTGTATCAAACCCTCCTAGCCAGGCTAGGTAGTCAACGAAACGGCCGGCCAGTCCATCGGCTGCCCAACCCATTCTAAGAGAGCTGAGAAGCAACCTATGAAGGACCAGGCCAAGAAGAAGGATACACCCACTAAGGCGTCAGGCGGTCCTAAGATCAGGGACACCAGCAACACAGCCCCAGTGCCGACCAGCACCACCGCCGCACCGCCAACCGCACCACCAACCTTGCCGGTTGTACCAAGTGCGGAGCTAACTGGCCCAAGCTCCACACCACCCGATACTGCGCCTCTAGGCCCAACACCAAGCAACACAACACCTCAGAGAAAGCTTTCGGCCTCATCGCCAACCACCTCCACTCCTGGTACACAGGGAAGGAGGTTTAAGACTTCCAAGAGGTATGAAATCTTCAGTCTTCAAAATATCTTGAAATATTTTGCAATGTCTTGATTGCAATATAATTATGCAAAAAGCCAAGTGACGCTGATCCCAAGGGGACAGCGCCACCAGCCCCCATCGCCGTCCCAATCCTGACTGAGGCCGAGCCGAGTGCCGCCCCAACCCCTGAGAGGGAGGTGGCGCACTCGGCTGAACAGCAAGCCTCTCCCAGTCGGGATGCCACAAGGCTAGTCAAAGACCCAGTCGCCGAGCCGACTGGAGGGCTAATGCTTCCTAAGTGCCCCAGACCCAGAACTCCCTCTCCTCCATTATCCTCATCCTCAGAAGACAGCAACCTCCCCTGGCTCGAAGCCCCTCCACACAACTTCCCCCGGGTATTCTATTGGGTTAACCCGGATGGAAGTGTTGATATCCTGGAGCTGGATGAGGAGGCCGCTAAAAAGGAGCGGATCGAGCTGATGGAGGCCACCATCAAAGCTTCAAGGTAGGTCCAGGTATGCGACTCAGCAGACTATAACTTCAACTTCATGTTGGTTGTCTGATCTTGTAGCTGTCTAGCGATGATTTGCCTTGTTTGACAATAACTTTCCTTGTAGAAAATCGTTGACTGGTCTGAGAAGATGAGCCAAGCACTCGCCCGGCTCACTTCTCAGATCACTCAACTTACCCAGCTCCAGGCTGAGAAGAACGAGCTAGAGCAGACCAGCAAGGAGAGGGAGGCTTGGCTGAGGGACTCAGTCAACAAGCTATGGGACGAGCAGTGGAAGAAAATTGAGACCATCAAAGGTAAGTATCCCTTCTGCCAGAGTAGCTCCAGGTATCCTCAGTATGTTTCTGATCTTCAAACTTGCTTGTCTGTAGCTCATGAGACAAACCTTCATAATCAGTCCCTGGATATTGAACGCCTAAATAAAGAGCTGAAGGAGCTTGAGAAGGCGAAGTCCAAGGTAGACGCCGAGGTTGCAAGTAAGTTGCATGTCTGACTCTGAACTTTAGCCTGCTAGATAATTAGGTTTCCTTATATCCTTTTTCTGGATGGGCAGCCTTCAAGGTTAACGCGCAGACGCAATTCAGTACCTTCGGTGAAGAAATCAAGGCAATAGAGAACTCACGGAGCGCCATAGTGGACTTGGCGAAGTCTCTATTGGACATCATGCAGCCGAGTCAAGCTGGATCTAGCTCGAGTACTCCCTCCTAGGTCCTACAACTACTTCGAGACGCTCCGGCGATCTTGAAAGAATTTGCCACAGAGCATGCCAGCTTGGGGATTTCCCAAGCCCTTGCCATGACCAAGTCTCTCTATCCCCGAGAGGATGTTGAGGCGGCCAGTGAGGGGTTTGCTGAGGGCACCACTCTGGAGCAAGGTCTTGAGCTGATCAACCAGACGAGGCCCACTGCTAGAGCGATAGCCGAAGATCTGCCACTGTAATTGCTCTGCTCAAAAAACAAACTCTCTTAAGTGGTCCGTGTATGAGAAAAACAGTCATGATCTGTATATATATTGTAAATGCTTTTGTTTGTTGCAAAATCTATCCGAATACTTGCTTTGTCGTAGCCATCATTAGTTTTAATCGACTAGCCAATCTGCACCAAGTGTTAAGGACTAACTTAAAAAGCATTTATCCTACAAGTCTGTACTCGGCAAGAGTTAGCGTGATCGTTATAAAACTTCATGACTTAGACAAAACAACCTCGAACTCTAGCAATAACAGAAGATGTGTTATCATCATGTAGCCCCCGACTCACTACTCGATTAAAATAATCGGCGTATTGAGTCAGAGTAAAAAAACTTTATTTATATATATATAAGTTGAGTACAATGCTCAAGTATAGAAAGACGTAGAAAACAATCAGCCTTAATACCTTGTAAGATCATGCCGTTTGTGCGCTCGACCTATCCATTACTCTGTGGGTGAGCCACGAAAGCATAACAGATCTTAATGCCGAATTCGTCACATAAATCTTGAAAGATTCCGCTAGTGAACTGAGTGCCGTTATCCGTTATGATGCGATTGGGAACTCCAAATCGGCAAATAATGCCCATAATAAAGTCTTTTGTCCTGGCCATAGTAATGGTATCAACGGGTTTTGCCTCAATCCACTTTATGAACTTGTCCACTGCAACAAACAAGTGTATGAATCCTTCTGGCGCTTTTTTGAATGGCCTGACCATGTCGAGCCCCCAGACTGCAAAGGGCTAAGATATTGGGATTGTCTGTAACTCTTGAGCTGGTAGGTATGTTTGCCGAGCAAAGAATTAGCATCCCTCGCACAACCGAACTATGTCCTTGGCGTCGGTAATTGCAGTCGGCCAAAAGAAACCTTGTCTATAAACCTTTCCCACTAACGTCCTTGATGCGGCATGGTTGCCACAGATGCCTAAGTGGATTGATTCTAGAATCTGCTTGCCCTCCTCAGGTGTGACGCAGCGCATGAGGACTCTGGATGTGTTTTGACGATAAAGGTCTTTTTCGACTATGAGAAAGTATTTGCTTCGATGTTTAACTCGCTCAGCTTCGCTGCAGTCTTCCAGGAGCTCATCTTCTAATAGGAAACAGATGATTGAAGTCCGCTAGTCTTGAGAGATGATTAGCACTTTCCTTGGTGCTAGGCTAAGTTCAGCCCCCGACTACTCAGGATTAGGCTTTTTCTTGACTAATGGCTCCAGCAACTGCTCGACAAAAACTCCAGTTGAGACCTCTTCTCGCTTGGATCCCATGTTGGCTAGTTTATCTGCGGCTTCATTATATTGGCGCAAAACGTGAGTGATTTCTAGCCCGTCAAATTTGTTCTCCAGCTTCCGCACTTCTTGACAGTATACTACCATGTTGTCATCCAGACACGTCCAGTCTTTCTTGACTTAATTCATCATAAGTTGGGAATCTTCGCGAACCACCAATCGTCGGATACCGAGCGATACGGCAATACAGAGCCCAAGGATGAGTGCTTTGTACTCGGCGACATTGTGAGATGCTAGGAAGTGTATTTGAAGGATATATTTGAGTTTTTCTCTATTGGGTGACGTCAGAACGACGCCAGCTCCTGCTCCGCCAATTCGTAGAGAACCATCGAAGTACATTGTTTAGTATTCAAGCTTATCCGTAGGTGTAGCCGTCTGGACATCCGTCCACTCAGCCACAAAGTCAGCGAGTGCTTGAGATTCGATTGTTGTCCATGGTTGAAAGACCATATCCAACGCCATCAATTCGAGTGCCCATTTAGCGATTCTACCAGTGGCTTCGCGATTGTGTAGAACATCCCCGAGTGAGAATGATGTAACAATTGTAACTTGGTGCGACTAGAAATAATGCACCAACTTCCAGACAGTTATAAGTAATCCATATAGCAGCTTCTGGACTTGGGGATATCGCATGTTGGATTCGCCTAGGACCTCGCTGACAAAGTAAACTGGCCTTTGAACTTTTTGTACATGTCTTGCTTTGCCCGCTCGACAACCAAAACCGTGCTGACTACCTGAGTAGTTGCCACCAGATATAACATAAGTGGTTCCTGGGGCAGTGGTGATGCCAACACGGGTGGTGATCTGAGGAATTTCTTGAAGTCTTCAAAGGTTCGTTGGGCTTTTAGCGTCCATTGAAAATTGTCAACCTTCTTTAGTAGTTTGAAAAAAGGCATGCCCTGTTCTCCAAGTCAGGAAACGAATCAGCTGAGTGCTGCCATACAGCAGGTCAGTTTCTGTACGTCCTTCTGGCTAGTCGGGGGAGCCATGCTCATGATTGCGTTGATTTTTTCTGGATTCGTCTCTATGCCATGATGTGAAACGATGAACCCGAGTAGTTCTCCCGAAGGTACTCCAAACACGTATTTTTCTGGGTTCAGCTTCATCTTGAATCTTTGAAGGCTTTGAAAAGTTTCTTCTAAGTCGGTGATAAGGTCTTTCTTGAATTTGGTCTTGATTACCATGTCATCGACATACGCCTCCACGTTGCGCCCGAGTTGAATGTGAAGACACCGCTGGATGGCACGTTGATATGTTGCGCTAGCATTTTTCAACCCGAACGGCATGGTAACATAGCAGTATGCTCCAAACGGCGTGATAAAAGAAGTCTTTGGGCAGTCTCCTTCCTTGAGACTTATTTGATGGTATCCCGAATAGCAGTCGAGAAAACTGAGTAGCCCGTATCCCGCAGTTGAATCAACCACCTGATCTATCCTGGGTTGACTAAATGGTCTTTGAGACACGCCTTGTTCAAGTCGGTATAGTCGGGACCAAAACTGGGTTTGCCAGCCAATCCGGGTGATGGACCTCCTTGATGAACCCAGCTGCCAGGAGCTTGGTTGTCTCCTAGCGGATAGCATCTTTGCGGTCTTGTGCGAAACACCATAGTCATTGTTTGACTGGTTTGGCGCCCGGCTTCACGTTGAGAGAATGCTCGATCATCTCTCTAGGTACACCAAGCATGTTAGAAGGCTTCCAAGCAAATATTTCCCTGTTCGCCTGGAGGAAGGTGACGAGCTCATCTTCCTATTTGGAGTCGAGTTCGTTCTCGACAAGCACAGTCTTGGTGGGGTCAAAAGGGTCTAGGGGGATCTTCTTCGTCTCTGACTTCGCTGAAATCCCCGACTTGGCCGCATTTTTTGCTGGGACTTCATCGTCTACCTTTGAAGTTGTTGCTGCTAGTCGGATATTGTTTCGTCCAATTGCCGCCTCGTGTGACTGGGCCAGCTTACAACTCTCCTTGTCGTAGGTGAAGGCTTGCTTGACATCGCTGTGTAGAGAGAGAACTCCTGCTGGTCCAAGCATCTTGAGCATCATGTATGTGTAGTGGGGGTACCGCCATAAATTTGGTGAGTGCCAGTCTCCTGAGTTTGGCGTGGTAGGCTGTTTCGAAGTCAGCCACCTCGAAACAGATGGTCTCTGTGCGAAAGTTTTCCCACGTGCCAAAGGTGACTAGCAAAGTAATCTGTCCGAGTGGAGTTGAAGAGAGGCCAGAGATTACCGCGTGGAAGGGAGTTGTACTCGGCCGTAACTCTGATCGAGGTATCTTCAACTTGTCGAATGTCTTGGCAAAAAGGATGTTGAGTGCACTTCTTCCGTCGATGAAAATCTTATTCAACTTAATTCTTCTGATGACCTGGTCTAGGATGAGTGGATAGCGTCTTGGATGTGCCACTCGGTTGGGATGATCCGTGCGGTCGAACATGATTGCGATTTCGGACCAGCGTAGATATTGGGGGCATCAATGGAGACCGAGTTCACTTGTCGAGTTGTTAGCTTCTGTTTATACTTGGACTCATATGCTGATGGCCCTCCAAATATGTGATTGAGCTCGGCTTGGGGATCTTGATAGTCGCTGGCTACGCCCTAGTCCGGCTTGTCTTTGTCTTTCTGTTCGCTGGACGCTGATGTTTGCTCGGTAATAAACTTTTTGAGCATGAAACAGTTCTTGGCCGCGTGCTTCCCCTTTGGATGGAAAGGGCATGGCCCATTCATGACTTTTTAGTAGTCGTCCGTCCTTGGGGGTTGTGGTCGATTGCATTTGACTGTTGCCACGACGTCCTTTGACTTGCGCTTGCGTTCCCAGCCTTGGATGGGGCCACGTCGTTGGTATCCCATGACTCCTTCTGTCGGGGCTTCTTCTTGTCGTCAGCTGAATTAGCATAGTTGTTTGTCATGTTGAATAGAGCTTTGACAGGCGATGGTGGTTTCTGAGTAAATTTTACGATGAACGGTGTGTCCTTGACTCCCTTGCGAAAGGCAGCGATGACGATCTCGTCCTTGATTTTGGGGATTGAGTTCCTCTTCTCGGAAAAGCACTTGATGAAGTCATGAAGAGATTCATTTTTTCCCTGATTGCACTGGTACAGATCGTACTCGGATGATAGCCTCTCGTAGGTTCCTTGGAAGTTAGTCATGAATTGCTCACGGAGTTCCCCCAAGAGCCAATAGACCGCCTAGGAAGCCCCGTTAGCCACGTTTGTGTCAAGTCAGCCATGGCAACTGGTAGATAGTTTTCCATGGCCTTGTGATCACCTCCAGCCACACGGGTTGCCAAGGTATACACGGTCAGCCAAGATTCCGGGTTGGTCTTGCCGTCGTACTTCTCTATACCAATCGGCTTGAAATCGGATGGCCAGTCAACTTGTTGTAATTCGTGAGTGAAGGCTGGAACTCTTTCATCTGGGTGGGGGCTTCGACTCCAACTGCGGCGATGAAACCACTCATGGTGGAGACCAAAGCGTTTGTGCTCGTCTTCAAGTTGGCGACGTTCATCTTCCTCGCGTTCTCAACGTCGAGCATTGATGTCGTGGCAGAGATTCCGCCGTAGTCGTCCCTGAGCGTCTTGGTTATCCCGGTGCTCATTGTGATGGTACCGTCGTCGATCGTCATTGTGATGGCTAAGTGAAGTGCGGTAAGACTCTGAGTGGTACTGACTAGAGCCGGCTACTCGACGTCGTGCTGAGGCTGATGAAGTTGCGGCGTCTGAAGTCGTTTTGTTAGATGGTATGAGTGTTTGTCCATATAGATGTTGTTGCTGACAGGCTGGAGTAGTTATCATGGTTTTGATTCTTGCGATAGTCGGGGTAGCTTGGTGATCAGGCCCCAGCTGCAGGGTGTCCAAGAGTGTAGCAGCGGCTACAACGTTCTGCTGCGGAGTCACAAAGGCGTCATGGTCGCCCACTCTGGTCTGGAGGATTTCTTGTTGGGCAGTCCGCCCAGCCTTGTGTAGATTGTCGTTGCGAGCTTCGCGCTCGGCTTGTAAGCATTGTGTGTCTTCCTCCTGCTGCTCGCGTAGCCGGCGAGCCTCCTCTTCTTGCTGGTCACGTAGTCGGCGTGCATCCTGCCCTGGGGTTGATCCCTTCGACGCCATAAAGACTTTGCGTGGTGGAGAAAAGCTCCCCGAGCTGTTGTCCGACTGGGAGCCAGACTCGGAGTAGTTCAATGGTGTGACAACAACCCCAACCTCCCAGGATCCGATCCCATGCGGCTTTAGGCCGTATCCGAGTCGAATTCCAGATGATTGGTCCTGCCGCATTAGACTTGACTTGAAGATAGTTGCGGCGTTGTCGAGTCCCAGTGGAAGTTGATGATCTCTTCTTCCCTTAGCCCAATCTCGACTGGCTCAGGGCCGTGTCCTTGTCGAACACCAGGAAAGAGAGTTATCCCTGAACTCCCAGATCTTAGATATCACCGAAGCAGATTGTTGAATATTGCTGTGGCGTTGAGTAAGCTGATTGGTGCTGGGTCGGCCTGGTTCCTAGCGATCGGGTTGAAACCAAGTCGGACAGGGTGAGATTGCTGAGATTGTCGGCGATGAAGTCGAGGCTCGCGAAGCTGATGGTTTGTCTAGGGTTGAAGTTGATGCCATCGAGTCTGGTGATTAGATTCATCAGGCTTGTTGATGATGATTTTGACGATGCCCCTACCTGGCGCACCAACTGTCGATGCTTTGTATTGGCAATAATTATATAGGGCTACTCACCAAATCTAAACTTGATGGATGCGAAGAAACATAAAAAAAGTTTATCTTGGTTTAGGCCCTCAAGGAGATGTAATACCCTACTTCCAGCTGTTACGTATTGCCTTCGAGGTTTCTCTGATAAGATTGGATATGGTGGGTTGATGCCCCAAGGGGCTCCTTGCCACTCCTTATGTACTAAGGAGACAAGGTTACAAGGTAGAAATCCCAACCGGACTCAACCAAGAAATTTCCTTTTAGGAACATATTGTAACCAGCTAGGACTATATCCTTTTTCTTATCATGCAAGGTAACATAAGTCGAGTTCTACTGTATCCCTAATTATATGATCAGGCCCACGCTCTATCCGAGTGGCCATATTGCCTTCTATGAGGTATCCGGGGCCCATGGCCTCCTCATATTCAATCTTTGTATTCCTATTGTTCTTATCAATGTTAATTTGCAATTTTTTTAGCTTTAGCTGCAACTGTTGTTGCTATTGCTGTTTGAAATGTTGCAAAGAAATTTAAATCAAGATTACCTTAGTTGAATAATTATGGGAATAGATGTCGTTTGTTTGATCATTCTATTCCTTCAATCAATAGAATTTTCTTGTGGTAAGTTTGTTATGACAACATATCTCCTTGGTCTCCACTCTTGTTTTGTTTGATTTGGAGCTATAAATACTTCATATGTCTTGCCTTGTTCCATAACTGAAGTATGTAGCCTTAATATGTCCATTAGTTCAGCTTGGAATTTCTTGAATATGCCTAAACTGTACAGTTTTGAGGCTTCCCCCTCTATGTAGAATTTTGATCACAACACCTTACATTTCTTGGTTTTTGACTCATGATCTTTGTTATATTCAGTGTCAAAAATAGTTCGTATTTCTGTAATGACTACTGTAGACTGTAATTTTTTATGTTAGTGTACCGTATACATTCATGAACTTATTGACTATTTGTTAGACATTCATGTGTCATATCGTTCTACACAATCATTATGTTCTTGGGTTATTTTAATTGACGATATCTCTGGTTAAGTATTGCAATTGTTGTTAGGATGGTATTGGACCCTAATGCATTTTTCATGTTAACAAGTTACACACCGTCTTGTACGTATAGACTTGTATACATTATTATTTGTACAGATATTTAGAACTACTCAAACACTTGTACATCGTTACTTCTAAATTTTACTCATAGTTTTCGTACTGCTCGTACTTCTACATATCATATATAATACATTTCTTATCGTCAGGTTACGGAGATATGAGCACCGATGATAATATTGGAGACGACAGCAGCAACAACGAATATGATGAGGCTACTATAGAAGGTGAAGACATATCGTATAGCAGTTTAGAGGATGAGGTTATTGAGCAAGTCATGCGGTGCAATAGAAGGGCACCGCGTCGTGTTCCTGTGCAGAGTGGATTCAGTTGGATGCTAGAGACAATGGGAAATCCAGCGCGGTGCTGTCATATTTTCCGCTTCAGTGCACAACAGATAAATAGTCTTCATGATTTGCTAACAACGCGGTACAACCTGTAAGGTACTAATGAAGTTTGTAGCTTAGAAGCACTTGACATGTTTCTGTTTACAATGGCAGGTCCCCAAGCTAATAGAATGACAAACAACCGATGGGTGCGATCTAGCTCGACAGTATCGGTGTACTTTCGTCGGGTTTTGGACTCTGTTGGTGCTATGGCTGTAGACATTTTGAAGCCGGTTGATCCTAATTTTAGTACTGTTCATCCTAGGCTGCTGAACGACGAACGATTTATTCCTTTCCAGAATTCGGTCGGTGCTATTGATGGAACGCACATTCCAGTTGTGGTCCTGAACCATCGAGCTACCGAGTACAGGAATCAACACAACGAGACTACAAGAAATACTCTTGTAGTTACAGGCTGGGATGAAAGGGTAATGTTTCTTGACTGTGGTTGGCCTGGCTCTATTCACGATCAACGTGCGCTCTAGAACATCATATATGGATATCCATATCATTTTTCTAGACCCCTGCTTGGTAAGTCAAATGTACGCACTTGGTTCTTTTTGCATCTGTATGCACTTCTTTTGTGCATTGCTTCGTGATCACTATTGCCATGAATTTTCTTTTTTTTTGTAGAAAAATATTTTCTTGTAGATTCTGGGTATCCTAGTTGAATGGGGTTCCTACCGTCATATCCGCAAGTACGGTACTACCGGGACCAGTTTGTCAGACGTACTACACCTGCACCGTACGGCCTGCATGAAGAGTTCAACTTCCTACATTCATCTTTAAAAAATTCAATTGAGAGGCTTTTTGGGAGAATTAAAAATAGATGGCGAATTCTAAAAGGTGTCCCGAGCTATGATATTGAAGTCTAGACTACCATCATACAGTCTGCATTTACGTTACATAATTTTAGGGTGGACTATCAAGACGAGAACATCATGCATGTCAATCAACTGTACAATGAACAAGCCATCGATCCAGTTTCACCGCCGTTTCGCGTCCGGTACAATACGCCAAATAGCGAGGAGTCCATGAATACAATTCGTGACTGGATTACAAACCACGTATCAAGTGGTTAGATTTATCTATTTTTTTTTTACAATTTCTAACAAATTGTAAGCATGTAAAATGTACAAATTTTTTTTAATGTGCGTATGCTACGTCGTTCGATCTACAGTCCTTTTTTTTTCTTCTGTATGCGGCAGTCTTCCGGCACTGTTCCGTGCCAACGCACCGACGCTCCATCCGGCTGCCGACGACACCGCTCCGTCTACGCACGCGGGACGGAGGAAGCCGTCCCGCTCCGTCCGGCTGCCAAAGAGGCCGCATAAGCCGCTTGATGCAGCCATAAATGCCAGCGACCTGCAGTCCAAAAGCCACCTTTCCGATAAGCGCTGCCGAACATGTGTAAATCCTGCCGCCAACTGAAAGGTGATAGCGGTAGATTCATTCAGATAATAACAATCTCACGGCAAAATGCTGTGATACCGATGAAAATAATATATTATGATAAAAATAGGTTCTTTTAACTATCTATCCATCGAAAATTCTCCGTTTTGCTATTTAGTATTCTCCTCTGTCATAGATATTTGATGCTTCTTAAAATAAAATTTGATTAAACTTTTAACACTTTGGCTATATAATTTTGTATTACAATAGCCAACTAAGCATAACTCAGTTGGTTAGATTTTTTTTTAATCTATCCATCTAGATTTAGATTAAAAATATAAATTAGTATAGATATTTATATTTATGATTAATTATTTTTTTATGATAGACGATCCGTGTTAACAATCTTGAGATAGGCTAGCTACTGCTAAGAGACCTCCTGGAAGGCGTCCACCGCCCTCTTCTTGCTCCTCGCTGTCCCTGAAGCCAAGCCATGGCCGGCCCCCCTCGTCGGCGACTGTAGCAATGAGACCACGTGACGTGTGGTTGCGGCCAGTTATCTCCACCTACAGAAGCATCATCCATGGACCGCCCACACGCGCGCTTCTCTGCTGGCTCCCTCCATGCATCTCCGTCCTCAATCTCCTTTGCTCTCCATTACTCTCCATTGGCATCCGCTTCTACATGCGAGCACAACATAAGACCACCCTAGTGTCCTGTTGGCATATCCTCCTTTTATTTCAAAATATAGCACTTATAGGTTATTTACGGATATTATGGTTAAGAAAAAAAGACTTTAGTGTCTTTCGTTAAATAAGAGATGGTTGGAGTGGGAGGGTGCGTAGAGGTGATTGACTTCGATACCTGCATATGGCATTTAAACCTTGTATCTATATCGGATATATGAACGGACACAAATACATATCCAATACGCCTAGATACATATCCTGTACGTATCGGATAATTTAAAGATGTCACAGCCCTAGATTTAATTTTAGGTAATTAGTGTTATGCCCTTCCGTTATTAGAGTGCACAACTTAAATTTTTTTTGCATTGTCACTTCTTGCAGGATTAAGTTTGCAACATTTAAACCCTCAATAATTGAATTCTAAATCAGCAAAAACAAAACACTACTAAAAAGTGCATCAAATCGAACAGAAGTGTATATGGAAGATAATTTATTCAAATATTAGTTTATTTATCATGAATTAATATAATTTTTCCAGAATTTATTTCATTAGTTTAGACCCCTTAAAAATTCAAACAAGTTTCAGCCTAGGTCCTTTTTGTTGAATTTCTGTGAGCAAACCATTTTGAATTTTTGTGTGAAACTTTCAAAAACCCCTCAAAATCAGTTTTCACTAGTTTTCCTACCCAACCCTCTCTGCCATTCCTAGACCATCACAACCTAGGCCCATGAATCAGTGTCTAGGAGCTAGCTCCATCTCTTGTGCACCAAAATTTTTGAGTGGGACCCACCAAGGCATGCAAATGGAGAAAGTGACACCTATTTGGCCTTGCTGTCATCTCTGTCTTCTCCTCTTTCTCAGCTTCCACACCAGCTAGCTCACTCATCTTCACAACTCCATCACAGAGCCAAGAAACCAGGGAGGAGAGCTTCCTTTGCCCCTTTTCTCCATCCAACTCCCTGCCGCCGTGTGCTGCTGCTGCTGCTGAAGCTGCTGCTGTTGCTGCTGTCCGTGCTGTCGGCCGTGGAGAAGAAGCCACCGTCGCCGCCTCGCCACCGGCGCTTGGGAGCGCGCCCAGTGCGCGGCCGCGCGCAGCCGTGGCCGTCGCGCCGGCGTTCCGGCCACCTCGGAGCTTCCCTGGCAGAGCGGCTGCGCCACCAGTGCCGCCTCCCTTCCAGCTTTAAAACGCCCCAAGAACTACCTAGATCGGTTAACCAAGGAGGAAGATCGACGTCGTCTTCTCCAACTCCGACCGAGCGCCTCCAACGTCGATTCCCATCCACCCGGTGAGTCATCCATCGATCCCTTGCAGTGATAGCAACCCTAGGTGATGTTCTACCTCATGCATGTGATGCTTTGGACATGCATGCAACAGATCAGAGCCGCTACTGCACTACTACCGCCGCCGCCGATTCCTCCCTTCCCGGTGAGAGTTAGACCGATTCCTCGCACTGGTAGCATCCTCGTGACCTTCTTAACCACCTGCATGTGTTGTTTCCACCGTGCAAGCAGTGAGTCGAGCCAACCACGTGAACCCGAAGATTTTCGCCACACCGGACCATCCTCTCCTAGACCGGACGGTCCGTTCCTTTGTCTCGTTCGCCCTGCTCTGTTTTGTCTCTATGGCGCATTGGCCCCACCTGTAAGAGAGAAATAAGAAAAAGGAAAGAAAAGACAACTGATTTATTTTATAACAAAGAAATATGCAAACTTTAGAAATCCATAACTATTTCATTTTAACTCCTTTTTGAGTGAACCAAATTTTGTTGGATTTAGTCAAACATGCACTTTATTTTTGTAAATTAAAAAGTAGCACACACAGTAGAGAAATGAGCCCTAAAATTTACATTACTTATATATATGTTATTTATTGCATGCATTATGTATAAAATTGATAAATTTGTTCTAATTTCAAATATTCTCAAACCCAGAATCAGTAGGCTCCTCTTGGCATGTTTGTCACTTCTGTAAAGTATTATAACACTTTTATATACTAAAATGGATTCCAATAATCACTAATGTATAGGGACTTCAAAAATCTATTATCAATTGATTATAAATCCAAATTGAGTAAACTCAATTTTGTTAGAACCAGTAGGTTATGCTCTTTTATATAGAAATACTTGACCTTTTGAAATCTTAATAGAAAATGTCAGTTAAATATAATAACTTAAGGTTACAATATAAATAATTACAAAACTGCCTTTTTCAGCCTTCCTATCTTATTATTTTTGTATCTCCCAATCCAGATATGCAAATGACTTGGTTCTTCCTCCTAAAATCTTGTTAGGATATGCCCTACCTATTGTATTTATCTCAGCATTTATTGATCATTTTTGCATAGACATATTTAATTGCGTCTTATTTGCATATTCGTTTTTTATCGATAGATTTGGAGGTTTCGGAGTACGAGGAAACTAATCTAGAGGTTGAGTGTGAACCTTCTCTGCAGCAAGGCAAGCATCTATGCAAGCATTTAAGCATATTGAACCTATATTTTTCATAAATTGATTTGTTTGCGAAGGAAATATCTATATGCACGTTTCGGTCTTTTTAAATGGGAAAACGGGTAGAGTCAATATTACCCAATTGAATGCATTTCCGTTCCTTGATTGTTGATTCTATATTTATACCTTGTCACCCCTGGTTAAGGACTTTGGAATACTTTTATTTTATCGAATGCTTAGCCATGCTTATTTCTAGACTTAGAAAATCCGATAGATGGAGCTATCGGTGTGAAACTAGTTTAATACGAATGGATGGGTTAAAATATAAAAAGAATAACTTTTGATTAATAATTGAGAATATGTTTGGCTTGGACGGATGATAGGGCGATGATGGGATGGTGTTTCCCTGATGCATGTAGCTCCGTCTAGGTCGTTAAGAACCGAACATGTTGACGTCTAATCAAGCACCCTACGTACTTCCACATGCCAGGCATGGGACGGCTTAACTAAGTAGCACGGGAGGCTGTGGCCATCTACGCCCGTTCGTCAGTCGTGAGGAAGGGTATTCCTTTGGAGGACCTCGAGCGCGCCTGGTTAGGGACGGAGGTGCCTCCCGCGACGGTGAGCACGCCTTAGTCACCCTGTGTGTGGGACTAAGTTGTCGGGGGCCCAGACGTGGTTTAGGTGGTTGGGGCTAAGCGTGGGAAATGTTTTGTTGTGACCTCTAGTCTGCACTCAATGTGTAGAGTGTGGGTACTGACGGGTACGGATCAAACTAGAGTGTAGTCGCTTGGCTTCTATCACATCGTGTGGGTAAAGATGTACACCTCTGATCAGAGTAAAAACTATTCGAATAGCCGTGTCCACGGTCACAGGACGACCGCTTGATATGTTAGTTACTCATGTTAGCATCAAACTTGGGATATGTGGTTATGGAATTATGTTGTTATATCATGACTTAGGATAGCCATGAATGGATGGGTTTATATTAAAGGTTTTGATGATAAATATGACTTAGTTTTAGTCATGGATAATGATATGCTTGTGTAGCATAATTGTTTGGACAATGGTGGCCCATGGAGGATGATTAGAGCATGGTTTGTGCTCATTTTTACTTCTATTTCAGAACTATAAGCTTGCTGTCCTAAATTTTCAGTTTGAGCTATTTCGCAGATGCTTATGTTTTAAATGTATTACTTGCTCAATAAAATCAGTTTTATGCAAAATCAGATCGATATAGCCATACTCCTTGATGTAGAGGCTAGCATGTCTCCTTTGTATTATTATTATCATATAAGACTTCTGAGTAGTTGTCGTACTCACGCTGCATTTTTCAGGTGAGGACAACGACGACACTAATGTGATCTACTATTATCCCGCCGAGGGTGGCGAGGATAATGTGTAGTTGCAGTTAAGTTCTGCCCTAGTCGATTGCCTTGTGGGATGGGTATGGCACCACTGGTCTTATCCTTTATGTTTATATTTCGCTGCTATCTTTTGCGCTACTCTGTGACGTATCAGGGTGTGTAAACCTTCTATGTAATATTTATAACCCTGCTGCTCGTTTATCCATATTTAGAGTACTTGTGATGTTTATTGATTGCTTGCGATGAAAGTGTGAGGCTAGTCGCTTTCCTGGGGACTAGGTGAACATGAGTATGAGTTGTGTAGAACTGAGATGGTTGGGAGATAGCTATTGTGGTTCGAGTCCTCTGAGGTACGTATCGTGTTTGGTCGCCACCATCGAGTGGTTTGACGGGCGTATGACGGGGAGGACTGGCAAGCTATCCTTATGATTATCTCTTTTGTACACTTCTCGGTATTTTTGGATTTGTATTATGAATAGGTAAATATTATGGTAAGGCTGCGATGAGGATGGATGGTTATTGCACTTAATTGGTTTTTATTCGAGATCCCATCTATCTAGATATTTCGCGTTGTCATAGTAATTACTCTCCATAATGCACTTCCGGGGTACCCACAAAAGATTTTCAAATAACTAAAATAATTTCTGATACGCTCCGATACGTCCGAACTCTAAAATCACACCCCAGTCTAAATACCCAAAAGGGTATCGACCAAGCCCATTTGTACGCCGCCTCTAGCTCTCGCTCCTGACTCCCCCTCCTCCCTCCCCCCACGCGTACCAGCACCGTCGTCGAGCGCAGGTCGGCAGCTCTTGACTCCCCCACGCGTTCCAGTGTCATTGCCGTCATGCACCGCCACCACCGGTCGTCACTGCCGTCGTCGTCGGGCGCAGGTTGGCAGCTCCTCCACAAGCTCTTTTCCCCATCGTCCCCCTGTGAGATAAGTGATATAACCCTTCTTTTGGCCTTCATGCTTGATCTGCAATGCACTTTTTTTTTAGGAATGAATCTTCAAGGATACAGTACCCTTCTTCTTTTTCTTAGTGCCAATATATCCCCAGTTCCCCTTTTTACGTTATCAGTGTATGGTTGAACTATTTATTTGTGATTTGTGTACTATTTGTGGCCTACTACTTATTTACACCCTGTTTTTGCCTCTGTTTCTATACTTTGGTTAGATTGTGTATGTGTAAGACTATAATATCCTCAATTCCCCATTTCAGTTTATTAATTTTTTGTATTATATATATATATACGTAACCCCGTACCGCCATATCACGTAAGTATCCGTATCCCCATATCTACATAACGTAGGTAATTAATAGGATAAGTAGTACTTTGCATAGTTCTAGAAGTAGTTATATTTTAGTACATACTTTAAATGCTACACGTGTTTATATTTTGAAACTAGAGAGCAGTAAAATGGAAATAGTGTACTGTTCATTAAAAATAAAAAGATCAGGATTATAAAGGGAATGATAACGTAAAGTTTGATTGTAGGTACCGTTAGGGAGCATAAAAACGGTCGGAAAAATAATGCTCAAATTATTTTGTTACCATATTTTCTTTCTCGACAGCGGAATCAAGATGGCAGGGAGCGCTGCAATCGATAACGATATTAATATCGAAACATCAAAATATCAAAATAGAGCCTCAAAAGTAATGTATTATAAATTCACATCATATACAACTAAGAGAAGATTAAACACAGCAAGAGCATCTTCAACAGTATATCTATTTTTGTCTTTTTATTTATCATTTGGCTAACTTGTCAAAAAATTAAAGAGTTAAATTTGTATTTCATTTTAACAAACTTTTCATTATACTCTTCAATCTAACGGTAGATCCCACGTATCAGTCTCTATTTATTTTTTTCCCTCGCAACATCCTCTCTCGACTTGGGTGGCAACGGCAAGCTCCTCCGGAGTGGAAGACACAAGAGCATAATCAAGCTAGTAATTAGAAGATAAAACCATGTATTCAAGGAGTCAAGGACAACAAACTGCAGCCATACCTTGACCTTGCGAGCACGCCTTGGGAAGATATGCTGCCGGCGAGTCTGCTGCTGCGACAGGGGCCCTGGCCGGCGCCGGTGATGGGGGCAGCTTTGGGCGACGGGCACGGCAGCCGGCAGCGCGGGCGAGTTTGGCCACTATTGGATCTAACTAGCGAGACCTATGCATAGCAGTGAATTTGGCCAATAGATTTGGCTGGCCAACTTTAACCAGCTAGGAGATTAGTTTAGCTAGCCAAATAGCTTGATTATTTGGTTGGCAAGTCTGTTGGAGCCTTAATTTTCGTCCAATTTACTAAAATTTAATTTAGATAGCAAACTAGCAATTCTGTTAGAGATGCTCTAAGTAACTAATTTGGATATTTCACTAGGATTATGGTTAAGTTTTTTTTATTCTGATATGCTCGTGGTACTTATACGGTAGTTTCTACTCTATTTTTGGTAAATATGGAATCAGAATAAAATGGTCGATAAAAAAAGAAATAATAGCTAGTATGATCGTAAAATTTCATATCATTTTTATTCCTAGCTGTATGTGCTTTATCTTTCTATAGTTCAATAATTCTATGGCTTGGTGTTTTGAACATATATTACCGGTTTACCGATACCTGCATATTTTTGTCCAGATAGTCCTATTTTAATTTTTTGATTGTTTTGCACTTACCTGTACTACTGTTTTCAGTTATGTTTTCAAGAAAAAGTACAGTTATGGAAATAGTTGACGGTGAGCAAAAGAGGATCGAGCTATGGTAGATAAACCGTAAAAGAATAAACGAACTAACAAAAAAATGGCTGTGCACATGGTGACATTGCACGTGTCGTAGCGTTTTGGGATCGGCGGCGACGGCGCATGCAGGGGCATGTGAGGTGTGAAGCGAGAAAGAGATGGGGCGCGGATATAAGACCATTCCAACATAGAGTTTCATTTTATTATTATTAAAAAAAGTGCCATATCATCTTAAAAAATTTGAATTAATGAATAAAATAAGTCCTCCGATACATAATTTTATTTCAAGTTGTATAGGCTAGTCATAATATTTAATAATGATATATGATTAGATACAGTTAGACTAAAAAAACACATTAGCCCCTAATGTTAGTTTCAACCTGTTTTATAGTTTTAAAAACAGTGTACACCCAGTTTCCTTTGATTAAAACTTTTTTCTCTCTCTTCATAATTATGTTGTCATATCAACAAATTTTCTTATATGACATCTTATTTACTTCCTTTGTTTCAAATTATTTATCGGTCTAGGATTTAATTTTTTTTTCTAGAATATTTATCATTCCCACGTTCCAAAGCATTTTTAAATGTGAACTTTTCTTCCTACCATTCATAAGTGTAGCCACACATTAATGTACTCACAGTTTTCATTGGTTCATCTCAATCTATTATAGTTACTGACTTCCATGAAAATACAACTAAAAGAAGATAATAATATAATTTGTTATAGCTCTGGTTAACGTGGGATTTGCTAGAACAATAAATATAAGAGTATATGCATCTTTACTTAGAGACAGTTAAATGTACTTTCCTCCCGATAACTAATGGCTAGTTCTTCCTAGGTCCTAATTCACGGGATCGCCGATTGCATAGGTTGGGTTACTATCATAGTGTAACTCACATGGGTCTCATTTCCATCTCTCTTGATGCATTATCTATCACATTTCGTGATAGCCCCTTTGTAAATAGATCTGCCAGGTTGTTAGCTGTTTGGACATAATCCAAACTTATAATTCCGGAATTTCTCAATTTTCTGACAGACTTTAATCGTCTCTTTACATGGCTAGACGATTTCATGTTATCCTTAGAACTATTTACCTTAGTAATGACAGTTTGATTGTCATAATTCATAAGGATAGCCGGCACTGATTTTTCAACCACAGGCAAATCCATTAATAGATCACGTAGTCATTCTGCCTCAACAGTAGCAGTATCTAGCACCGTAAGCTCTGCTTCCATGGTTGATCTCGTCAAAATGATCTGTTTGCACAATCTCCATGAAACAGTACCACCACCTAGTGTAAAAACATATCTACTAGTGGCTTTGATCTCATTAACATCAGAGATCCAGTTGGAATCACCATATCCCTCTAATACCGATGGATACCCAGTATAGTAAAGTCCAAGATTCATAATACCCTTCAGATAGTGCATAACTCACTTAAGTGCGCGCCAATGATCATCTCCCCGATTAGAGGTAAACTGGCTCAATTTGCTCACAGCAAAGGAGATGTCTAGCTTAGTTGCACTAGCTAGATACATAAGTGAGCCAATTATCTGGGAGTATTCCAGCTGATTCCTAATAATTCGTTTGTTTTTGCGAAGCAAAAGACTAGAATTATAAGGATTTGGAGAAGGCTTGTTATCAATATAGCCAAAGCGGCTCAAGACTTTTTCCACATAATGAGATTGCAAAAGTATAATCACATCCTCACCTCTGATTAGTTTAATGTTTAAGATAACATCAGCTACTCCCAGATCTTTCATATCAAAGTTTTGAGACAAGAATGATTTAACCTCATTAATCACCTTAAAATTTGTCCAAAAGATTAGTATGTCATCAACATACAAGTACAGAATAACTCCCTCACCCCACCATAGCGATAGTATACACACTTATCTGCCTCGTTGATTGCGTAGCCCACAGAAGTTAGTGTTCTATCGAATTTCTCATGCCACTGCTTAGGAGTTTGTTTCAAACCATACAAAGATTTTAACAGCCTTAGCACCTGGACTTCTTGACCTTCTATTACAAATCCATCAGGCTGCTCCATATAAATTTTCTCATGCAGCCCTTCATTAAGAAAAACTGTCTTAACGTCCATCTGATGAACAAGAAGACTATGTGAGGCAAGCAAGGAGAGAAGTACGCAAATTGTGGTCAATCTAGCAACAGGAGAGTAAGTGTCAAAGAAATCTTTCTCTTCTTTCTGAGTATAGCTCTTGGCCACAAGCCGAGCTTTGTACTTTTCAATAGTACCGTCAGGCCTTAGCTTCTTCTTGAATACCCACATGCAACCTACAGGTTTGCACCCATAGAGTCACTCTGTCACCTCTCAAGTCCCGTTAACGATAATAGAGTCCATTTCGCTACAGACGGCCTCCTTCCAGTAATCAGCATCAGAGGATGCATAAGCTTCTGAAATTGATTTGGGAGTGTCGTCCACGAAGTACACAGTGAAGTCATCACCAAAGGACTTAGCTATCCTTTGTCTTTTGCTCCTTCTAGGAACTTCACTGTCTTCCTCCTTAGCAAGAAATTCAAGTGTATGTTCAGTATGTTCTAGTGGTGTGATTAAATCAGAAGATTGACTAGAAGTGCTATGTGTATCTTTCATTGAGAAAATTTCTTAAAAAATATAGCATCACGAGACTCTAAAATTCTACCCATATTCATCTCAGGTACCTCAGATTTAACTATTAAAAATCTACAAGCAATGCTATGATGAGCATATCTCAGAAAGACACAGTCTACAGTCTTAGTTCCTAGCTTGCGTTTTTTCGTTATTGGTACATTGACTTTCACCAAGCACACCTATGTACGCAAGTAAGAAAGTGATGATTTTCTCCCAATCCATACCTCGTATGGTGTTTTATCCTTATTTCTGTTAGGAATTCTATTCAATACATGATTCGAGGTCAACAAAACTTCCCCTACCATGCCTTAGGTAATCCCGCAGTGTCTAACATGGTATTCCCCAAGTCAGTCAACGTACGATTCTTCCTTTTGGCAACCCTATTAGATTCGGAAGAATAGGGAGGCGTTCGCTTATGTATAATGCCATATTCCTCACAGAAAAAATCAAAAACATTATAGAAAAACTCTCCACCACGATCTGACCTAATTTTTTTTATCTTTCTGTCAAGTTGGTTTTCAACTTCTGCCTTATAAATTTTAAAATAGTCTAGGGTCTCATCTTTCATTTGCAATAAATACACATAACAGAATCTAGTTGCATCATCAATCAAAGTCATGAAATATCGTTTTCCACCCTTCGTCAACACCCCATTCATTTCACAAAGATCTGAATGTAGGAGTTCTAGTGGGCCAAGTTTTTCTTCTCGGCAGCCTTATGGGGCTTGCGAGGTTGCTTTGATTGCACACAACTATAGCACTTAGAACCTTTGATAATAGAAAAACTTGGAATTAAATTCAAACTGAAAAGCCGAGACATCAAACCAAAATTAACATGACATAAATATGAATGCCAGATACTGGCATCATCATCCACACTGTTACAAATATGGTTCACAGATTTATTGCAGAAATCAGAAAGGGAAAAACAGAACAAGCCTCCGCACTTATAGCCTTTACCAATAAAATATCTATGTTTAAACATAACTACTTTATTAGACTCAAATATCAACCTAAACCCGTCTCTACATAGATGTGAACCACTAACGGGATTCTTGTCGATAGTAGGGACATGCTGCACATTCTTCAACTGCACGATCTTTCCCGAAGTAAACTTCAGATCTACCTTGCCAACACCATGAACAGAAGCATGTGACCCATTCCCTATTAGGATGGAGGAATCCCGGCTGACCTGATAAGAGAAAAATAAAGATATATCAGCACAAATATGAACATTGGCCCCCATATCAACCCACCAATTAATAGACTGATTAACTGAGAGAACAGTAGGTAAATTACCATACCCGGTTCCATCTTCAATATTGCCAATGGTCACATTGACAGACTTAGAGGTCTGTCCTGCAGGTGCCTTCATGCCCTTACGTTGTGGACACTTCCTGACAAGATGACTAGGCAAGCCACACACAAAGCAAGTTCTGACATCTTTCTCTTTGTTGTTGTTCCTCCTTTTCTTTGAATTAGTGTTTTGTTAGGCTTTGATAAATTTCCCTTTATTATTTTTGTTTGCAGTCTTTTACACCACATTGACACTAGACCGCCCATCATCGCCTTTTGACGCAGCGTCCTTTTCCCGAGCTTTCTCCTTAACATTAAGAGATGCAATTAACCCCTCAACAGAGTACTCCTGTCTCTTGTGTTTGAGTGCAGTACCAAAACTCCTCCATGAAGAAGATAGTTTTGCAATAATGTATGCAGTCACAAATTTGTCATGAAGGGCACACTTAAGGAATTCGAGTTCCTTAGCAATGCTTTGTAGTTCATGAGCATGTTCGACCATAGAACGGTTGTCAACCATGCTAAAATCGTGAAACTGTTCCATGACGTACAAGTCATTGCTAGTATCAGTAGCACCGAATTTGGTATTCAGTACATCCCATAACTTCTTAGTGTCGGTCATGTGCATGTACACCTTGACCAGACGATCACCAACAACGCTAAAAATACATCCCACAAAGAGAGTAGTGGCTTTCTCAAATTCTTTCTGCTGTTCAGTAGAGAGAACTCTTTCAGGTTTGCCAGTACTCACCCAGAAACACTTCATAGCTGTCAGTCACAGAGTGACCCTGATCTGCCATCTCTTAAAGTGCACACCAGTAAATTTATCTGGCCTCAGTGCATCGGCAAAACCAGCCATCGAAAAATCACAGTGCCTATAATAAGGTTTTTGGATTGTTGAAAATAAAAACACATGTAGATTTAATTTATTCCATTAATAAATCATGACATTAATAGCATAAGTAAACAGAATCATGTAATTTGATCTAAACATGTATATGACAGCAATTAATATGAATAGATCAAACACAGGAGACATAGTGTACATGTACCTATAGCCCTGTTGTAGGGGCTGTTGTGGAGCAGACACAGGCGCAACACGTACCGCACGAATAACATGCGGCACCGGGTGATGGCAACGACGCGCAGTGTCCGAACGTGAAGAAAGACGAGCCGTGATGGGCGTACAGAGAGCAGTCGTACGTAGCGCTTCGTAAAAACCTTATTCGCCCTCTCCCAGTGTAGGATATCGAAGGCGAGGGTTCCGGAGACCTGCTCTCCCAACCCGTCGGTGCACGCCGATGAACGAGACAGAGTAGACGATGAACGACGGCTTAGAACAAAAGAGATGGCAAGTCCTAGATTGTTTTTATCATATGTTGCGTGGAGACAACAGCTCAGTATTTATAGAGATATTAGGACACGTGATCAGGACGCCCGTACGATCTCTATCTCGTAACCGAAACGGATAAGCCGCGCGTATCTTATCCAGACTTCACGCTTATCAAATTATAGAGATATTAGGACGCGTGATCAGGACGCCCGCACGATCTCTATCTCGTAACCGAACCGGATAAGCCGCGCGTATCTTATCTAGACTTCACACTTATCAAATTATCCTGTAAGTTCAAAACAAACTCAAAACAGAACTTGTCGATGTTTTACACCGGCAATAAATATATGGGGCTACTCGGCGGATGAAAACTCGGTGGATTGCAAAGGAACACAAGGAGATTTTTATACTGGTTCAGGCCCTCAATGTGAGATAATACCCTACGTTCAGTTTATATGTATTCCTTTGAGGAATTATGGTGGCGATTCTGATGAACCGTATGGCCGTGAGCTTATGTGTGCTCTCCTGCCCTCATGAGGCGCCCTGCCTCCCCTTATATACTGGGGGACAGGGTTACAAGGTAGGAGTCTCCATCGGATTACGACTAGGAGATCTCCCCTTAGAGATATAACGCCCCCGACTAGTACTGTATATTCCTTTCTATACAAAGCGAAGTCTATACAAGGCGAAGTCTGCCGAATCTAGCTATATTTCTAATTATAAGGCTAGACCCATCCTCTATCCGAGTGGCTCATATGCTTATCATGAGGTACCCGGGACCCATGGCACCCACAGAACTAAAAAAGAAGCTGTGTTTTGCCGAACCATTCACGCGCATGTCAGGTACATACGCCACCTCGCCTGGTGAGACGAGCAAGCCCGCGCTAAGGTTTTCCTTTCCTAGAACTAGTAAGGTGGTACTAAACTTTCCATCTCACTACCCATAAAATAAGTCTTTGAGATTTTTCTAAAAATTATTCTCTACGTACGTCTTAGTCCACTTAGTAATTCCATCAAAATTATCTAAATACACACTTACACAGCCCGTGACTGCGAGGATACGAATGAATGCGTACTCATGTGTTGTGTGGGCTGATCGCCGCTTTGGCGCAGCGCGGATGCAGCCGCGACCACCACACCACCTTCCACGAGCGGCGCTTTTTCCACCAACTATAGTGCCAACAAGGGTCAACGTGATCTTCATCATCAACCACCAGCACATGCCCCGCTCGGAGCCGTACGCGTGTTGCCGACGCGTGACGTGCCAACAACCTCATCAGCTTAAGCCACTGCCCGCCTAAATTTACCTCCGTCCCAAAATATTATTATTTTTAGATTATTTTAGAGATATTAAAAAATAGAGATAAAAATATCATATTACTACTTATTAATGTGAGGAAGGCTTAAGGAGGTTGATAGGGATATAATAGTTACAATGACATAAAAAGAATTACAAATAGTTATATTTTAGAATAAAATTATAGTTCTAGAAATAACTATATTTTAGACGAAGTGAGTATAATAAATGAACTTTTGCAAGATCCGATCGGCATAGGCACTGATTACTATTGCACCTTTAAATCGCAATTTCGCAAGCAATTTGATTCATTCAACATTCAATGATGGATGCATTGTGTTTTTAAATAAAAAAGTAATAGATTTATTCAAGGGATTTGATTACTTATGGCCATCATCCAACTAACAACTTTTGTGCAAGAACCGATCAAATTTCTGACAAATACAGAGCTTCCCAAATTAGGGTCTGGAGCTGGAGCAAGCATGGTAGGATGGATTTTAGGACAGGGTGCCATGATCTGGCCCTGTTTTTTTTCCCTAATTCTGGATTTAGGATTTCCATTTGAACGTTTCTTAAACTTCTAACCGGTATATTTTATATAAAAAATTTTATATGAAATTTTCTTGGAATACTTTTCTAGAACAACTTTTTAACTTTATAGGTATTAATTTATTTGTTTATACCTAGAAATAGCAAAAAAAATCAGATAATCTATTAATCCATCAATTTTAACTATCTTAAACGGCCCTAGGGTATACATAACTGTTCTGTTTGCACCGATATCTGATATTATGGGCAACATTGTCATATCTCGGAACATATGATACTTGGATCGAAACATACAGGGTTAAAATAATTCGGGACAGAGTGGTCTTTCTCGGAACCTCCGGTATAAAATCAAGGGCCATTCAGTGTTAAAATAATTTGAGACAGAGAGGTCCTTCTCAGTACTTCCAGTTCCAACCTAAGACTGGAACCTCCTGTTCAAGTTGGTTTGCCTAACTTTTGGAATGTGCTTAAGTCGATTTTAGGATAGATTTAAGTCCAGATTTATTTTAAAGAGTTTTGACTCAATACGAGACAAGACCACCATATAGGAGACAAGACCACCCCCATATAAATACATGAGACCGGAGCTAATTAAAACAATAGACAACATTAACAAAATCAATCTATTATATTTACTTTTTTATTTATCCCTTTATCTTTTACGCTTCAAACTCCAAAGTATTATTCGTCTTTTATCTCTATAGCGTAAAAGACACCGTAGGCTTTGTTGGCTAAACTAGAGAATACCAACGTGCGCTTATCCTAACGGGTTCCTTCCAGACGAGCGTTCAATAAATTTTATCCATTAGAGTGGTTCTAGTCCATCGATGTTTCGAGATCCCTGTAAAACTGTGCACCTTTGTATGTTGCTGCTGGGTTACACACAAGATGTCTGGTATATTTTGGCGCGTCTTCGTGTCAATATATTCCTTGTTTGACAATTTGGAAATCTTTGAGCTGAAAATCTCACCAGTACATTAATTAAAGAATTCAACATTTCGGACTAACATCCAGCAAGTACGTACTCCTTTCTGAAATCGATCTTCTCGCAGCACCCTATAGAGAATAAAAATAGATAGGTATTCCTTCCGTTCTAAAATAAATTAATTTTTAGAGTTTAAATTTTATTTTAAAATAAACCAATTGTTGGAATTGCTAAATAGGCTAAGTGTCATATGGAGAATAATTTCTAGGAAAATCTCAAAAGCCCACCTCATAGGGAGTGGCATGGGGAGTTTTAGTACCACCTTGCTAGTTCTAGGAGAGGGAGATCTTCTTATAAGGGTGAGCTCTCTACTAGCTACTTGAGACATGCATAGTGAAGAGAAGTGAAGGAACACGCGCGCGCTCGCTCGCCTCGCTAGGCCAGGCCGTGCGCGTACGCAACATGCGTGTGAATGGTCCGCTAAAATTGGCTTCTCACGCTTGCGTAGATGCAGCTTCTTTTTGCAGTTTTTATTTTGCTGTAAATTTAGAGTCCGGATAGGATACGCCCAGCCTATCCGGTTTGATTACGAGATAGAGATTGTGTAGGCTTGTATATCATGGAGCAGTTTCACGATTTTAGCATGGTTGACAACCGTTCTATGGTCGAACAGGCTCATGAATTACAAAGCATTGCTAAGAAACTCGAACTCCTTAAGTGTGCCCTTCCTGACAAATTTGTGACTGTATGCATTATTGCAAAACTACCTTTTTAATGGAGGAGTTTTGGTACTGCACTCAAACACAAGAGACAGGAGTACTCCGTTGAGGGGTTAATTACGTCTCTTAATGTTGAGGAGAAAGCTCGGGCAAAGAACGCTGCGTCAAAAGGCGATGGTGGGCAGTCTAGTGCCAATGTGGTGCAAAAAACTGCTAACAAGAACAATAAAGGAAAATTTGTCAAAACCCAACAAAACACCAACTTCAAGAAAAGGAGGAACAACAACAAAGAGAAAGATGTCAGAACTTCTTTGCGTGTGGCTTGCCTGGTCATCTCACCAGGAAGTGTCCACAACGTAAGGGCATGAAAGTACCTGCAGGACAGACCTCTAAGTCTGTCAATGTGACCATTGGCAATACTGGAGATAGAACCGGGTATGGTAATTCACCTACTGTTCTCTCAGTTAATTAGTCTACTAATTGGTGGGTTGATACGGGGCCAATGTTCATGTTTGTGCTGACATATCTTTGTTTTCCTTTTATCAAGTTAGCCGGGATTCCTCGGTCCTAATGGGGAACAGGTCGCATGCTTCTGTTCATGGTGTTGGCACGGTAGATCTGAAGTTTACTTCGGGAAAGATCGTGCAGCTGAAGAACGTGCAGCATGTCCCCACTATTGACAAGAATCTCGTTAGTGGTTCCCGTCTATATAGAGACGGGTTTAAGTTGGTATTTGAGTCTAATAAAGTAGTCGTATTTAAACATGGATATTTTATTGGTAAAGGCTATGAGTGTGAAGGCTTGTTCCGTTTTTCCTTTTCTGATTTCTGTAATAAATCTGTGAACTATATTTGTGACAGTGTAGATAATGAGGCTAGTATCTGACATTCACATTTATGTCATGTTAATTTTGGTTTGATGTCTCGGCTTTCCAGTTTGAATTTAATTCCAAGTTTTTTCATTGTCAAAGGTTCTAAGTACCATAGTTGTGTGCAATCAAAACAACCTCGCAAGCCCCACAAGGCTGCCGAGGAGAGAAACTTGGCACCACTAGAACTCCTACATTCAGATCTTTGTGAAATGAATGGGGTGTTGACGAAGGGTAGAAAACGATATTTCATGACTTTGATTGATGATGCAACTAGATTTTGTTATGTGTATTTATTACAAATGAAAGATGAGGCCCTAGACTACTTTAAAATTTATAAGGCAGAAGTTGAAAACCAACTTGACAGAAAGATAAAAAGGATTAGGTCAGATCGTGGTGAAGAGTATTTCTCTAATGTTTTTGATTTATTCTGTGAGGAACATGGCATTATACATGAGCGAACACCTCCCTATTCTCCCGAATCTAATGGGATTGCCGAAAGGAAGAACCGTACGCTGACTGACTTGGTGAATGCCATGCTAGACACTGCAGGATTACCTAAGGCATGGTGGGGGGAGGCTTTGTTGACCTCGAATCATGTATTGAATAGAATTCCTAATAGAAATAAGGATAAAACATCATACGAGGTATGGATTGGGAGAAAACCATCACTTTCTTACTTGCGTACATAGGGGTGCTTGGCGAAAGTCAATGTACCAATAACAAAAAAGCGCAAGTTAGAACCTAAGACTGTGGATTGTGTCTTTCTGGGATATGCTCATCATAGCATTGCTTATAGATTTTTAATAGTTAAATCTGATGTACCTGACATGAACACGGATACAATTTTAGAGTCTCGTGATGCTACGTTTTTTGAGGAAATCTTCCCAATGAAGGATACACATAGCACTTCTAGTCAATCTTCTGTTTCAATTCCCAATTTAATCACACCACCAGAACAAACTGAACAAACACTTGAGCATCTCACTGAGGAGGATGACAGTGAAGCTCCGAGAAGGAGTAAGAGACAAAGGATAGCTAAGTCCTTTGGTGACGACTTCACTGTGTATCTTGTAGATGACACTCTCAAGTCAATTTTAGAAGTTTATGTATCCCCTGATGCTGACTACTGGAAGGAAGCTGTTCGTAACGAAATGGACTCTATTATCGCTAACGGGACTTGGGAGGTGACAGAGCGACCCTATGGGTGCAAACCCGTAGGTTGCAAGTGGATGTTTAAGAAGATGCTAAGGCCTGATGGTACTATTGAAAAGCACAAGGCTTGGCTTGTGGCCAAGGGCTATATTCAGAAAGAAGGCGAAGATTTCTTTGACACTTACTCACCTGTTGCTAGATTGACCACAATTTGCGTACTTCTCTGCTTGGTTGCCTCACATGGTCTTCTCGTTCATCAGATGGACGTTAAGACAACTTTTCTTAATGGAGAGCTGGATGAGAAAATTTTTATGGAGCAGCCGGATGGATTTGTGATAGAAGGTCAAGAAAGCAAGGTGCTAAAGTTGTTAAAATCTTTGTATGGTCTAAAACAAGCTCCTAAGCAGTGGCATGAGAAATTTGATGGAACACTAACTTCTGCGGGCTATGTAGTCAACGAGGCAGATAAGTGTGTATACTATCGCTATGGTGGGGGTGAGGGAGTTATTCTTTGCTTGTATGTTGATGACATACTAATCTTTGGAACAAACCTTGAGACGATTAATGAGATTAAATCATTCTTATCTCAAAATTTTGATATGAAAGATCTGGGAATAGCTGATGTTATCTTAAACATTAAGCTAATTAAAGGTGATGATGGGATTACACTCTTGCAATCTCATTATGTGAAAAAGGTCTTGAGCCGCTTTGGCTATATTGATAGCAAACCTTCTCTAACTCCTTATGATTCTAGTCTTTTGCTTCGTAAAAACAAAAGAATTACTAGGAATCAGATGGTGTACTCCCAAAAAATTGGCTCACTTATGTATCTAGCCAGTGCAACTAGGCCAGACATCTCCTTTGCTATGAGCAAATTGAGCTGGTTTACCACTAATCCGGGAGATGATCATTGGCGCACGCTTGAGCAAGTTATGCGCTATCTGAAGGGTACTATGAATCTTGGACTTCACTATACTGGGTACCCGTCGGTATTAGAGGGATATAGTGATTCTAACTGGATCTTTGATGTTGATGAGATCAAAACCACTAGTGGATATATTTTTACACTAGGTGGTGGTGCTGTTTCATGGAGGTCGTGCAAACAGACCATTTTGATGAGATCAACCATGGAAGCAGAGCTTACTGCACTAGATACTGCTACTGTTGAGCAGAATAGCTGTGTGATCTATTAATGGATTTGCCTGTGGTTGAAAAACAGTGCCAGCTATCCTTATGAACTGTGACAATCAAACTATCATTGCTAAGATGAATAGTTCTAAGGATAACATGAAATCGTCTAGGCATGTGAAGAGACGATTAAAATCTGTCCGGAAATTGAGAAATTCCGGAATTATAAGTTTGGATTATGTCCAAACAGCTAGCAACCTGGTAGATCCCTTTACGAAGGGACTATCACGAAATATGATAGATAATGCATCGAGGGAGATGGGCATGAGACCTATGTGAGTTACACTATGGTGGTAACCCAACCTATGTAATTGGCGATCCCGTGAATTAAGACCTAGGAAGAAAAGCCATTAGTTAACGGGAGGAGAGTACCTTTAACTATCTCTAAGTAAAGATGTATATACTCTCATAAACTGTAAGGCAGGTTGGCTTTTGCCTTAATGTGTTTTGTTGGCTTTAAATAGCAAAGATGCTGTTCTACAGAGCATTCTTGAAAGGACACATCTATATGAGCTCGACCGTTGGTCGTGGTCTATGGAGATTTTGGGTGAATATCCTAGAAAGCTCATGAAAGACCAAGGAGTATGACTTATAAGCTCCAACCGAGGAGTAGGCTACTGACGGCCTAGTATCAGTCAAGGTTTTGAGTGAAACTTGCTTGCACAAAACTTGCAATTTAAGGCGTAGTCCATTGTTCAAGTTGTGAGTAAGTGTAGCTTGGAGTTCTAGATGGATGTTCAACCTTAACAGGTCTCCATCGAAATACTGATATATAAACAATACTTTGGAGAAATGGCAAATCTCTTTGGGATTTTGAGATTTGGTGGGGGATTGTTGGAATTGCTAAATGGGCTAAGGCCCATGTGGAGAATAATTCCTAGAAAAATCTCAAAGGCCCACCTCATGGGAAGTGGCATAGGGAGTTTTAGTACCACCTTGCTAGTTCTAGGAGGGGGAGACCTCCTTATAAGGGTGAGCTCTCTCCTAGCCACTTGAGACATGCATAGTGGAGAGAAGTGGAGGAACACATGCGCGCGCTTGCTCGCCTCGCCTCTCCACGCCAGGCCAAGCCAAGCCAGGCCGCGTGCGTACGCAACATGCGCGTGAATGGTCCGCCAAAATTGGCTTCTCATGCTTGCGCAGATGCAGCTTCTTTTTGCAGTTTTTATTTTGCTGCAAATTTAGAGTCCGGATAGGATATGCGCAGCCGTTCGGTTACGAGATAGAGATTGTGTGGGCGTCCTGATCACGCGTCCTAATATCTCTATAAATACCGAGCTGCTGTCTCCACGCAACATATGTGAAAACAGTATAGGGCTTGCCATCTCTTTTGTTCTGAGTCGTCGTTCGTCGTCTACTCCGTCCCGATCTTCGACGTGCACCGGTGGATTGGGAGAGCAGGTCTCCAGAACCCTCGCCTTCGACATCCTGCACTGGGAGAGGGCGAATAAGGTTTTTGGAAAGCGCTACGCGCAACTGCTCACTGTGCGCCCATCACGGCTCGTCTTTCTTCACGTTCAGGCGCTGCGCGTCGTCGTCATCAACCGGTGCCGCGCGTCGTTCGTGCGGTACACGCTTCGCCCGTATCTGCTCCAGAACAACCCCCACAACAGGGCTGTAGGTACACGTACACTATATCTCCTGTGTTTGATCTATTCATGTTAATTGCTGTCATATACATGTTTAGATCATATTACATGATTCTGTTTACTTATGCTATTAATGTCATGATTTATTTATGGAATAAATTAAATCTACATGTGTTTATATTTTCAACACCAATTTCTATCTTTTCACCTATCAATAATTAGAGGTTCTTTGTGTTAGAGATATGGAAAGAGATAAGAATAGAATGTAACTAGAAGATATGGTTAGTTTCGTTTCCTTGTTTTGAGGATTGTAATCTCCTGATTGTAAGCCATGCCAAGGGCTATTCTTGGCTTATATTAACATGCAACGGCGGCTCCTAACGGGGTGAGAATGCTTTCACCAAATAACATAGTATCAGAGCCTCTCCTCCACAAACATCCAGACTTCCAGATCCCATCTCGTGGAGCCATGGCGAGTTCCTCTACCGGAGCCATCGCCAATCCGTTCTTTGGCCAAGTTGTCACTGAGAAGCTGACAAAGGCCAATTTTCTTCTATGGAAGGCGCAGATCCTTCCAGCTGTACGAGGTGCCCGCATGGAAGGGTATCTCACCGGCGCGATCACTGCGCCAGCGGCACTGATCGACGTCAAGGATGGAGACATGATCATGACGAAAGCCAACCCAGCACATGACGAATGGGTTGTCGCTGATCAACAGCTTCTCAGCTTCCTGCTGTCGATGGTCTCCAAGGAAGTCCTCATGCAGGTGGTGAACATGAACACTGCTGCACAAGCTTGGAGAGCAATCAACGAGATGTTCTCCACCCAAACACGTGCACGATCTGTGAACACGCGTATTGCACTCGCAATCACTTCCAAAGGAAATATGAGTGTTGCGGAGTACATCACCAAGATGAAATCACTCGGTGATGAGATGGCGGCTGCTGGGAAGCCAATGGATGATGAAGACATGGTGGGCTACATCCGCGCCGGTCTTGATGAAAGCTACGAGCCGGTGGTATCATCTGTTGTCGGCAGGCCTGAACCGGTAACGGTGGTAGAGCTGTATTCATAGCTCCTCAGTTTTGAGAATCGCCACAATCTGCGCCAGGCCGGCTACCAAGCCAACTTGGCGCGTCACGGTGGACGTGGTACCTGGACACCGGAGCAACCGATCACATCACGAGCGAGTTGGATAAGCTGACCACCTGCGAGAAGTACACTGGAAAAGATCAGATCCACACAGCCAGTGGTTCAGGTATGGACATTAGTCACATCAGTCATAGCACTATTCACACCCCTAGTCGTGATTTACATCTAAACAGCATCTTATATGCACCAAAGGCCATGAAAAATCTTATTTCCATTCGCCGTTTCATATATGATAATTATGCCTATCTTGAAGTTTACCCCAATCTTTTCTTTATCAAGGATCGGCAAACGAAGAACACACTGCTTAGAGGACGGTGTCGCTACGGCCTCTATCCCTTGGAACCCACACCAAAACAAGCCTTTGGAGTCATCAGACCATCTCTTGTGAGATGGCACAGTCGGCTAGGCCATCCATCTCTAGCTATTGTTCAAAAATTTGTTAGCAATAATAAATTACCATGCTTGGCAGAATCTACAAGTCGTGAAGTTTGTGATGCTTGTCAAATGGCCAAGAGCCATCAGTTACCTTATTCTACATCTTCTAGTGTGTCCAAGTTTCCTTTAGAACTTGTTTATTCTGACGTTTGGGGTCCAGCACCTGATTCTGTTGGGGGGGCAAAAAGTACTATGTCAGCTTTATTGATGATTTTAGCAAGTTTACCTGGATCTATCTCCTTAAATTTAAATCTGATGTGTTTCAAATATTTCATGAATTCCAGAATCTTGTTGAAAGGTTATTCAATAGGAAAATTATTGCCTTGCAATCTGATTGGGGTGGTGAATATGAAAAATTAAACTCCTTCTTTGCACAAATAGGCATCACTCATCGAGTTTCCTGTCCCCATGCCCACCAACAAAATGGCGCTGCTGAACGGAAACACCGACACATTGTAGAAGTGGGTCTATCTCTCCTTGCTCATGCTTCCATGCCTCTCAAATTTTGGGATGAGGCATTCCTTGCTGCCGCTTATCTCATCAACCGCACCCCAAGCAAAGTTATTGAGTATTCTACACCCCTAGAGCGCCTGTTCCATCAAAAACCGGCCTATGCTTCTTTGCGAACTTTTGGTTGTGCCTGTTGGCCCAATCTTAGACCATACAACACTAGAAAACTCCAGTTTGGCTCCAAGCAATGTGCTTTTATTGGCTATAGCAATATTCACAAAAGTTTTAAATGTCTTGACATTTCTACCGACCGTGTTTATATATCTCGTGATGTTGTCTTTGATGAAACAATTTTTCCTTTTGCCAAATTGCATCACAATGCCGGTGCACGTTTGCGGTCAAAGATTGTTTTATTACCGCACCATCTTCTTGATTCTACTATTTCTGCGTCTAGGGGTGCAACGGTGCTTCCTCCAGTGGCTAATGTTCTTAATGCTGATAAAACTAATGACATTGATGAGCAATTAGCAGGGCACTCACAAGTTCCCATAGCACATATTGAGGTAGTAGAGATTGCTGATGGCGCACCTCCCAAGCCGGAGCTCTCCATCGAATCTGCTCCAAGATCAGCACATGATGCTGACAACAGCGACATCGGCTCGCTGTCTCCTGTGTCTCCTCAACCACTGTCTGCCACCTCTTCCATTGATGCAGCCCCTGGTGGTGATGCAGTGGGGGAATTAGGATCTTCTGAATCGGCTGTGGTGGAACAATCGGCTGCGCCCACGACAACACCACATCGGCCACACACACGGCTTCAAAGTGGAATCCGCAAAAACAAAGTGTACACCGATGGTACTATACGGTAAGATAAGCAGTCCCATTTAACAATTACTGGTGAGCCTCAAAATCTAGAAGAAGCTTTTATGCACAAAGATTGGAAAAATGCTATGGATTTAGAATATATGGCCCTAATGAAAAATAATACGTGGCATCTTGTTCCACCTAAGAAGGGAAGAAATGTCGTAGATTGCAAATGGGTATATAAGGTCAAAAGAAAATCTGATGGAAGTTTAGACCGGTACAAAGCTCGCCTAGTTGCAAAGGGGTTCAAGCAAAGGTACAGCATTGACTATGAGGACACATTTAGTCCTGTAGTAAAGTCTGCTACCATTAGGATTATTTTGTCTCTTGCTATCTCCAGGGGATGGAGTCTTAGGCAGCTGGATGTACAGAATGCGTTTCTTCATGGCGTTCTAGAGGAAGAGGTGTACATGAGACAACCTCCTGGGTATGAGGACAAAGATAAGCCTAGTTTTGTTTGCAAACTAGACAAGTCACTCTATGGTCTTAAACAAGCACCAAGAGCATGGTATTCTCGCCTAAGTACAAAGCTGTGTAATCTTGGTTTTATGGCCTCAAAAGCAGATACATCATTATTCTTTTACAATAAAGGTAACACTGTTATCTTTATTCTTATTTATGTGGACAATATTATTGTTGTTAGCTCCACTCAGGAGGCTATTACAGCTTTACTCAAGGATCTCAATCAGGAGTTTGCTCTCAAGGATCTTGGAGAACTGCATTACTTCCTTGGCATAGAAGTAAATAAAGTAAAGGATGGTATCCTTCTTATTCAAGAGAAATATGCAACAGATTTACTCAAGAAGATTGAAATGACAAATTGTAAACCTGTTAGCACTCCATTATCTACTTCAGAGAAGTTATCAGCTTATAAAGGCAGTTCACTTGGACCTGAGGACTCAACACAATATAGGAGTATAGTGGGAGCTTTGCAATATCTCACACTTACCAGACCTAACATTGCATTCCCTGTCAACAAGGTATGTCAGTTTTTGCATTCACCAACAACTGAACATTGGACCGCAGTTAAGAGAATTTTGAGATACATTCGCTCAACAACCAGTCTTGGGTTAAGGATAGGGAAATCTCAATCAACTAGAGTAAGTGCATTTTCTGATGCTGATTGGGCGGGGAGCCTTGATGATAGGAGGTCCACTGGTGGATTTGCTGTATTCTTGGGATCCAATTTAGTGTCATGGAGTGCGAGGAAACAAGCAACAGTTTCACGCTCTAGTACTAAGTCAGAATATAAAGCATTAGCCAATGCAACTACTGAGATGATATGAGTTCAGTCATTGCTAAACGAACTCCATATACAAGCACCGCAAGCAGCCCAATTGTGGTGTGACAACTTGGGTGCTACATATTTGTCAGCTAATCCAATTTTTCATGCCAGAACAAAACATATAGAGATTGATTATCACTTTGTGAGAGAAAGGGTAGCAAGAAAACAATTGGATATTCAATTTGTACCTACAGGTGATCAAGTCACCGACGGGTTTACAAAACCCCTGTCAGTTCGTCAGTTAGAGAAGTTCAGGTGCAATCTCAACCTTGATAAGCTGTGATTGAGGGGGAGTGTTAGAAATATGGAAAGAGATAAGAATTGAATGTAACTAGAAGATATGGTTAGTTTTGTTTCCTTGTTTTGAGGATTGTAATCTCCTGATTGTAAGCCATGCCGAGGGCTATTCTTGGCTTATATTAACATGCAACAGCAGCCCCTAACGGGGTGAGAACGCTTTCACCAAATAACACTTTATTGCCAAGTTTTTATTCCCGCAAAAAAGACTCCAATTATTGTCGATGTTTTACACCGGCAATATGATTATGAGGCTACTCGGCGAGGGGAAATCCGATGGACTGCAAAGGAACACAAGAAAATTTTATACTGGTTCAGGCCCTCAATGAGAGGTAATACCCTACGTCCAGTTGTGATGGTATTCCTTTGAGGATGTATGTGGATCAATGATCTCGTGTGTTGTTCTTCTGCCCTCAAGGGGCGTCCTGCCTCCCCTTATATACTGGGGGGTAGGGGTACAAGATAGGAATTCTAGCCGGATACGGCCAAGGGATTTCCTTCTTAGAGATACATCTTACCCGACTAAGATTGTATATTCCTTTTTATATAAGGCAAAATCTACCAGGTACTACTATATCTCTAACTACAAGACTCGGCCCATCCTCTATCCGAGTGGCCCATATGCTTGTGATGAGGTACCCGGGGCCATGGCCTCCACAGTAGCCCCTGAGACCTTCATAGTTGAGTCACAGCTAATGCTGAGTGCTCGTCCTCCACGGTGAAGATTGTCTGAGTGCATTGCTCCCGAGTACTCTTTGTCCGAGTGTTTCTTCTTCCCAAGTCCTGCTTCATGTCAGCTAGCAACGAGGCTATGAAGGGTTTCATGTAAATGTATGAATAGTGTGCGCCGAATAGGCGCACCTATTAGGTGTAGCCCTCGACTTTGTGCTTAATTGTGGAGACAATTAAACATAAAGTCAAAGATCTTTAACCTTGTAGTCTTTCCCGAGTAGATTACTACTAGTATATGAGACTCTTCGGTATCATGTCAACCAGAATATGATTTATAGTCTTGCCGAGTAGCATGTCACTCGTATATAGGACTCTTCAGCTTCATGTTAGCCGGAATATGGGGTTTACAGTCTTTCCCGAGTGGCGTCCCACTCGAGAGTTAGACTCCTCAGCGTCATGTCAGTTGGAAAAGATATTTATAGTCTCTCCCGAGTAGTGCACTATGCGAAAGTTAGACTCCTCAGCATCATATCAGCTGGAATAATGTTGCTCATGGCAACTAGTGGCCAAGCATGTAGGCCAAGTACCACTTTATGAAAATTAATCCATTGCGTGATTAGGTGTACTAGAGAAAGATACCTGCATCCCCAATTTTAATGAAGATTAGCTTGTGATCCTTATAAAGATATATCCTCGATACCTGGTGGATAAAACAGATATCCAAACACATGTGTTTAGCAATTAGGCCTTCATGAAGCATATCTGTTTACCTCATCGGTTTCTGTTGGTAGCACCAGCACTGCGATTTTAACCCAGCCTGCGAGCGGCCCATATTGAGCGTGCTACTGTAGAAACTCATATCTTGGTGGCCCAGTGTCGACTTTGCAGGCCCAAGCCCATTTAGTCAGCACAGGCTCTATAAAGGTTGAGGGAGAGAGAAAAGATTCCTCATCTTTCCCACGCGACCAATTGTTTCGTCTTCCCATCTACGCACCGAAATTTCGCTTCCCGCTCCGCTAGGGTTCACCATTGCTTGATCCCCCCCACCGAAGCTCGAGTGATTCTACATCCGCTTGTCGATTCCAAGCCCCCGACTTTATTCTCCCCAAATCTCTTGTTCCCCAGCCATGCCGAAGGTTCCAGATGTTGTTGGGGCGTCAGACGATGGGTGGCCGATCTCGGACTGCAGCCGGGCAAAGCTGGAGAGGTTGGAGAAGTCGCTATGGTTGCAGAGCCACGACATTATCCGCTGGCGGCTGGCCGAGGGTGAGTCAGTCCCAAATCCCCAATCCGGCGAAACTGTTGTTTTTGCCTTTTTCTTTGACCGGGGTTTGTTTCTCCCTTCTTCCGAGTTCCTCCGTCGTCTTCTTAATTTTTACGGATTGGAGTTGGTGAATCTGAATCCCAACTCGATCTTACAAATCTTAATTTTTGTAACTCTCTGCGAGTGCTACTTGGGTGTAGAACCCCACCTCAACTTCTTTAGGCATCTATTTCACATAAAGCCCCAACCCTCCAAGAACAAGGTTCAGGTGATTGGAGGGGCTGGCCTTCAGTTAAGAAGCGAGATGAAAAAGATATATATCAGTCTCCCTTTAAAGTCTTCCTTGAAAGGTTGGCACAAGGAGTGGTTTTATTGCTCCGATCTGGTGCCCTCCTTGCCTGCATTCACTAGGAAGCCCCCGATGATCTCACCAAATTGGTCATCGGACCCAACCTTCGAAGAGATGGGCCAGGTGCATCAGTTGCTGGCCAGATTGGTGAAGTTCAAGGAAGCCGGCCTGACTGGCCCTTGGGTGGCCAAGCGTTTCCTGACCCGGCGCGTTCAGCCGCTGAAGTTGAGAAGCGAGTTCTGCTAGGACTACCAAGGGAAGGATGACCCCGACCGAGAAAGCCGACAGGTGATCGGCCAGCAAGAAGTGACCGAGATCTTGTTCACCTATTTCTCCAATGGGGTGATCGAGACCGAGGACGCGGAGTGTTGCATCGCGGCTTATAACCGTAACCGGCCCCGTCCCGAGGTAACATCTGCTTCTCTTCTGTAATGATTGCTCGTAGACATGCATCCATGATTGTCCAGCATTGTGTGATGTATGTTATTGAATTGCTTGTAGTGGTGCAAGGAGTTTGATGATGACTCCTGTCCATTGTCTGCCACGAGATCGAAGAAGAGGCCAAGAAGTCCTTTTGCCGCCTAGCCCGACTCCGAGAGAGTGGGGAAGAAATCCACTGCAGATCGGGGCAAGGAGAAGGTGGTGAAGTCGAGTACCGCCGCTGGGAGCCTAAAGATAAGGGACACCGTCGGCGCGGCGTCTAGGCCATTGAGTCCCAGACCAGGACCCGTGCAGCCGAGCTCCCCGACACCGGGCTTAACCAGAGTGCTGCGGAGTACGAGGTTGACCGCAGCACCTCAGAGTACCCGAGCATCCCAGCCGGCCACACCACGGACGGGGCTGACCAGGACTAAAGTGCCGCCGCTGACTGCCGTGCCCTCCGGCCCGACAGCCAGCAGCACTCCAGCGCCGTCCTCTGGATCTCCCGGACCAAAGCTCAAGTTTTCCAAGAAGTAGGTCGTTCTGGGTCTTCTGAGAATCATGTTTATGATTGTGTCGTCTTGATGTCGGATTCGTTGTGCAGGAGGTGGGTCGACATCGACCTCAAGAGGACCACGCCGGCCACACCCGCTGCCGATCCTACCCCAGCCGAGTCGGCGCCAGCGAGCACACCTGCTGAGCCGGCGGCATTCCCAGTTGCAGAAACTAGGACAGCCCCGACTGCAGGGCCGCCGACACCGGTTGACCAAGGGATGGTTGCCAGAGCCGCTACCCCAGCTCTTGAGCCAGCGCATGTCGTCGAAGCCGTTGCGGCAGCACCTGAGCCAATGCCGGTTGTTGACGCCGTGGCTGCAGCCCCTGAGTCGACCCCTGAGGCCCCGGAGGCCACCGAGTCGGGGGCCAGGAGTCCATCGCCGTCCTGGTCGTCGTCGTCGTCATCATCACTGTCTCCTCCTTCGGATAAGCCGGACCTCCCCAGGCTCGAAGCTCCTCCTCGCAAGTTCCCACGGACGTTCCATTGGACGGAGCCTGATGGAACCACGAAGAGTTATAGGCATGACGAGGCTGCGGCGGTAAGGGAGCACGAAAGCTTGCTGCGTGCCACACTCGCCGCGTCCCAGGGGATCCAGGCACGACCTTTGTCGTATTATAGTCTTGGTTATCTTGCTCATATGAGTTATCTGATGACTGACTCTATTTTGCTCTGTTTTGCCCCGAGTAGAAACTTGTTGATCACTCGGAGAAGATGAGCGAAGTCTTGATCCGGGTGGCCCCCCAGCTCCAAGAGTTGGACCAGCTCCGGGCCTTGAAGGCCGAAGTAGAAGGGCGCTGCCAAGAGAGGGAGTCTTGGCTGAGGGACTCCGTTACTCAGCTCAGGGCCGAGAATTGGGACCAAGCCAATAAGATTAGAGGTGAGCCTCCAAGATGTATCTTTCTGACCAGATCCATAGTATATTTCTCCAGCTGTGTTGTTCCTGGCTGCCCGGTTGTACCTTGACTACAATGTCGAGTCCTTGACTAATCTGTCTTGCAGCCCTCGAAGCCGAGTTGAAGGCCCGAACAGAGAGGAAAATCCAGCTGAAGGAGGCCGAGAAAGCCAGGGCCGAGCTTGAAAAAGACAAGGCCGACCTGACAAAGGCCAAGACTGAGCTTGAGCAGGAGAGGGCCGAGTTGAAAGAGGCCAACGACAAGCTCGGTAAGGAAAAAGTTGAACTGGAGAGTACCATAGCCAGGTGGGAGGCCGACTACGACAGTAAGTCTCCCTTTTGACACTGATCTTAACCAATCCATTGATTACTCCACTGCATCTTTACTTAACAAGTTTACTTGTTGGTGAACCCAAGTAGCTGCTAGAGCCAATTCCTAAGCTCAATTTAAGGCTTACGCAAAGGAGATAAGAGTCGTCAAGGAGTCATGGGAGGCACTCCTCGGATCCGTGAGAGGGCTCCTCGACATCATAGATCCTCGCCCTGTGGGAACCAGCTGCAGCTCGATCGCCCAAGTTGAAGGACGCCTTGAAGATGCACCGAGTGCCTTGAAGAGGTACTCGGATGAGCATGTTATTACCGGCGTGGCCCGAACCCTGGCTATGACCAAGTCCATCTACCCAAGGACAGATGTGGAGGCCATCGGGGAGGGATTCGCCGAGGAGACAACTCCTGAGGAGGCGCTGGAGCTGATATCCAAGGCGAGGCCGACTACAGAAATTATCACTCGAGATCTGGATCTGTAAAGACAGTATGTCATGCAGTCGGTGTATTGTGTTCTTCTGTAAAGACATGTGTAAATATATGTGCAATGCTGCCAAGCTTTAAACTATTACTCAGTTGTCATTAGCTTTACTCGATTATATGGTTTGCACTGAGTTAGTCTATGGGAACTTATCCCGTGGAAGGGCGCCGTACTCGGCCGCAGATCTGAACGAGGAATCTTCATCTTGTCCAGGGTCTTAGCGAAGAGGATATTGAGCGCGTTGTCTCCTTCTATGAGAACCTTCTTCAACTTGATGTTCTTCACGACCGGGTCCAGGGCAAGTGCGTATCGTCCCGGGTGTGAAACCCGATCTAGGTGATCTACACGGGTGAACGTGATGGACGTCTCTGACCAGCGCAAATATTGGGAGGTGTCTGCTGTAGAGATTGAGTTGATGTCGTGCGTTGTAAGCTTCTGCTTCCGCTTGGACTCGTAGGCAGACGGTCCTCCGAAGATGTGGTTAAGCTCGGCTTGGGGATCTTGAAAATCATCAGCCGGGCCTTGATCTGGCTTGTCTTTGTCCTTGTCGGCACCAGATGATGAAGTCTGCTCGGAACCAAACTTCTTAAGCATGAAGCAGTCTTTGGCCGCGTGTTTGCCCTTGGGGTGGAAGGGGCAAGGCCCATTCATGACTTTCTGGTAGTCATTGTTGCGTTAGGGCCGCGACCGAGTTCGCTCCATGTTGGCTACCTTGTTATCCGACTTCCGCTTGCGGCCGCCGGTCTTATTTTGATATGGCTCGTCAGTTTTCGCCTTTTGTTCTTTCTGTCGGGACTCCTTGTCGAGGGCCTCTACGACCGCTTCAGCCGAGTCGGCGTATTTGTTCGCCATGTCGAAGAGAGCTCAAACAGAGGATGGTGGTTTCCGAGTGAACTTCGCGATGAACGGGGCGTCCTTTACTCCCTTGCGGAAGGCGGCGATGACGGCCTCGTCTCTGGTCATTTGGATCTTGTTGCGCTTCTCGGAGAATCTCTTGATAAAATCGCGTAGAGACTCGTTCTTCTTCTGGTGTAGTTGATATAAATCATGATCAGAAGACGGCCTCTCGTAGGTTCCCTGAAAATTGGTGATAAACCGCTCCCTGAGTTCTCCCCAGGAACCGATCGACCGCCTCGGGAGCCCTGTCAGCCATGTCCTCGCCGAGTCGGCTAGTGCGACTGGGAGGTAGTTAGCCATGGCTTTATGGTCACCTCCGGCAGCTCGAATTGCCAGGGTGTACACGGTGAGCCAGGACTCGGGGTTGGTTTTGCCGTCGTATTTCTCGATCCCCGTAGGCTCGAAGCCCGATGGCCAGTCGATGTCCTGGAGCTCGTGAGTGAAAGCTGGAACGCCTTCGTCTTCGTGAGGGCTCCGGCTCTGATTACGGCGGTTGAACCGCTCGTGGTGGAGACCGAAACGCTCGTTTTCATCCTCCAGTCGGCGGCGCTCGTCCTCTTCTTGTTCGTGGCACCGGGCATTGATGGTGTGGTGGAGGTCGTGTTGTAGGCGTACTCGGAGATCTTGGTTGGGCCGGCTGTCATACTGGTGACGCCGCTGGTTGTCATTGTTGGTGTTGCCGAGTGACGTTTGCCGCGATTCCTCGTGTGGCCGACTTGAGCCGGCCGCCCAACGCTGCGCTGATGTAGATGAACCCGCCCCTGGAGATCCCGACCGGTTGGTAGGTACAAGTGTGTCGCCCAACTACTGTTGTTGTTGCTAACAGGCAGCAGCTGTAATCATCGCTTTGATCTTGGCGATAGTTGGGGTGGCCTGGTGATTAGGCCCGAGTTGAAGCGTGTCCAGCAGGGTTGCAGCGGCCACGACGTTCTGTTGTGGCGTGATGAAGACGTCATGGTCGCCGACTTTAGTCTAGAGAATCTGCTGCTGAGCGGCTCGCCCAGCCTTGCGTAGCCCGTCGTTGCAAGCCTCGCGGTTAGCCTCCTCCTGTTGTCGCAGTCGGCGCGCCTCCTCCTGTTGCTCCTCTTGTAGTCGGCGCACCTCGGATAGTGGTGTTGAAGCCATGAAGATCTCGCGGGGGAGGAGAAAACTCGCCAGACTGGAGTCCGAACTAGTGTTCAAACCGTTGTCCGACTTGGAGTCGGAATCCGAGTAGTTTATCGAAGTAAGAACGACTCTGACCTCCCTAGATCCAATCTGAAACAGCTCTGAGCCTTGTCCAAACTGAACCGTGGGAGATCGGGTCTGCCGCGAGAGATGTAGATCTGTGGCGTTGCCGAGTCCGTGTGGGAGATTGGCTATCTCTCCCCCTCCTAGCCTGACCCGGGCTGGCTCGAGACCTAGCGCGAGTCGGACACCGAAAGAGAGAGTTGTCCTAATGCTCGGCGAAGAGAAGGATTGCCGCAGTAGATCAATAAAGGAGATTGCGGCGTCCTGTGGACCAATTGGCGCAACGGCGGCTGGTTCCTCGGCCGGTTGGATTGGATCTGCTTTGGTCAAGGTGAGGTTGCCGATCTGGTCAGCAACGAAGTCAAGGTTTCCGAAAGAAATTATGTCTCCGGGGGAGAACTTGTTACCATCTACTCCGCTTGTTGGATCCATCGAGATTATTGATGAAGATATCACCGAAGCCTCTACCTGGCGCGCCAACTGTCGATGTTTTACACCGGCAATATGATTATGGGGCTACTTGGCGAGAGGAAATCTGATGGACTGCAAAGGAACACAAGGAAATTTTATATTGATTCAAGCTTTCGATGAGAGGTAATACCCTATGTCCAGTTATGATGGTATTTCTTTAAGGATGTATGTGGATCAATGATCTCGTGTGTTATTCTTCTGTCCTCAAGGGGTGCCCTGCCTCCTTTTATATATTGGGGGCAGGGGTACAAGATAGAAATCCCAGCCGGATACGGCCAAGAGATTTCCTTCTTAGAGATACATCTTATCCGGCTAAGATTGTATATTTCTTTTTGTACAAGGCAAAATTTACCGGATGCTACTATATCTCTAACTATAAGACTTGGCCCATTCTCTATCCGAGTGGCCCATATGCTTGTGATGAGGTATCCAGGGCCCATGGCCTTCACAGTTATTATTAACGTATAAGGATGATCTTGGTTGTGAGTTTTAGAGTCTATTCGTGACTTCTACTGTTTAGAGTATGTTTGGTTTGGATAGATGATAGTCCCATATATTAGAATTTAGGGAGTTGATGGTAAGATGATAACAGATTTATCACTTATTATCACCACTACTTTTTTAAAGTAGCATAGATAAGGAACATAGTAATCTTTTTTCTCACTATTAATCTTGTTTTAGGATGTAAGGGTTGGATTTTTTTTTAAGGGGGGCGTAACCATGGCGGCGCCTGCACTTGCGGCAGTTTTGCTGGCTGGCTTGTCCACCGATCGACATGTATGCTAGCCACGAACCGAACGATGTCGAGCTAGCACAAGCAACCATATACACAGAAAGCGCATTGGCATGTTACTGCAACATGGACCCATCCATCGATCCACCAACCGCACCAGCGAGAGCGGAAAAAGGCCAGTAGGTTCCCCACTATTAGCAATGCAATGCAACTTTCCTCCACGCTGGCTGCTGCTTCTCCGGTTTTTAACGTCGATATGTTGGCTTATATATATATATATATATATATATATATATATATATATATATATATATATATATATATATATATATATATATATATATATATATATATAAGTTTAATCATTTGTTTTATTTAAAATTTTATATAAATATATGAAAATATAGGTCATGCTTAAAGTTATTTAATAATAAAATCACAACAAAATAAATAACTAAAGTTAATGTCATCAAATATTAAAAATCAGAGTGGATGGGTATATAGCTAGCTAGTTCATTCCGTCGGCCAATTTGCTCTGTTCCAAACATGCATGCGGCGGCAGGAACATGGGTCGCACTGATAGGTCGATCATATCGGTCGCCACCGCCAAGCTATAGGTTACTCCGCGTACGTCCCCGTCGGTGGCATGTGGCCGCAGCCGCAGGACAGATCAGACGCGACGCGCCGCGACACACGAAGCTCAGCTCGCATGCAGGGGGAAGAATGTCTGTCGCGGCCGCCCCAGCCACCGCATGGGTCGGCAAAGTACGTACTACATGCACTTGGGACCTTGGGTTTCATTCTGCCCCGCGCGTCACGCCCAGGTAATCACAGCTAGTCGGGCAGATGCGTAGAGTATCTTCAATAAAAATTATTCTTATTTTTATTGAACCCTAAACATACCTTGAACTCTAATAACAATCCTATTTCTTAGCATCTATTTTTTTCTCTATTGTACTTTACCATACTATATATGCTTAGTTTGCTACTATAATAATTAAAACATAAATATTTATAACATGTATAAATTAATAATTTAAAACACCATAATTTAATTTTTTTTTAAATTTAGAAACATGAAAATAACATATCCTGCAAGTAAAAGTTCAATACTTGAAATAACTCAGAAAATACAATGAAACAAACTACTGGACATCATAAAACACCACAAGTACTTCACAAGATCATCTCGAAGTTGCTTATGCGCTTGTTTATTTTCTATATCTTTATATATCTTTAGGAACTCTTCTAACATAGGTTTATTACATTGCTGGTACTCCTCCCTCCTCAGAGATCGCCGGTGAAGGACAGTGCGGATGAGGCCGGGGTGGAGGGGCCGCCAGGGAGGAGCTATCGCCGGGGAGAGGGAGGAGACGAGCTGCATCGGGGGAGGGGCGTTGGGAGGAGGCAAGGGGCGAGGCGAGAAGCACCAAGGAGGACTGGCGCCGAGAGGAGAAGGAGGCCGGGAAGGAGGTGGAACGGCGGTGGCGGCAGGCGGAAGGGTGGCAACGGTGCGGGAGATGGGATATGCCATGCACGATAGAAGCCCACACTGAAATTTCACCATCGCCATAAAAAATAAGAAATGGAGGTTGGCTATAGAGCCCTAGGAATGAAGGCTGTGGGGGAGGGATTTAGGGGCCTTTATATTTTGAGGACCCAAGTAGGGGCTCTGCTAGACCTCTTTTTTTTCTTTTTCCCTAAAAATCTATTTAGGGTCTTAGTTTAGGAGCCCTGCTGGAGATGCTCACACGCCTAGGGAATAAAATGGTCAGAAAATAGCCTTTTTTTTTCCTCAAAACCGGTAGAGCACCAAAAGCGAAAAACTATAAAGATGTGAAAACGGTTCGGACGTCCGGTATTTTAAAAATATCAAACATGTTTGGCCATGTATAAATAAATGTTTCAGAAGTTCTATCGTTCAGTGCAAAATGTTTTAATAAGAATTGTTTCAGATATTTCATCAATCAGTGAAAAATATTTCAATCAAATACAACTATGAAAGAACTGATTACAACACCAAAACCCTGTTACATGCAATGTCAAAGAAAAAACAGTGTGTATCATATACGACATTCGACCAAAATAAGGTGAAAACGCTCGAATACATCCGACTTCCTCTACTTAAGTGGCCCTCGTGACCTCCTCTTCCTCGCCCTTCTCCACCAATCTCGGGCACAAACCCTAGCCACCATCAACCACTGCTAACTCCGCCTCCACCGTTGCCAGCGCCCCTCCTCCCAAAGCTATCGAGAGAAGGTCGCTCGTGGTGAGGGCTAGGTAGTTGTTCGCCTATTCCTAGGGCTAGCGGTGCTGCTCGTGTACATGGAGGCAAGGCTGGGGCGGCACTGGAGCAAGCAAGGAGGTGGAGCGCGAGGGATGGGAGTAGTGCCCAAGGGTGCGGAGGGTGGAGCGACAGCACCCTGAGGACGCGGCACAAAGCAGCAGTGCCGGAGGTCCAAAATCTATTGCGTGAGCCTATCGTGGGGTCCGTCATCGACGAGAGTCTAAAATCTATTGCGTGAGCTTATTGGGGGACCATCATCGCACGTGGCATCCGATGCCTCCAAGCGCTCGACATGAAGCATTTTCCAAATAATAATAGAAATATTGAAAATGTGGTCGAAACATTGCTCACTAATTCATTTTATTTCTGCTTCCATTTCCATGTTAATCCACCATTTTTGTTTTCGCTTTTACAGATAACCTCACTAAAAATGGTAAAAAAAAAAGAAAATAGTAACCGATCGGTCGGGAATTACGGTCACCATTTTTTACCCCTACTTAGAGCATCTCCAGCAGGGACCCCAAACTCAGTCCCCAAAAAGGTTTTGGGCGGTGAGACAAAAATTTTAGGTCCAACAGAGACCCTAATAGGGCCCCTAAAATGAGGAGGCCCCCAAATCCCGCCCCCAAGCCCCCAGTCCTGGAGGCTCTACACCACAGCCCCTATCGACGTTTTTTTGGCGCCTACGACAATTCCTCAAGCCCACCATGCCCGTCGACATCTAAAGGAGGAGGAAGATTGGATTTTTTTCTCAGGTAAAAACCCTACCTGCCTCATCGCGCCGCCCTGCCCGCCGGCCTCCTGCGCCCCGCCTCCCGTGCGCCAGCCTCCTGCGCCGTGCCGCGCGCCGGCCTGCTGCATCCCGCCGTCCACCGCCCGGCCTCCTGCGTCCCGCCTCCAGCGCCGCGTGCCGGCCTGCTGCATCCCGCCGCCCACCGCCCAGCCTCCTGCTGCCTCCTGCGTCCTGTTTGCTGTGTCACTGCTACTGCATATATATATATATGAGTACTAACTGTTGCAATATATATAAGTGCACTTCTTTTGTATACGTGAGTACTGTTAGTTATTACTACTGCTGCTAGCTTTTTTTTTAAATGAATGACAACCAATATACTTTTTTAATGGAATAGTGTACATGACTGTGAATACATTTTATCTCTTTGGATGATAGTGTAGTTTGCTTGGATATTTTTTTCTCTAATATTTTCTGTGATCTTTTATTCGCCAAGTGTACTGAGTAACCTATTGTAGTGACTAGACTGCAATGGCTGGTGGAGGTGATTCTTTTCTGCACATGATGACTGAGGAAACTGATGTCGATATATTTGACTTGTCAATGCACAGTGGAGATGCAGGTAATTCAACCAACGGTGCAAAAGGAAGCACCAGAAGGTCAAACAACTATACTCATCCAGAGGACATCCAATTGTGCATGCCATGGGGGGAGCATTAGCACAGATCCTATTACAGGTAATAAGTAGCCAAGAAAGGCGTACTGGAAAAGGATTGCGGAGCATTACCATGACAACCGCAATTTTGAGTCTGATAGAAATAAAAACTCTCTTGAACACCGTTGGAGTACAATTCAGAAGGAGACAAGCAAGTTTCAAGCTTGCTATGATCAAATCGAGCGTCGACATCCAAGTGGCATACCATATAAAGAGCATGTAAGTCGACTTTTCTATATATTATTTTAAATAGCTTTGTATGAATGCGAACTAATACTTTAATTTTTCTTCAGCTTCTTGAAGCGCAAGCATTGTATTCATCTAAAGAATCAAAGAATAGAGGCTTTCAGTTTGTTCACTGTTGGCTCAAGGTGAGGAATTTGCCGAAGTTTCAAGCGCTAGAGTCCCACAAGAGGTCAAGGTCCAGCAAGTCTTTGATGCCATCTGAGGGACCTAGTGAAGAAGGAGACAATAGTGATAAAATTACAACTCCTGATTCATCAGAGCCTAGTGCTAAAAAGAGACCACCATGCAGGAAGCAAGCAAAAGAGAAGTTAAAAAATAGAGTAGAAGTTGGATCGTACAAGGAGACAATGAAAGGTTTGGCTGAAGCCAAGGAGAAAGAACTGAAGTTAAAACAAGAGGGATGGAGGGAGACTAAAGAGCTTGAGGAGCGAAAGATCTTGTTGGCTGAGCGCAAGTTAATGTGGGAGCAAGAACAACAACTCATGTTCTGTAATGTCTCCACCATGGAACCGGATGTGAGGACATATGTGTTAGCAATAAGCGCACAGATTGCAGCTTCTAAGATGGCTGCCCTCAATGGTGGCTCTGGTGTGGGTAGTGGTGGCTCCGGTGGGGTTAGTGATGGCTCTGATAGAGTTTGACATCCTTAATGCAGTTTGGTGATGTTATGTGTTAATTTTCACTATGATTTATGTGCTATGTGTCAGTAGGATATGTTATTTCTACTATTGAAAGATTTTGATCATTGAATCAGTCATGGTTATAGGATGTGTTATTTTCATTAAAAAATACTTGTGAACTTGAATATGTGTGTGCTGTGGAGATTTAATTATGTGTCATGTGTTAGTACGATTTTTAGTGTGATTTTTTCAATGTTGATGTCAATGATTTTTGTAGATGGACTTTTCTGATGATGATGATCTTCTTCGTCAATGGTGGGAGGAAGAGGAGTCCGACGATGATGACTATTACATTGCAGCTGCTCTTTTTACACACGTGGAGCATGAGAGGACCAAAAGAAAGCATCGTGGTTCAGTCTCGGGTCGGCAGATAGTACACAGGGACAGATTTGCTGGAAATATACGTATAGTGGCAAATTACTTTGCAGATCCTCCTATATACAATACAAAATTCTTTAGGAGGAGATTCAGAATGTCAAGGGAGCTTTTCTTGCGCATAGTGGCTGGTGTGGAGGCTCATGATGACTACTTCAGGCAGAGACCAAATGCAACGGGCCTTCTTGGTGCCACTGCATTGCAGGAAGTGTATGGCTCATTTCGCATGCTTGCGTATGATATTCCAGCTGATAGCCTAGATGAAGTGGTGAGGATTTCGGAGAGCATCATGATAGAAGCTTTCAAGCACTTTGTTAAGGCTGTGGTTGATGTGTTTGCTGATCAGTATATGAGGGTACCAACTGTTGATGATATTACGAGACTGTTTGCTATAAACACTCAAAGGGGATTCCTTGGCATACTAGGTTACATTGATTGCATGCACTGGAGGTGGAAAAATTGCCCAACTACATGGAAAGGGCAATACTCAGGGCATGTGGATGGGCCAACCATGATTCTTGAAGCTGTCGCATCCAAAGATTTATGGATTTGACATTTTTTCTTTGGTCTACCAGGTTCTCTCAATGATATCAATGTCTTGCAGAGATCACCACTTTTTCAAAGGCTTACCTCAGGGACAGCGCCTAATGTGGAATATACGGTGAATGGCAACAAGTACAATATGGGGTACTATCTTGCTGATGGCATCTACCTCTGTTGGGCTACTTTTGTGAAAACAATCCACAGTCCACAAGACAACAAGAGAGTCCATTTCGCAAAAGTTCAAGAAGGAGTGAGAAAGGATGTTGAGAGAGCATTTGGTGTTCTATAAGCTCGCTTTGCTATGGTGAGGGGTCCTGCTAGATTTTGGGACATAGAGACCCTATGGTTCATAATGACAGCTTGTGTAATCATGCATAATATGATCATTGAGAGTGAGTGAGATGAAGATAATGACTTCGACTATGATCAGGAGGATGGTGAGGTGCTGAGGGAGGAGGAGTACCAGCAATGTAATAAACCCCTGATGGAGGAGTTCCTAAAGATACATAAAGAAATAGAAAACAAGCAAGTGCATGAGCAACTTCGAGATGATCTTATAGAGCACTTGTGGACGTTTCATGGTGCTCAATAATTTGTTTTATTGCATTATCTATGGGTTATTTCGAGTCCTGAACTTTTGCTCGCAGGATATATTATTTCCATGTTTCTAAATTATAAATAAAAATTTGAATTATGATGATTAAAATTATTTAATTGTATATAGATAAATTCTATGTGTTATAAATATTTATGTTTTAATTATAGTGTCAAACTAGGCATATACATATAGTATACGATAAAAAATAATAGAAAAAAAATAGGGGCTGAGAAATGGGGGCTGTTGCTGGAGTTCGGAGTATTTTTGGGGTCCAAAGGAAATAGGGACAGCCCATATTTAACATTTGGAGGCTCTACAATAGGGACTATTGCTGGAGATGCTTTTACGCCGATAGGGGCAGGTGCGAGCGGCTCTACCTTGAATCACGCGCCGGATGTATCTCCCGGTGAAGCCGGCCGCGCGTATGCACGTCAAGAGCCGCGCATGCAGGCAGGGGCCGGCCGGCCGGGACGAGGACAAGGATGTGCATGCGCCACTAGCTATCTGCTGGTTGCTCTTGCTCCCTCCATCGATGGCCGTACGCCTAGCAAAATCGCGTGGAATAGTATGGTATAGATTGATGCGTGCTAAGGTTAAGGATGTCAGTATCTGGATGCTAAGAATCCTGTCAAGACGAAAAAGATATCAATCTCATATAGTATCATAATTTTTATAGTTATCATAATCTTACTACTTGGTTCTATACAATCCTACCAGATCTTAGGATATTGATCCTACGACCCTACAAAAGTATTATTTAAAATAAAGTGAATTAAAAATAATGTGAATAAGTGCACCTAAGTTTACGAAATATTAATTAAATTTATTAAACTCAATATTATAGTCTTCAATTTATACAAAATACTACAAAATCTCATATAAAAATACGCACTTTTAAAATTTTGATAGAATCACAATCCTACCTTATTATCAAAAAAAAGATCTTAATTGGTATTTGAATACTGACTCTTCCTTCATCCCAAAATATAATAATATTTAGCTATGTATCTAAATAAGAATATATCTATATACATAGACATAACTTACTATATTTTAAACCAGCATGTATGGGTCTCGAGTTTTGACCAGTGGCCTGCATGGCTAACAGTGCATTGGTGCCTTGTCCTTACTGAATCATTTCGTTTTCAAGGCCGTCCTCTGATTGGTTTTTTGCTAAAGATGGACGCGAATCAGTCCACGAGTAATTTATGGCCAGTGCTAGTTCAACCAAATAAACTAGGTTTTATTTTTGAAATCAAAAATAAAACTTAGTTTATTTAATTAAATTAGAACTGGCCACAAATTATCCATGGGCCAACCTATATCTATCCCTAGTTTCTGTTAAAGGAAAGCCGGAGTCGGCTAATGATGATCCTGATATGTGTCTTAATGAACTAAGTTTCAATTTTAAGATGTCAAAAATAAAACTTAGTTTATTTAGTTAAACTAGAGCTAGTCACGAATTATTTATAGAACGATTCGTGTCCATTTCTAGTTTTGTTAAAGGGAAAGCCAGAATTGGCTACTGATGTGTCTCAATTTGTAAGTGGTGGTAACGATGATGATAATAATAATGATGATGAGAGCTATAGGAGGCCAGGCATGTTATGGAGCGTAAACCTACCGGACAGCGGAACATGCTTGAGTATTGTGCGTAGATTCGAGCCCGCCAGGGGCAGATACTCCTAATATCTCTTGTGTCCTTTGGATAAGTGGGAAATCATCGATCGTCGATCGATCATGCCTTGCTAACAGGATCAACGACCTCCATCTGCTACTGGCCGGCCGACCCCACCGTCCGGCATTTTTGCTGGCCCGCCACCGATCGATGCTAGTGCCATAAAATCGGCTCATCTTTGCCTACGGGAAAAATAAATGAGCGTGCGACACCTTCTGTTGCAACCAAGGTCTCCAATACTAATTTCAAAAAGGTTTTAAAATTTTGGAATGCAACTTTCTGGTACGCCTTAGACTTATATATACCGATTCATCCTAAACCGGCACATATAAGGCATTTCTCGTACCTTATCCCTACAGGGGTATCAACAAATTAAGAATAGTTGCATATAACACCTCATGTAGAACAAGCACATATAAGATCCCCCAGTGGTCCCCGAGACCTGTGTGTGACAGTCATAAGTTAAGAACATATACATATATGATATATGTCTATTTGTTTTCTAAACCAGCACATATGAGCTGCTTTGACAAAGACATGTACGTCTTAGATGTGCTGGTTCTAAAGTGTTCTAATGTGAACCGGTACATACGTCTGACATATATACTGTTTATTCCTCCCTTGATGGTCATGGAGAGCAACTTCAGTGTCAGTTGAGAAATGGAACCAGCACTTTTATGCCTTTCCAAAATAAAAAAACATTGCAATTTGATTTGCATTGTAATTATCATTGTTAATCGACTAACAATTTAATAAATCCATACCTCCACACTTCGTGACAACAACGAAGAGCACATGATCAAATCAAAACTATGAAGAGAAGAAATCCTACTGGTGAATCATACATCGTAAACCAACAATTCTGGATCCACAATTATCAACAAATCTAAGTCGATCTGATCAAGAGAGGAGCTAGAAGGGGATCGATTTGGGACTTGGCTCAAGCTGTTGTCATTGGTCAGTGGAGGAGAAAGAGGGATGCCGTAGTTGTCAGCGCACTTGGGTTGCTTCTCCACGTCGCCGTTGTGCTCCACCAGGCCACTCGCATCGTCGTCACCGCATCAGGGCATCCCCTCCGCCAGATCTGGCTGCCCCAAGCTTGGAGGCCGACTGAAATGGGCGGATTGATGGTTCCTGTGCTCAGGACGGATGGAGGGGAGGAGGGGTCGACATGCAGGCCAAAGGGGAGAGGGAGTCGAGCGTGACTCCAATCTCTGGTCAGCTCGCCATGTGCACACAGAAGAATGATGTCACACCCTGAGTTTTTTCCCTTAATAGAGCCATCAAAAATTAATAAAGAAAATGCTAAAGAAATTCTTTTTATAAGGCAGGAGAGAAGAAATAAAGGTAAAAGTAGTAAATAATAATTTATCATGGCCAGGAATATTTTTCTTGTATTTCTCTTGCCAAAATACACTAAATGAATTTTTACTGCAATTTTTAGAGCACTGGAAGTATTGTTAATAAATCAAAAACACCTTATCGGAATTAATAGTCAATTGGAAATTCCCTAGGAAATCCTTTTTCCCTTTTCTTTCTTTTTCTTCTCCCTTCTTTTTCCCGGTGGGCCGCCTCCTGGCCCACTCTCCTCCCACGCATCATGCCGGCCCACACCGCGCTGCTTTGGCCTCCCTGTTCCCGCGCGTGTGGCGACCCACGCCGGCCCAGCCTCCTCGCAGTCTGTTGCCCTCTCGCTCGCTGACATGTGGGGCCAGCGCCCACATGTCAAGGCCGTCTTCAACCTCTGGCCGAATCAGCCAGAGGGGGATCGAGCTCGTCCGGCCTTCGGATTTCGCCCATTGCCGCCTCCTCGCAACTCCATCGTCTATTCAAAACATGCGGACCGAGTCGCTGCCTCAACCCCCACGTCCTCCCGCCTTTCTCGCCCATGACCCAGAGCGGATTTCGCCCCACTCCGCCACGGCCGCCATTTCTCCTTTTCACGGAATTCTCCCGCCTCGGCCACGATCTTCACCTCCCCGGGCTATAAAAACCCTCCCTGTGCTCCACTCTATCTTTTTCCCCATTTGCCTCCACTCGCCGATCTCTACAACCCCTCGCGCACCAAGAACCCGAAGGGCCACCGCCTTCCGCTGTCTCCAGCCGCTCACTATCGCCGCTGTAGACGCCACTAGGCACCGCACTTGCTTCCACCGCCTTTGCCGCACTCAGGCGAACCACGTCCGGCCATTGGTCGCCCCGTTCCGCCGCCGGAATGCCGTAGCATCAGTTGAGGTGAGCTTCGCTGTCGCTAATCGGCCTCGGCCGTGCAATCCCACCGTTCGACTCGGCCATTTCTCTCTCCAATCTCTTCTATACCTTCAGCAGGTTCTTCACCATCCCGTCTACCCCTCTGTCGTTGTCGATCGCCGCCAGAACGCTCTCGTCATCGCCATTCGAAAGCATCACCGCCGCCTTGCTCCTCTTCTCACTTCCGTTCGCTGCTCTCCAATCACCGCAAGCTCAAGGTGAGACCCCCATCCGATCCCTCATCTTCTCCGCTGCCCTCCACGGCGCCAGGTGGTGACCATCGAGACACGCGCACCGCCACCGGTCGCCCGCGCCGATGGGGACACTGCCCCTTCTTCCCTAGCCGTCCAATTTGCCTTGGTAGATTGGGGCCGTCTGCCGCCCCGTCTCGGGCGCCTGCGCCTCTTGCCACGTTAGCGCTGCATTGGCGATCCTGTCCGCCATGGCTGCCACATCGGCAGCCACGTGGCGCACCCGCGCTCGGCAGTGGTGGATGCGGTCCACCGTGTGCCCGTCGCCCTTGAGTCGTTGACTCGTGGGGCCCGTCTATTAGCGCCGACCTCCCTCGGTCGGCTGACGCCATATATATTGTTTAATGCGCAATAATTCAATAAGGACTTTCTTTTGTATAGCAAAAACACAAAGAATCTTTGAAAATTCATAACTAACTCATACGAGCTCCGATTAATTCCATTCAAATTGCACTAAATCCAAAAAATACCAAGAATCCATTAAAAATAAATTTAGCTCATGTTTCTGTGTGCTCATGTACTACTTTTATTGTTTATGCATTGGATGTTTATAGATACCGACGTTTCCAACGCACTGGTGTACTTTTAAGTCGCCGCTGAAGTTGCTGAACCTGAGCAAGGCAGGTTACATCACTAATCTTGAACATATTGTATCCGTTTATGTAAATTATTTGTTTTGCTTAAATAAAATTGCATATTTTATTATTTCATGTGGGTTGGGAATCACCTATGTATTATATAGTTGACCCTAGCTTGTTAAACTTGTTCCTTTGGTAACCTAGGTAATAATATGTTTAGATTATGACTTAGGCTTTGCTTAGGCATGCTTAGACTAAACTAGCTCACTTTGGAGAAATAATCACTCTTTACAGTATTACTATTCGACCTTGTGTTGAGATGATGGAACTTTGGTAATGGATAATTACATAACTAAAGTATGACTCCAATGGTGGGCTGTGGGTGCCTGGTTTTGCTGGTCGCACCCATGGCAGTTAAGGACCAGTTCGCGGGAAACCTTTGAGCAAATTTTTGTACTTACCACAAGCCAGCGTGGGCAAAGGTTGGGCTTGTAATGTAGCTTTTCCCTCTCCTAGGCACTGTTTGGTGAGGATGGGCGTGATGGAGTTGGGTCGGCTCAGGTTACAGGTTGATCGGCTTCCGGATCTGTCGTGGTGCAAAGGGGGTAGTGTAACGCCCTAGCGTTAGGTGTAACCCTAATTGCAAAGTTGGGTTCACGTTCGAAGTCGTGCTTGTGTGTGTGCCGAGATCTCAATCCCATCATCTCAGGATCAAGTTCCAAGCCCTTGTAATCTTTCCTATCTCATATCAATTCAAATTCAAATCCTACCCATTCAAATAATTCCTCAGAAATTCCAAAAATCACCTCCCTTGGTTGGGCCGCATATCTTCTTTCCCCCTCCCAACTGGCCCAACCCGCAAACCCTCATATTGTTCCCTTGGGCTGCCACTCAGCCTGCTTGGCCGCTTGCCCCCCAAGTCTGCTCAGCCTCCCTCTTTCCCGCACCGACACGTGTCCTCCACGTGTTGGGGCCAACGCGAGAGAGGAGAACTCCTCCTCCTCCTCTCTCTGCTCCTCGCATTCTTTCTCTCTCTTGCTTCCTATTCTGCCCACCGTCGCCGAATTCAAATCCCCGCCGCGTCTTGGATTCCCTTTCTATTCCTAACCGCGCGCCGACCACAAGTACTGCCGCCGTCACTTGTCCTGCACTGGCGACCGCCGTGTCCCCGCTCCGTTCCAAGCGCGCTCGCTCACTTTTACCGTCAGCCCGGTACGTCACCACAAGCCGCCGCTAGCCGCCAGCACGTGGAGCTGCTTCACCAGCGTTGGTGCTCGGTCTCACCCTAAAAATAGAAGTCCAGACCCTCCCCTCTTTTGCATCCCTTTCTCCCTTTTTCCCTCCAGGGCCGGACACCGCCCCCCTCCCTTGCTTGACCTCTATCGCCGGTGGATAGAGGCCGATGACGCCGGCCACGCCAGCTCGCTTGACCACGCTAGTGAGGCTGCCTCCGGGGTGAAATTCCCTTGCTCTCCCCGCTCCAAACCGACCTAATCCTCGGCTATATAAATCCCCGCCGCTCTACCGCGCTTCCCTTCTAAACATCCACTGCCCCGAACTCCTGTGGAGCTGCGCTGTGCCGAGCCCACCTCTCAAAGACCGCCGCTTGGAGACCGCTGCCGCCGCCGCCATCGGTCCCCTTCCTCTTATTCGCCTCATTCATGCCGAGGCACGAACAATCACGTTCGTGCCGCCGGCTACTCGTCACAGAACCCCGCCATCTCGGTATCGATCCAACCATGCTCCCCTCTCTGACTCCCTCCCTAGTATGCGTGGTAGCCGCCATCGCCCCCTAGGGGCTCAACCATCCGTTGTAGATGTCGCGTCATGACCACCGCACCATCGCTCCTTTGTTCGCCACCGCCCGGCGTGTAGCGCCATCCACCGTCCATCCTCTCCCCGAGAACTGACACCTGAACCGCCTAGGAACCCCCAACCACACGGAATCGAGCTCTGGTTTGCCGTCCGGGGAACACCCAAATCAACGCCGCCTCTATTCTTCACCACAATTCCTCGCCGTCGTTCCCCGCCCACGAATCCGAACCATTGGGTGTTCTTCCCGTGTTTCATTCTCTTTGACAGAACACGCCACCTCTCGTCTCCCTCTGAATAACCGTCGGATGTTTCCCTGTTCATCGTCTTCATCCCGCCGCATGGCTGGGAGCCGAGGACGTCCTCCCTCTATCACGCACACGCATAGTCCGCCACAAACTGTGCGACTGCACGTGGGGCCACCGCACCTTGGAGCACTGTGAACCGAATGGCTACGCCCCACCTATCGTCTCTCCGTGCGTCGTTCCCCGTGCACCCGTCCCTCCGTGGACCAGTGGCTGACAACAGGCCCCGCCTGCCAGATTGGGCCCGCATGTCAAAGATAGCCGCACCCCCTCCAACCCCAACCAGGCCGAGATCCGCTAGCCCCCCTATCTCTCTTGACTCCGAGACCACCATAGTAGTGGGCCTAGCCCACCGCGCATGCGCCTCCCCACTCTCCTGAGGCCGACAGCCAGGCCCCGGCTGTCAGCGGCCTAGGAAGGGATTAAGCCCGGGAAATCTTTAAAAATCCTTTTCGAATATTCTAGAAATTCCATAAATAATCAAAAATTCATATCTTTCCAACCATTCGTCCAATTGACTCCCTTCCACTTCTAGATTTTTTTTCTAAAAATGAGATCTATCCGATGGCACTCTTAGAAGTCACTAATAGGGCTATTAATATAGTCTTGTCGTTGAGTTCTTCTGTTTCGCGTGTAGCGTCAGAGCGGGAAGAACCTCAAGACGTGGATCTCGATGGCGAAGCTTCAGGCCTTGAGCAAGGTAAGTCATCGTTGAACATCTTGAGCCCATAATTACGGAACTAAGTACTTTTGACAAAACTGCATTTACTAGGTTACATTGAAATGATTCTCAGTCGCGGTCACGAGACGACTGACGGGTCGCCAACCCATTTGCTACATTGTCTCCTTGATTAATTGTGATCCCTTTAACATCCTTGTCACCTCCCTTGGCAGATCCCAGTACCTGTGCCGAAGGGCATGGTACCGGTGATCGCCTATAAAATTTAAAAAGACTACGATGGGTAAAACTTGGGTTTACAAAACCTTGAAAAACCCGACACCTGGGTCTGCGCCTTGGAAAAAAAATGATTTTGCGAAAACCGCGGTGCGGGGATCATGCCAGCAGGGCGAGTCTCCCGCATTGCAGCTAAGGACCGATTTCTTTGAAATTTCATCTAAACATACAACAGTATAACCACATGGGTGATATGGGATAACCCCTAGTTGAGTAAATAGCTGCCCAGGGACGCCTTGCATGCCATTAGACTGTGGATCGTGCAGGAGGGCGACGGGGATGCCTCCTGGGTTCCTGGCATATCATGGTCGAGGACCTACCTTGTCGTTGGTTGTGGACCCCTCCAGTTAGCATGGGGTAACCTGGTGTCGATTTTGGAAATGCCTTGTCGTAAAAACCCCTAATCACCAGTCGTGTCTGATCGTTCGCGAGCTGGGTGATAGGGTAAGTCACGTCGTGTGGATAAAGTGTACCCCTTCTGCAGAGGTCTAAATTGTTTGGACAATCGTGTCCACGGTTATGAGCGGATGTGAGGTGATTCCTTAGTGTAGTTTTGTTTGACTACTGCTTGTGAAAGAATGTTGTGGAACAGGAATCCGTTTTTGAAAATGTTGAGATGCTGTCGAGGACAGCAGGGCTATGGGCCCGATGTTGATGGATCAACTGGTTGTGTTGGATCCCGGAAACCAACTCTTGGGAGTTGTGCGGAATCAAAGACTGATACAATTTACTCCGATCCGAGCGAGACTCCACCTCACTCAGATTGTTGAGAAGCACACACTTAGGGTATTCTAAAAGAAATTCAAATAAAAAGGAATTATAAAATAACCAGTCATTCTTTGAAGCTTGTATTCACCACTTAAGTTCCTATGGCTTGTTGAGTACGTTAGTACTCACCCTTGCTATATATCCCCACTGCTGGAAGATGAGATGGATCCAACAAGAGGAGTTCTAGGGTTTCGACTTAGCTCCGAGTCACGCTTGTGGCTTTGGGCTAGATTTCGTTTTTACTCTTTTGCTGATGTATGTTGTGAACTTGGGGTATGTCCGTAGTTCCAACCTGGATATAAGACTATGTCTATTAATATAGACAAATTGTGCCATGACGATTCCATCGTCTGTGTATCAGCACTATATTCCTCGGACTAGTACGGTTATGCAGGTAATTCTACGGCTCAGACTCGTCCTTCCCGGAAGGTCAGTTTGGGGCGTGATAGGTAGCATGACCGACACAATGTGTCCTATCGGCAGGTGCATCCTCAGCGTGGTGTGGATGGTTGGGGAGGAGTTGTGTGAATAGTCCTGTCCCAGCCTCTTCGCGGAGTGCCGTGGTGGCATGTCGGCGCACAGGAACGTGGGTGGGGTTATATCTTATGAGTACATTTATATACCTCTGGCCAGAGTTAAAACTATTCGAATAGCCGTGCCCGTGGTTATAGGCGATTGGTCAAGACTCTCTATGATTAGTCTCACCTTAATGAACTTGACTTAAAATATTGTGTAGAATCAGGATGGAAGGTTTAGGCATATTCAACATGGTGTAGCGTTGATCAGCGATGATTTTATACTGCTAATTATAACCATCATTTTACCTTTTTTACCACTACTACTCTTTATAACTGCTTTATGCAAATGAGCCCCAAAGCATTTTCTTGTCTCCTGTGCATTGTGCATTTTTGTAGGTGTGATTTATTAAGTACGGTGTGTGGTACTGAGTCTTGCTTCCTTTTCCCCTCAAAGCTAGAGTACTACTCTGATGAAGACCATCAGAGGAATTAGACTTGTACCACCATCAAGCTGACTGTGGACCGGAGCCTCTGCGCGGCTTAGTTTATTTATCTTTACCATATACAGCTGTATTTTTGTAAGACAACTAATTGTGTTTGTAAGACGTACTCTGTATGACAACTTTGTCTGTATGTACCCTCGTTTTTCCTGGGCAGTGATTTAATACACATATTGTTCAGAATTCTGGTTGTGAATTTCTGGGCGTGACAAATGACGACGACGAGAGCCACCATGCACAGCAGGGCTCTGCCTAGCACCGTCCATGACTGCCTTGAGTAGATATAGATTAGAGAGATGGGAGCAAAAAAGGTAGAAGGAATTTAAGGCGTACACCTTAGAGGGAGGTAGCGACTCGCCAGAGGAAGTGGACCGCCGCTCGCCGTTGGAGAGAGAGAAAGGCTAGAGCGAGAGGTGCAAGACGGAGTCAGAGAGAGATGGAGAGAATAAAGAGATGGAGGACTTAGAGAATCCCTACTCTGTTCAACAATCGGCTCAGCTACCTATGCCAACTATTTAACTAGACTAGCACTAATTATCCCCCAACTCATCAGTAGTACCAGTTAGGCACTAGAACAGCACCGATGTGTGGTCATCGGTTCCGGTTCTTGCACGTAGAGGATACGTGCGGGTGAGTGGACGGAAAACCTCTATTAATATTGAATTTTTATCAATCCATACTGATAGGGAGGAGGTATGTTTAGTAGTTGTGTAGTAGTGTGATCATGAGGCAGCAGGCAGTGGCAATGAGACGCCACAGTCGGCTAGGAGCAGTCTTATTCGAAATAAAAGGAAAAGAAACTGCCAGGAGAATGCAGGGTATCAAACAAAGCTTGAACAGTAGGTGGCGCAATGGGCGCAGTTATGCATAGACCTTCGGGTCCGTAGCTTAACTTGAGCTTGTCGGTGAAGTGAACTGGTTTCTGGATCACCTGATGAGTCTTCTATGTAGTTGACCAACAAATAGTGATGCTTTTTCTACGGAAAGGACCATCGCATCCATCGGAGGACCCATTTGGCTGATGCATGCACGTTTAATTTCCTCCGATTTCTACTGTTTGCGTACCCTGAAAAAGGGATCGATCCCTCGAGCATCAGAGCCCTGCAACGATTTTGAGCTAGTGATGCAAGTAGGGCCGGTCCATAAATCTACTTATAGGTTTTTTTCTCGGATCGATCCATTGGCTAACCCAAAAAAGATTATAGTGCCGCGTTCGAACCAGCCTATGGCTAGTGGCCAGTACTTCTTGTCGTTTTTTATGAGTATGTTTTCCAAATTACTAAACGATATATTTCACGTAAAAACTTTTTATATAAAAGTTTATTAAAAAAATTAAATAGATCTATTTTTAAATTTATAATAGTTAATATATAATTAATCATACGTTAATGATATACCTAGTTTTTTGTGCCACAAATAAACAGCGGCTACAAACTAAATCAAACACTATTGGTTTCTGGGTCAACAGTGACGGAGCCAGCTTCCGGTCTGGTCAACCGGTCGCTCGGGCTCGGTCGCTGATTTTGCCACTGTCCCTTTATCATTAATAAAAAAAGTATTATCGGTTAGTAGTCAACACTCTTTGTAGTCTGGACTTGATGGCAACGCTAGCCCCGTCACTGCGGGTCAACCTGCTAGCGTCCTATTTTGAACCACCAACGGGTCAAGATCGATCGTTGCCAAGGAAACTCCTAGCCATTTAGCCGGTACATATACGTACAGCCATCTACGAGTGTACGTAGATCCATACGGCCAGGCCGGGGCCCACGCCAATCAAAGCCGAAATTAAAATACACCCCGTTGTACGTACACGCCGAACATGCAAATATATATACCGGCCAATAGTCGACGTCGACGCATGCACATTGCAGAGTTCGCATAACATGGCTTGTCAATTGTTCTTGATCGACTGAATGTTGAGCTGAATCTTTTTTTTTATACCATCATTGCATTTGTGAACAAACGAACCAAACGAAAGCGACGGTCACGCACGCACGCACGCACGCAGCAGCGGCCAAACAAACATGTTATACACCCCTCACATGCCCTGCGTACACACACAGCCCAAATTAGGGCGCGATTGCCTCGGCATGCAAGCAGTTGCTCCTCCTCCTTCTCCAACGACGATGACGACCATGATGGCAAGGACAATCATTTTTCTACTCTCCCTTCATGTTAAAATATAAAGAGTTTTAGAGCTAGTCTTGAGTATTAAGAAAACTGTTAAAATTAAATAAAAAAATGTTATAATTAATTGAGAAAAGAAAGGATGAAAAAATTTTATAGTGAAAGCTTGTGATTAGTTAAAAATAAAATATAGGTATAGAAGTTATTATATTTAAGATAAATTTTGAATGTTAGAAGTTGTTATATTTTAAAAAAGAGGAAATAGTTTTTAAAAAGTTTATAAAAAGAACACTACTGCTTGTTAGTTTAAGGAGCTTTCAGGCCATTTAAGCCTAACACTTTCCATGGCATGTGCTGACAACGAGCTGAGGTCCTTAATCTGGATCAAGGCTCATCATGCATCAACCTTGTTTTTCTAATGATCGACCAGTCCATGTCTGAAATGTTGGACTTGGCCTGAACTAGTCCATATAGGGGTAAAAACGGATCGAATTCGGACGGATAGTGATCATATCATATCCTAAACCATAATTTTTAAACGGATTTGGAGCGGGTGCGGATAGCATATGGATGCGGATGCGGAGCGGATTATTTCGGATGGCGGATGCGGTGCGGAGCCGGTTTGGACTTGGGTCGGAAAAGGATTAAAATCATCGGACGTGACGTGTATATACAATCGATACAACATTAAGTCATTAATATAATTGGCAACAATATTGTAATAATATCACAAGCACTTAATAATTATATTACATGATACATGACACATGCACATAAAAACACACATTGCAATATCACATTAACTAATTAACTTGTCCATTATCCAAAACAAGCACTTAACCAATAAAGGACATCGCACATCACAATATCATATTATCACATGATAAATAGCAAATCCAGAAATGACATCCAATTATCCATATAGATATAGTCTGCTGGTCTAGACCGTTGTATTGCCTAGATGGATGGATGAATGGGCTAGCTCAAGTTAAATGGGCCAAATGGAGTGGTCACATGGGCTGAAAAATTCGGATTATCCGCCAAATCTTCTACCGGATAATCCGCTTGAAATTTCGGATAATCCGCATCCGCCGAATATTGCCGATACCATATCCGGCTCCGAATCCGCATTCTACTATCCGCATCCGAATCCATATCCGTCGGATATCTAGGTACTCTCACCATATCGTCACTTCGGATGGATACAGAGCGGATCGGATCGGATATTATCCGATTCGTTTTCACCCCTAAGTCCATACACACACAGTGCACGATGATATACACAGTGCATGTTACTAGATAATACTGTTCCTAGTTTGTTTTTGTTTGGGTTTAATTAACTAAAGTGGAGCCCTTTTGGGAGTAGTCGTCTTTAGCTATTTGGATCCACTTCTACTTGGAATAATAACACCACCTTGTGTAATTTGGGTAGCTGCTCTCGTTGAGGCCACTAGGCATGTGGGATGTCCATCTTGCGTGTCCTCGCGTGCACATACACATGCATATTGGGTATACATTGCAACGAGGGCCCTATCAATATATGGGTGCCTCGCCTGCCGGACAGTCCCAAACTTTGGCTGTCTTTGCAGCTTAATTGGATAATACGTCGACATTATTTTGTATTTATTCATATATCATGTGCACCTAACAATTGTGATCAGCACGGCCACAAGTACTGAAGCTCCTACCAGTTCGCTCCTACAGAAATCATCGATATCATCGCTAAGGGATAGTTTGAAGCTGTAAGATAAGTCATTAGCGTATGATTAATTAAGTATTAATTATTTTAAACTTAGAAAAGAATTAATATGATTTTTTTAAAGTAACTGTTATATAAATTTTTTAAAAAAACAGACCATTTAGCAGTTCGAGAAGCATACTCATAAGAAACGAGGGGGTTTTCACCCCACTATTAGATTCAAACGGTACCTAAGGGGTGATAACAAATGGGTATCTGTGAGTTACAGCTTAATGATTAATGATGTAGAGCACCATCTATCGAAACCGTCTATTGATCAAACGTTTAAAAAAATATTTTTCATCAAACGATTTTTTTTAATCTAAAGGACAAGATACGAACCGTTAGATACAGTTGCACATATTTATGACTGAGTTGCATAAATTTATAACTAAAATTGCGCGTTATCGATAATAACAGTTACAATAAGTTGAAAGTGCAACTATAACAAGTTAAAAATATAACTTGGAATTTGCTTCCCCCGTCCTGAATCTTAAAGTTTTATCCAACAGAATCTAAAAAAATCAAATATTTAATCAATAGCAAATCTGTCATCTATAACAAGGGAGAAGCTGTTAGTGATGTTAAATATCTGCAATGGGTCATAGTCACAGTCTGTTATAGATAAGATCTATTTTCCACCCATCACATATAAAGATAGCAGACGGCGTCATACACATATCTCTACAGCTCACTTATACCAATCGTTATAGATGCGTAGCAACTCTATGGCGTTATGTACACCCGTTATAAATGTGGCTGGTCGAATTCTTAATTAACGAGATAGCTTGTTTGAACAGGAGGAAAATTATGATCAAATTATTCTCTCAAATTGGTGCGGATTTCAGTCCAGTTTCTCTGAAGACCTAGACTAATATATCCCCACTTACCCAAACAAGCTGACCACCAACATTAGTAGTGCTTCTGCAGAGTTAATTCCGGCAATTGAAAACGGATTATTGTCCAAGTAGCCGACCTATCCAATTAGTCCTGAAAACAGAACAACGCTGCTGCATGCTATCTGCTCTTCTGACTTTTTGGGGAAGAAGAGAAGAGGAGGAATTAGCGGCTAAACAAATCATGGCACTAACATGGCCGGCACATGTGCTTTTTGTGGCCACACTAGAAAAGTTATTCCCACTTTCAGTTGACACCGACACTAGTATCCTCATTCTCCCCCTTGCAGGCCCAAATGATGAGCACAAAATTACCGCCGGTGACATTCTCTGTTTCAATTATTGGAGACTTTGGAGTACATGCATCTTGCTTCTGGTGGACAATCATACAGAAACAGTGGAAACTATAATACAACCAGTGCTATGTTACTACTAATCTGAATTCTATTGGAAGCTTAGTAGTTAGTGTAGTACAGTGTGTTGTAACTGCAAACATGGTGTACTCACTTCAACAGATAGTCCCAACTCCCAAGTACACTAATCAGTTAAGCCAAAGTACTCTTCTACTCCCTCCGTCCGATAATATAAATATTTTTAGATTATTTAGTAGAGATTAATATTAAAAGAAAAAACTGTTATCTCTTATTAAATGAAGGATGGTTGATGGTGAAAAGGTAGTTAAGATAATATAGAAAGAAATTTAAATATGATATGATAGATGGGATAAATATTATTATAGAAATGCTTATATTGTTAAATGGATGCAGTAAATAACTATTGCAGCTAACACTTTTGGCAAAGATCTTATCACAAGGCTCACAAGCAACCTCTGCAGCTACACCTCCTTGCTAGGCTATGGGTGGTTGGTTGGCAAAGTTGCTACTCTCTCACACACACACACAGCTACAATACAAGAGCCTATACCAAAAGCAAGATTGGCTCTAGGCTCATGCAACTTGCCATGGAAGCAGCTGCAGGTAGCAAAGGTAAAAAGAGCAGTAGTGCAAGAGGTGCATGCATGGTGGGGTAGTGGCCTCAGCTGCACTACCTTGGTTGCTCTCTGCTTCCCTGTTAGTATTAACTCCTAATGAACTGATATACCCCACTTGGTCACTGATCACTCTTGGACATTTACTCCTAGTGCACTGAACTTAACTACCCAACTCTCCCTCACCTCACCTCACCCCGTCTGTGACTGTGAGTGGGCCCCACGTTTGCCACTCTCTCTCTCTCTCTCTCTACCCTCCTCTTGTCTCTCTCATCCTTCCTATATATACATGCTCACTTGGACATACACACTTCATCTCCCAAAGCATCAACAACTGAGCTAGCATTAGCGCAAGAGTGTCCCCTCTTTCCTCTTTTTCTCAGCCTCTTCTCCAGCTAGCTAGGTAAGTAGATAGCTTGGGAGAAAGCTGAGTTTTTCTTCAGCTAGCTAAGCTAAGCTAGGCTAGCAATGGCTGCTGCTCCGGCCATGGCGGCGCTGCTGGTGGTGGCGGCGGCGGCGGCAATGGCGGTGTCGCCGTCCGGCGCGCAGCCTTCCCCTGGCTACTTCCCGAGCTCGGTGCACAGGGCAATGGCCTTCTCTCGTGACTACACCAACAAGTGGGGCCCGCAGCATCAGACTCTCTCCGCCGACCAGTCCTCGCTCACCATCTGGCTCGACAAGACCTGCGGTATTATTCTTTATCTTTATTAGATTATTGCTAATTAATTGGGTTTAGTTTTAATTAAGGGCAATATTTTCGTCAGAACAGAATTACTCAAGGGCGTGTGTTTTTTTATTAAAAAAATTGTTCTGTCACAACCACGACAGTCGCCGGGCAATCCATGTGGGTCATTTTGACGTGCTCAGACTTGTGTTTTTGGTGACAGTGACAGCACTGCGTAATATGGGTTTTGTTTGTGCCCTCTCAAAGTCTGAAAAGGAGGGGAGCACACATGGTTTTCTCTGTCCTTTCTACTGTTTCCAGTCTTGTGTGTGGTCCACGTCAGAAAAACTGTTTTTATACGTATCCTAAAACGAATTCTCAGTAATATCTCGTGTTATTTGTATGTGCTAATCTTTTAATCTTGACGCTAATTGTGATGGTAATGCAGGGAGTGGGTTCAAGTCGAGGAAGTCGTACAGGAACGGTTACTTCGCCGCTCGCATTAAGCTCCCCGCCGGCTACACCGCCGGCACCAACACCGCCTTCTACGTAAGCATCTAATCAAACAACCCCCCCAATTAACCTCAAATTTTGTCTGAATTTCGAGAGAACAATGGCTGAATTTCACACCTAAATTTAACTAGCCTTTTGCTTATTTCAAGAAGAGAACGATGGCTGAATTTACACTTTGTTTGCAGCTGTCGAACAACGAGGCGCACCCGGGGTTCCACGACGAGATCGACATGGAATTTCTCGGCACCATCCCCGGCGAGCCCTACACGCTCCAGACCAACGTCTACGTCCGCGGCAGCGGCGACGGCCGCATCGTCGGCCGCGAGATGCGCTTCCACCTCTGGTTCGACCCCACCGCCGACTTCCACCACTACGCCCTCCTCTGGAACCCGGATGCCATCACGTAAACCTACTTGCACTCGCTCTGGTCATAAATATATATTATTTTTTTTAATTTATTGAGATCAATAAAGTTTATGTTATCTTTATAATGATATACATCATTTTTTCTAAAACAATTCGTGGCGAAAATGTGAGTAACATAGTCGAGTGCAGGTTCTTCGTGGACGATGTGCCGATCAGGAGGTACGAGAGGAAGAGCGAGCTGACGTTCCCGGACCGTCCGATGTGGGTGTACGGCTCCATCTGGGACGCCTCCGACTGGGCCACCGACGACGGCCGCCACCGCGCCGACTACCGCTACCAGCCGTTCGTCGCTCACTTGGACCGCTTCACCGTCGCCGGGTGCGCCTCGAGGGCTCCCCCGTCGTGCCGCCCCGTCCCGGCCTCCCCCGCCGGCGCCGGCCTCACGCCGCGCCAGTACGCCGCCATGCGCTGGGCGCAGCAGAGCCACATGGTCTACTACTACTGCCAGGACTACCGCCGCGACCACTCCCTCACGCCGGAGTGCTGAGCCTGCTGCTCCGCCGCCTCCGGCCATGCCAGCCGCCGCGCTGCTGCGTTGCCGTGCTGATTCGTTTGTGTGTTGTTTCTGTTTGGATTTTTTTGGGGAAAAAAAAGTCGTTAAATGGGGGGTGTGGGCCCGCTGCCCTACCGTGCTGCCCGCCTGTGAGGCCGCCGGTGGTTGAGGCGTTGGTTGGTCGTTCTCGTTCGTTGGCATATTGCCAAAAAGACTCGTCGTTTGCTATTTTTTTCCGTTTTGGATTGTGTTTGCTTGTTATGGTCCTCTCCTTTTTCATTTCACATCCGTGCGTGCCCCAAAGGGGCATATTCAAGTGGATGGTGCATGATCCGTGATATCGTCATATTGCTGTAACACAGGATATATATATATATATTGTAATTTTTGATATGTCTCGTGTCGGTAATGATATATATCAACCACTGGAAATTAATGTGGTTGGTTGGTGTTATATTTGTCTTTTCAAACACTGGTATATCCATTTTTTACTATATGTAAATTCAGTTCAAATAGAATAGTTAATTATTACTCTCTCCGTCATTTCATTTTACGCTCTTCATTTGTCCCATAAGCACTTCAACTTTAAAGCAATTATTATAGTAGAGTTTGTTAAAGTGAGAGATAAATATATTGGAGTTTATAAAAGTAGGAGATAAATAAAATAGAAAATAAATACATTGAAATTTAATAAAGTAAAAGACATTGTAGTCTTTTTTAATCCAATTAATATGTGAGATAAAGAAAGATAAAGTCTTTTTAGAACAGAGATGATAGTAATCATTATTTCCGTGCCTGTGAACCACTTCTCTAATGTCTAGCGACTAAAATTCTCGTACTAATTAAACGACATCTTTGCTATCAATCAAATGGTATTTTTTAAAACATCATTTGATTGATCCTAGCTTCATGGATATCACTTCAATGGCTAGCCACCTTTCCTTAACCTCTCTTTTCTCAATTTGCTCTATCTTCTTCTCTCTCCTCAATAGAGCTTCATACTAACCAAGTGTCACACACCTATAAGTCTCCTCAACAACTTTTGATTTTTCCCTGATGATGGAAACAATCAGGAGATTAGGGCATCAGGGTAGGGGAGGAAGAGGGAGCGTTTATTGTAGCTAAAGCATAGATAGAGGTCCTGGATGGCTGCAAACTGGTGGTTGTCAGCGATGAGTATGGTGTAATGAGGAGCGGTGGCACCACCGGAGCTATAGCTAAGGAGGATTAGATATAAGCAACGTTGACGGGAGATGAGTACTGTATCCTAAAATATAACAATTTTTAGCGTTAATACTTAATTAATCACGCGCTAATGATATTTCTCGTTTTACGTGCGGCTTATTGAAAGTGCATCTAGCACTTAAATAGGTTTTGATGGATTAGAGACAAAGCGATTAAGGGACTAATGAGTTTATCGATATATATATGGAGATTAGTCCTAGGATTGCTTAGTGTAGTGTATGAAGAACCCCTACAAAAACATGACGCAAAGCGGCGAAACGACTCGGAGTTTATTTTAATTTCTTTAGAATTTATTTTGAGTCGTACGAAAGCCGTAGTATTAAGAGTGGCTGCAAACAGTGTCCCAAAACCACTCAAATGCTAAAAATCCAAATAGCCGAGAGTATATCACTTTGTGTCACACCCCGATCTGGCACCGCCGTACAACACCACCAGTTAGGGCGTGCCGCCGGAAAACAGCACAAACTGCCTTTCCGCAGAACCGCGATACAGATACCAGTCCTAGGACACAGCGCTGATATCCACAGCAATTAGAAATGCATCATCGCAGTACCTTAAATAAATAAATAAATAATAGACATATACCTTAACTTACATTGCAGCTTCAGAGCAAGCCGGAGATAACAACGAACAACATAGAGGCAGCGGCAGCAGCGGAACAGTGGACTAAGTTCAAACACACAGGCAACGGCTGGGAACTAGAACAAAACCCTAATCTTCACTTCATTGCAACTCCAGTATCCAGCTCCCGGCGGAGAACTATATATAGAGTAAAGGTGAGCACTTACGTACTCAGCAAGCCAAGGGAATTTTGGTGGTTGTTGCAAGCTTTAAAGAGAGGCTGGTTATTTTGCAATCTGCTTTGTTTAAATCTTTTTAAATCTTCTAGTGCGTGTGCTTCTCAACAATCAGGGCGAGGTGAGTCTCGTCCGATCAGAGTGAGCTGTATTAATCTTTGAATCAGCGCAACTCTCAAGAGTTGGCCTCCGGGATCCAGCGCCATCAGCTGATCCAACCTCATTGGGCCCACAGCCCTGCCGTCCATGTCACTTCTCAATATTTTCTGAAATCGGATTCCTAATCCGCAAACATTATTTCACAAGCAATTATCAAACAAAACTACGCTAAGGAATCACTTCACATCCGCCCATGATTGTGGGCACGGCTGTTTAAACAGTTTAGACCTCTGCAGAGAGGGTACACTTTACCCACACGACGCACTCACTCTAGTCACCAGCTCACACGCATTGGGTACGATTTGGTGACGTAGAGGTTTTCATGACAAGGCATTTCCCAAACCCTCCCAGGTTACCCCATACCAACTGGAGGGGTTCTCAGACCAACAACAGGGTAGGTCCGAGACCATGCTGTGCCAGGAACCCAGGAGACACCCCCGACGCCCTCCCGCACGATCCATAGTCCAATGGCACGCAAGGCGTCCCTGGGAGACTCGTTACTTAGCCAGGAGTTATCCCATATTACTCATGTGGTTGTACTGTCATATGTTCGGATGAAATTCCAGAGGAATCGGTGCTTAGCTGCAGTGCGGGAGACTCATCCGATGGCACGATCCTCATACCATGGTTTTCACAAACCATTTTATTTTCAAGGCACCGACCTAGATGTCGGGTTTTCGAAAGTTTCATAAACCCAATTTTACCCATCGTAGACATTTTTAAATTCGATAGGCGACCACCGATACCATGCCCGTCGACACGGATACCAGGATCTATCAAGGAAGGTGACAAGGAGGTATAAGGGAATCACAATCAATCAAGGAAGTCATGTAGCAAATGGGTTGGCCTTGCGATCACGGCCGAGAAATTATAACAGTGTAACCTAGTTTATGAGATTTGTCAAATAAAATACTTGTTCTGAAATTATGGGCTCGAGATGATCAAAGGTGACTTGCCTTGCTCTAGGTCTTCACTGGTCTTCGAGATGTGTCACGAAATCGGCTCCGAAACAAAATTTTTGGCGACCGTTACTATGCGCAAACACACAAAAATCTATACAAAGGCCAGTAAAAGATCCTATTTAGTTCTAATAATAGTGCCATTAAATAGATCTCTGTCGGAGGATGAAACCTCGACGGCGGGAAGTCAGGAGACCCCCCTTTGAGATTCGGCCAGGGGAGTAGTTCTCAGGTGAAGCCGGCGTTAGGTGTAGAAGAAAGATAGGCGAAGAAGACGTAGAAGAGACGGGGTTCGGACCGTCCGAAGCGAGTCCGGACCGTCCGAACCATGGTGAAGCAGAAGGGTCCGGACCGTCCGATGCGGGTCCGGACCGTCCGAAGCGTAGTAATCGCGCAGGGCGCCGGGGAAGACGATGAACAGAGGCGCACAGAGGAGGCAGGAGGATTTATACAGGTTCGGGCCGCTCGGAAGCGTAATACCCTACTCCTGTGTGTGGTTTGCTATCTGTGGTGGATGAATGTGGTTACAGGGTGAACCTAGCTCGCGGCCGGAGCCGGAGAAGAAGAACAGTAGCTAGCGTGCGAGTCAGAAGACGGGGAAAGCTCCTCTCCAGTTCGGCCTCTCGCTCTCGGTGGCTTGGATCCTCCTTTATAGAATCAGGGGAGTCCACAGTGCCAGTACATGGGGAGAAAGGAAGCGCTGTCTTGTCGCACGTCTCCGCCTGCTGCCACCTGCTGCGCCCACGCCGAGGTAGGTCGGCTGCGGGCGGCCTAGTCTTCGGGACGTGGGGATGTGACGGGATGTGACGAGTCGTCTTGCCGCTCGGCTGCAGGCGGCTGGAGTACAGAGATGTGACAGAGGCCGTTGCCCTCCGCTGCCATAGGGCAGAGAACCGAGGTCCTCTTAGTCAAAAGGCTCTGACGGTATTGTCGGGTGTTCACGAGGGGCCGTCCTGGGACGTCCACGCGTGGCAAGGCAGGCGACAGGGGCGACAGACCTGTCGCCTCGTCATTAATGCAGGTAGTTGGGGAGCTAGTCAGCCGAGTTCTTCGGGTGGATCGGCCCCTGGAGCCGTGGCGATCGGCACCTGAGATCGAGTCGGTCGGCCTCGGGCCCGAACATCGGCATCCGGGACCGGGGGATCGGCACCCGGGACCGGGGTATTGGTGCCCGGGCCCGGGAGCGAAGCCGCTGGAGACGGCACCCCGGGGACGAGCCCGGGGCCGATGGCGATGACGCCCCGGGGACAAGCCCGGGGCCGATGGAGAGATGACCCCCCAGGGAACTGACGTGGCCGATGACCCACGCGTCCCCAGGGCATGTGGGACCCCCTGTCCCATTTCGCCGACAATCTCAATTTTAGAAAAATTTCTGGAACTGGAACGGAGTCAATCGGACGATCGGAGGAAAAGATATGAATTTCTAAAGATTAATTGGATTTTGGATCACAGGACAAAGGATTTATTTAATTTCTGGAAAGAATATTCTCGGGAAAAAGGTCCAAGAAATAGATCTCATTTTTGGAGAATTACTGAAACTGGCATGGAGTCAATCGGATGGATGGATGAAAAGATATGGTTTTTGGAAGATTATTTGGATTTCTGGATAACTGAAAAAGGATTCATTTAAATTTCCCATAGGTATATTCCAGGAATCTTCATTGTGACTGACAGGCATGGCCCACGGGCAGGGAAACACAGAGGGAGTGGATTACGACCCACTGACAGGGGGGCCCATAGACCGGCGTGGCCCACGGAGCAATGAAACCAGGGGAGGTACTCAGGTGGATCACGGTGGACCGGAGGAAACGGGCTCACATGTCGGTGCTACTGACGGCCCTCAAAGACCGATCGGGCAGGTCCACACGGCAGCGACAGCAACGGGGAGTGATTCAGCCCGAGCGGGACAGCGGCAAGGCTGCGAAGATCGACGGCCGACGGTGCGCGAGGCCACTCCGGCGAGCGACGGCGGTCTGCGGAAACCAGCGGCGCCTACGGGGGAAGGAAGCCACGGCAAACCGACTGAACAGCTTGGATTGGGAAGATTTAGTGCAACGACGGCCGACGACGGGATGCCGAGACGGCGGAAGAGAGAGAAGGGAAGACGATGACGGCGAAGGAGGCCATGGCAGTGTCGAGGTGAGCCGAGGAAACCCGAGGGGCTGAGGGGGAAGTGGGGCAACACCCAGAGGAGGCACACATGAGGGGCCCAGCGAGGAGCTCACCGATAGACAGCAGCTTGGTGGCGGCGAGGTGGAGAACACCGAGGAGAACGCAGAGCTTGAGCATGGATGCGGAGGAGTCGGCATGTGCTTGGTTCGTGGCTAGGCAGAGACGGACAGTAGCGAGGGGCAGACGCCGGTCGCGATGGTGTTCGGGGCAGCCAAGCGGCGGTGGTAGCTGAGCTCCAGGATGTAGAACTCTGAGTGGGAAAACGGCGCCACAGGGGAGCGGCGGCGTCCTCGGAATCGGGATGACACACGGCCAATGGCGGCAGCCCGCTTCGGGAGGCGGTGTAGGACCTAAGGGTGAAAACGGATCGGATTCGGACGGATAGTGGTCATACCATATCCTAAACCATAATTTTTAAGCGGATTCGGAGCGGATGCGGATAGTATGCGGATTGTTTCGGATGGCGGATGCCGTGCGGAGCCGGTTTGGACTTGGGTCGGAAACGGATTAAAATCATCGGATGTGACGTGTATATACAATCGATACAACATTAAGTCATCAATATAATTGGCAACAATATTATAACAATATCACAAGCACTTAATAACTATATTACAAGAGACATGGCACATGCACATAAAAACACACATTGCAATATCACATTAACTAATTAACTTGTCCATTGTCCAAAACAAGCACTTAACCAACAAAGGACATCACACATCACAATATCATATTATCACATGATAAATAGCAAATCCACAAATGACATCCAATTATCCATATAGATATAGTCTACCGGTCTAGACCGTTGTATTGCCTAGATGGATGGATGGATGGGCTAGCTCAAGTTAAATGGGCCAAATGGAGTGGTCACATGGGCTGAAAAATTCGGATTATCCGCCAAACCTTCTACCGGATAATCCGCTTGAAATTTTGGATAATCCGCATCCGCCGGATATTACCGATACCACATCCGGCTCTAAATCCGCATTCTACTATCTGCATCCGAATCCATATCCGTCGGATATCTAGGTACTCTTACCATATCCTCACTTCGGACGGATACGGAGTGGATCAGATCGGATATTATCCGATCCATTTCACCCCTAGTAGGACCGGTGGCGCCCAAGGAGTCTGAAGCAAACAAAGCTGAGAAGCTCTTGGAAGGGGGGTATTTATAGGAGTGGGGGAAGGCTCGGCTAGGGCCTCGGCCTCCAATAATTGGTTTTTAATTATTGGGGTGAGAAACCGGATGGATTGGCGCGGCGGCGATCTCTCCCGCGGGAGGTTGAAAATGGCCGACGGCAGGGATGGAATGGCGGTTGGAGGCGGGGAATCGAACGGCCACTTTTGAAATCCACGCATGGGCTCTCGGGGACGGCAGTGACGAGCGCGGGCGAAGCTCGCTTTTGACCGAGCGTGGTCTAGGCGAGATAGAGGCGAGAAGGGGGAAAAAGCGGCAGGAAACGGGGTGGCAGAACATGGCCGTGGCCGTCCTCGGCTTGTCGCGGTATGGCGTGGCCAAGGCGGGGCCAGGATGGCGTCGGGCGGGGCCGTAGCGACCACGGTCATTTGTCCGAGCAGTTTGTGCGCGAGAACGGGAAAGCAATGAGGTTGAAGAAGAACAGCGATTTGGAATGGATCGACGGCTGCACGGGAGCGGGGACGTGTGGCGGCGATCCGTCGGTGGCTGGCGTGGGCTCACGCGCGGGCGGGCGAGAGAGAGATCGGGCGGTTGCCGAGTGGGGGCACGGGCACGTGGCGAGATCCGGTCGCGCGCGGCGGTGAGAGGGGATCGATGGCAGGCGTGCATTGCCCGGGACAGGTGGCAGAGATCGGTGGACTACGGCCGTCCACATGTGGGCGCGCGGAGCAAAGAGGATCGGCGGCTCGAAGTGCTGTGCCCGGGACAGGTGGCGCACATCCGTGACTTGCGGCAGCTGGTTTCCATAGGAGGGCCTTGGGCCGAAAGGGAAAGAGGCAGCCCAGCAAGGAATAGTAGCACTTCATCTTTTCAGTGGATATTTTTAGGAGGGGTTTGCGAGGTTTTCCAAAGGATTTTGAATTCAAACTTTTCTTTTGAACTCCAGAGCAATTGGGGAATTTACAGAGGGGTCCAAGGGAGCAATTGTTGGTATTTTGGGATTAATTTTCGAGGATTTTTACGGGGATCCAAAGGGAGATTTAAATTTGAATTACAATATTTAATCCAAATTTTTGGGGAATGCTCAAGGAAATTTTCAAGGAATTTTCCCGGGACTTTTGGATGGAGACCAGACGTATTTAGAGTGGATATATAAATATATATATATATATATATATATATATATATATATATATATATACATATATATGGGTATGCTCATGGAGGGTTGGTAAATGTATACATGTTTATATAGATGTTTTTGTAGGTAGGTGTATACTCAAGGAGAGATATATATATATATACATAGTGTATATATATATATAGTTATATTGGCAGAGAGGGTTCGGGTGGATGATCGATGCTCAAGCGGTATATTTATCTCGGGATTTTTCAGGGATTTAAGGAAAGGAGGAGACAAGGGGATTCACGGGAGGATTCAAAGGAGATGTCCAGGGTTCCGACATCGGACCTTCGGAACAGAATTCAAAGCGGATGTTTACTGAGGGAAAGATCGGGAACTCGCCGTTAGGGTTTTGGGGAGGAGTTTGATAGCGGCAATTCGAGATTGAAGATTATTTTGGAGTGGAGGATTTTTGAGAGGAGGGATTCGTCGAGATCAAGGACAAGAGGTAGATTGAGATCCAGGCACAACATACAATCACAGCACTCAAGATCAAAATTTTCACAGGTAGATTTTAGCAAAATATTATTTAACGTCTCACTGAAAGCGGGGCGTTACACTTTGGCACAACACATACACTTGGGTTGGGCTAGTTTCAATGTCAGGATCGAAGGTTCCTACCTCTGGGGTCGGAGGCTCTGACCAACCTTCTCAGCCAGAGACTAAGTGTCGGTTGGAGGTTCCTACCCCTAGAGTCGGAACCTCCTGGCCGAAATCTATGAGTAATGGCTAAGTGACGTATGCCAATGCTTATAAAACCCATACTTAGTTTCTGGCCATTGCTTGGTGATTCCACTCCTATTCCACTGTCTCCTAGCTTCTCCTAAGATCTTTTGAGCTCTCCCAACTAGTTCTAGTGCCACATTTGTGATTCTTGTGAGGATCTAGTGGGAAATTGAGTAAGTTTTGTTGAGAGAAGGCTAGGAGGATCTTGTGCACTTGAGTAGGACACGCATCAGCTGCTTCGAGCTTATTTCTCTTGGAGAAAAACCTCCTAGACGATTAGGCGTCGCCCGCGAGCTTCCTAGAGTTGTGGATTGTCCCGGAAAGAGTTTGTGAAGGTTAACCTCGCCTCCGCATGGAAAAGAGGTATATTCGAGTGGATACAAAGCTGATTTTCGTGGTTGCTTGGTGAGGCAAGGGGTCAATCGAGACCCGACTCTTCGGAGCTACTCAACGGAGACGTAGGATCTTTGTGATCCGAACTTCGAGAAAAAAATCTTTGTGTCTCCTTCTATGCTTGCTCATTATTGCATTATTTTGTCTCTATACTACCTGCATCCATCTCCTGCCTTTTTGTTTGTGCCAGACTTGATCCCTGTCATTCTATCCATTATTGAAGTGTCTTGGTAGAGTTAGAACACCAGGGTTGGAACCTCCGGCCAGGCCGAGAGAGCCGGTCGGAGCTTCCTACCCCTGGGGTCGGAGGTTCCTTCTAAAAAATGGCTTTAAAATAGGCAAAGCCGACACTACTCTCTTCACTAAGAAATTTAAGAATGATCTATTTGTGTGACAAATTTATGTCAATGACATAATATTTGGCTCTACTAATCTCTCTTTTATGAAGAGTTTAGCAAGATTATGACTAGAAGGTTCGAGATGTCGATGATGGGGGAGCTCATCTTCTTCCTCGGGCTTCAAGTTAAGCAACAAAAGAATAGAACATTCATCTCGCAATCGAAGTATTTCAAGTACATCCTCAAAATGTTCGAGATGGGGGGAGCCAAGCCCATCAAGACTCCAATGCCAACAAATGAGTATCTCGACCTCGATAACAACGGCAAACCGGTGGATCAAAAGGTATATTGTTTCATGATTGGATCTCTTCTTTACCTTTGTGCATCTCGGATAATGTGCTTAGTGTGTGCATGTGTGCTCACTTTCAAGCGGCGCCTAAAGAATGTCATCTTATTGTCGTCAGGAAAATTCTAAGATATTTGGTGCACACTCCTAATTTTGGCTTATAATATCCTAAGGGTTGTGTTTTTGAGCTAATTGGATATTCCGATTCTGATTATGCTAGGTGTAAGGTTGACCACAAACGCACAACGGGGACTTGTCAATTCCTTGGACGGTCTCTAGTTTCTTGGGCTTTCAAGAAGCAAAACTCTATTGCCCTATCCACCACCGAGGCGGAGTATATAGCCGCCGGCTCGTGTTGTGCTCAACTCCATTAGATGAAACAAACCCTCCAAGACTATGGCTATACAATGACCAAAATTTCACTCCTTTGTGACAATGAGAGTGCCATCAAAATAGCCAACAATCCCGTTCAACACTCAAGAACCAAACACATTGACATAAAACACCACTTTTTGAGAGACCACGAAGCCAAAGGATATATCGCCATTACTCATATGAGAACCGAACACCAACTTACCAATATCTTCACAAAGTCTTTAGATGAGAAAAGGTTTTGTGAGCTTAAGAGTGAGCTCAATATCCTAGATTCTCGAAACATTGCATGACTAAGTGCTTGACTAATCAATAGTCAAGTATGTGTCATAAGAATGTCAATCAAAGTGAGCTCCTGTGTTTTTAAGGCCTCTTCTTGTGTAGAAAATGGTTTTAACACCAGAAACAGAACTCCAACATTCCCCCTATCTCATAAAAAAACTCATTTTCTTAAAATATTTATGGAAATCATTGTGTGCTAGTTTTTATTGCGAAAATTTGGTTCTTTTCGTTGTTTATCTGCATTGTGACCATTGTTATCTGATGATTGATTGCTGCTGGTCACATGTGGGTCAACGAAAAATCATGTCTACCTCCTTTGTGCCAAAATATCTTTGTTTCCTCCATTCAAGAAAAATATGATCGGAGGCTCTGACCCATTCTCTCTATTTAAAATATCTTTGTTAGCTCTGGCTCCCCAGCTCGGAGTTTCTGACCGGCCGACGGTTTTTAGTCCCCTGTGCGGGGTTGAAAGTCTTCTCTCTCCTCATTCGATTTCCTCTCAGCCCTAACTCACTCTCGTCCCCTCCTGTGGCGATTTTTCATTCCCTCTATCAAAAACCTTCAGGCATTCATGTTTCATTCCTCTTGAGTGGTCTGAGACTCCGTCCCATCAACGTTTTTGCGATTCCTCAACTCAAGGTATTGGTGTCGATCTCATTCCTCAGGTTTTTTTCTCTTTTTACCCCGATCTCTAAATATGTGAACATAAAACTAGTTCCCCTTGGTTAGAAACATTCCTACACACCCCTAGACCATTGATCTATAGTATTGCATCAAATACATTGGCTAGTTTTGCAAATTAAGTTTCAACCGTGTGCCAGCTTGAGGTTACAGCCCTCAAGGCAGGAGGTTCCAACCAGCACTCTCGGCCTGGCCAAGAGGGCTGGCCGGAGGCTTCGACCATATAGTCGAACCCTCCGACTTGGTTTCTCTGCTAGCCTTTGTAGCCTTGTTTCTTCCGATAAAACCTTATACTCAGTTCCTTCTTTGATTCCTGATTGTATTTCAGTGTCAATGGCTTGTGAGAAACGTTAGAAGGCGAGAGAAGACATTTCCACTTCTGGTACCTGGAGTGATCAGGAGTTGCCCCCTCGAAGAGCGGACAAAGGAAAGGGATTGGCTCGTGCTAGCAGTAGCAGGAGGGCAGGCGGAGGCAAGAGGGCCGCTACATAGCCTCCTACTACTCGACAGACTCGCAGCTCTGCCTTAGTGATCAGGGACCCCGATGCACCACCGCCACCAAGGCGTGGTGGATCTCGCGGTGGTGGTGCTCGCAGTACTGGCAGTGGCACCTTCGATGACCCAATCCGAGTGATTAAGTATAGGGCAATTAGCGCTACTCCATTTGGCCACATTGTAAGGCAACATTTTGACTATCTGCACGATGTGGCAAGGGGCGACAGAGACAGGAAGCAAAACCCAAATACTCTTTCTCAGAGGTTGTCAGACCCCTGCTTTGTCACTGCTGTGCAGGTGGATCGGTACAACTCAGTCTTCATGAGTTGTCCCAAACCTGTGATAGAGATGAAGTATATCGACTGGGAGTACATGCAGCGTCAGAATTGCCAGATCTTCAAGGATGTGATCAAGCTTTGCCTGAATAAGGATATTGGTGGGATCATGGGTTTATAGTATGATTGGAGTGAGGAGGTGGTCGGTCAGTTCTATACGACAGTGTTTTTTGAGGAGACTCCATAGCATGAGCTTCAGATGAGATGGCGGACTCAAGGAGTGGAGTACACTATCACCATTTCTCAGTGCGCGACCATTTTGGGGTTAGACCCCGATGATATCAACAGGCCGAACCTACACAGTGAGAAGACATTGCCTATCCAGAGGACTATGTTTCTGTATGCAGATGGAGTACCCAGGAACTGCATGGGCACTACAAAGGGGATGCTTCCCTATCACAGCCCGATTTTTTGGGAATTAAATAATTAATTAATAATTGATTTTCTATAATTTATATAAAATTATAAAGTAAATCAGTTAAGTAAAGTAAAAATAGGAAATAAAAATTTTCTTTGATAAATCATTGTCAAAATCATTTTTAATAAATTATTTATGTGTAATTACACTCTCTGAAATTTTCTCGGATTTTTCAGAGCTCCAGAATTAATTTTAATATTACAAAGATCAATTTTAGTAATTATTTAAACAAATTCCGAAATCCCTTCCTCGGGTCATTCCTGGTCTAACCCCTTTTTGTACCCTTCTGTTCTACCCAGACTCGGGCTGTTGTTCCCAAATCCCCAATTCATTGAAAGTTCAATTTCGTATAATATTCTCCAAATCTAAAATCCGGATTGTCGGATATATCAAATTCCTCTCAAATAAACCCCACAAAATTCCCTGTCCAGAGTTCTCGAATAAATCCAATTCCCAAAACTCGAAAATCCCTTAAATCTCAAAAAATCATTTTTCTTCTAAAATAAATCTTTTATATTCCTTTGAAATCCAGTTTTCGATAAATAAATTCAAATCCCCTGATATTCTATTTTTTCCAATTTCCATGTCCCATAAAGTATTTCTGAGTTTTCGATGCCCAAAAATAATGCCAAAGTATTCGAAATATTTGAAGATTCCAAAAATTTCCCCAAAGTCCGATATTCCAAAAATATCCTTTGATTCCCTAAATAACCCAAAATTCTAAATCTTTCAGTTTAGAATTTTTCGAAAAAGACCCCTGTGTTTTTCCTTTCTTTCTCTCTCCCTTCTCTTTCCTTTCCTCTTTTTTTTTCCTTCCTTCCCTGTTCTTCTCCCGGGCCTCCTCCTCCTTCTTCCTCCTACTTTTCTCCTCTATCTCTCGGATTGGCCTGGCCCCGAGCCGCCCTGACCTGCCTCCCTCCTCGGCCCGGCCTCCCGCGCGCCGCCGCGCCTGGCCCGGTCAGCCGCCGCCGCCCTCGGCTTAACCTGGCCTGTCGCCGCCGCTGCCGCACCGCATTCGGGCGCAGCCGCCGCCGCAAAACTCTCTCGCGCCGCCACCCCGCCGCCCAGGTCTCTCCACCTCTCTCCCTATAAATACTGGGCCTTACTGTGCCCCGTCCTAAGCCACCGCCGCCTCTTGCTTCTTAGCTGCCGCCGTCGCCACCAGGTGTTGCCGCCGCCACTCCTTTTCAGCCGCTGCAAGCCGACGCTGTTCAGGGTCGTCATCGTCGCCTCCGCGAGTTCTGCCTGCAGCCGGTGAGCCCAAAGCCGAAGCCATCTCCCTCTCGGCCTCCATCTCCGACACATCGCTGTCGCATTTTGTCACCGGGCGCCACCTATGCTCCACCCCGTGGCCCGAAGCTTCGCCTCCCGGTCCACCTCTGTCCCCTCGCTCGAGCACTTCCCCTCGCTACCGCCGTCGTGCCGTCGTCCCAGCCGACGAGCCGCCGTCGCCGTTCTCGCTCTGTCGCCCGATGTCGCCTCCCCACCGCCGGCACCCTGTCCCTCTGATGAGCCACCATGGGCGAGCTCGGCTGGCTCCTTCGTGTGCCACCGACAGGTGGGACCCGCCGGCAGACCTACCCTGGTGACAGACAAGTGGGCCCTTATTTCATAGTCTCTAACCCCGTCCCAACCGTTGGATCTGATCCCCTCCATTTAAGCCACTGGTTTAACATAAATTACCCAGAGCAATCTCGGCCGTCAGATCTCCCAAGATTCAATCCAAGCCGTCGGATTGTCCAAAACCCTAGATCTATGCCACCTATTCACCGGCTCCTCTTTTCTCTTAGTCTGTGGACTTAGTCTATGAGAGCCATCACACTGACCAGTGGGTCTAACTTCTATTTTCTATTAAAAAATAATTCTTCCACTAATTAGTTTCCTGGGGGAATATTTTAGGAATATTTCTTTTCTATTTTTTTTTGGATTTGCTCTGAAATTAATCTTCCAGAAGTCGTATCTTTTCCGTTCGAACACCAATTCGACCCGTTCTTCTTTCTAAATTTATCTAAAATCATAATCTACCTATTTATATACTTTTTATGTACTGTTTATTTAGAGTTTCTTAGGGTTTTTTTTTCTCGTTTTATGTGTAGTCCAACGTTTTCGTCGTTACGAAGGATCGTAGAGTTTGCAGAAGAGTTTGGAAGACTTATTGAAGAAGTTTTTTATTGCAAGCCAAGTCACATGATAATCCTCTTAAACATGCTGATCCTATTTGTGAAAATTATTTTATTTCAACGTTATTGCATGAAATGTTTTGGAATGATATTATTACGGGTATTTATTTATTATCTAATATTCCTTGATTATTATAGCCACTTTGATATTGATACATGTACCTTGATACCTTGGGTGATTAATATTGACTAGCTGGATGACTATTTAATGATCTAGCTAGATTATTTTAAGATTTGCTTAGCCAATGCATAGAAACTGTAGTGTCATTTTATGCAGGAAACTAATTATTTACTTATTGATAATTAATGGTTAATGGTTACTGTTTCACGACAGTTGGTCATGGCTGGTTAATTAATTGTGCGAACTAAAACTTGACTGATGGTGGGTTATGAGCACCGGGATTTTGAATGCTGCTAGTGGTGCTCATGACAATTAAGGACCGGTTCGTGCTAACCACAAGCCAGAATGGGTAATAGCGGAAACTAAAGTGTGATCAGTTCAACCGGAGGCCCCACAATATGTAGTGGCTGTGTCAATAAGACCACCATGGCTGCGTCAATAAGTCTATGTTTTGGTCGTTGGATCGTCTCCCTATCTAGGAACCTGATCAACCCTACCGGAGACTAGTGGTCTAGCGGGTGGCTCTCTTGTTGTGCAGGTTACATGGAGTGTCCTGTCATAATTCCTTTCTAAAGTACCATGGTGGTATCAAGGCGCACAGTGATGTGTTGTGGAGTTGTGTCTTGTAGGTAAATTGTTACACCTCTGGCTAGAGTAAAACTGTTCGAATAGCCATGCCCACGGTTAATGGGCGGGCCTAGCAATATTTTCTGTGATTAGTCCCACACTACTCATTAATGATAAATAATGATGGAAACTTGATAGCTCCAGTTTGGAGGGTTCTGGTTTTGGGCCTGAATTGCGTTGGAGCGCTGTTCAGAGATTGGTTCAATGCTAATAATAATTAAACTACACTGTTTTCGATGCTTTTAAATGCAAATGTTTTAAATGACGTTTATGCAAATGAGGCATACTATGTCTTTTCTTTGGAATCCTGTTGCATTATTTTGCATTTCTAGTGTGGCTTGTTGAGTACGGTGGGTGGTACTCAGTCTTGCATTACTGTAATCATCAGAGTGAAGATTTACGAGGAGGAGAAGTTTGGTGTTTGGCTTATACCTCAGTTGAGCTGCTGTGGCTTGGTGCTGCTTTGCTAGGTTGCCGTTCCACTGCTGCTTTCTTTTGTGTGAGGACTAAGCGCCTCTTCTGTAAGTATTTATCATTATTACATTTTGGTTATGTTTATCAATTTATCGATTTGTGTATCTCGACTGATTCCTGGACGAGGATTTACTACACAAATTAGCTTTGGAAATTCTGGTGAATTTCTAGGCGTGACATTCCCCCTTTCAAGATTCTACTAAACATGATCAGAGCTACTCTCTCTCCCAAAGCTGGCAATGCCAGAGCTCTCCCCGCTCACCACTACATCCTGCTTTCAAGATTGAGGAGGAACCAGCTACCCATCAGTGTGATAAAGTATATCTGGTTTGAGATCTTTAATATTGTGATAGAGCATAAGAGAGGATGTGCCTATGCTCCCTATATCATGATGATGATTGAGGAAGTGTCCGGGCTAGTGTTCGAGAAGGAGGTGAAACACAAGTTTTACCGTCCTCTAGCTCCTCTTGCAGTGAAGTTTCCTTCAGCTTCTTCTCGGTATGGTTCTTCGTCTAAGAGTTCCGAGTTGCCTATCAAAAAGGCACTCAAGGCCATCTTCAACGTCTGTACCAAGAACGCCGTAAAGATCAAGAAAATGGAGCGCTGGGAAAAAGAGATGTTGAGAGATGCCGGCAAGCCAGTTTCTAATGATTCTAAGGATGAGGTGTATGAGGATCCCTTTGCGCCTATGAGTTTGCTCAACACATTGCTAGTGGCACAGATCCTTCCACTAGACCCTTTGGAGATTCCGAGTCCGAGACAGATTCTGATAAGGACACCGAGGAGGACTCTTACCACGATGATAATGATGGGAAGGATGATGAGTAGAATGAGGACGATAGTGATGAGGATGATGATTTTGTGCCAGCTGCTCCACCATTTCAGCCTGACTTTGTGTCAGCTGCCCCATCTTTTCAGCCTGACTTTGTGCCAGCGGCTTCTTTTTCTCAGCCTGTCTACGACATTCCTCCCATTGTTGAGAGGGATGATGACGCTGCCAGTGGAGATACAGAGATCGTTGCTCCTGATGATGAGACCGGCACTGCAGGCAGTCCAGCGTCCGGCGACACTGAGATCATCCCTTCCAACGATGATTAAGTTCCTTCTTCCTTTGTCTTTCCTCTCTTTTTGGTGCCTTGATGTCAAAGGGGGAGAAAAGTTTAGAATGAAGGGGCTTCTTTTCACCTTTTTTTTTACTACTGTTGCAGTATGGTCGGAGGTTCCGACCCTGGCAGCAGGAAGCTCTGACCCCCCTCCTGTTTTAAATCCCCTAGTATTCCTATTCCTTTGTGGACATGTATTGACTGCATACTAGGATGTAATGACTGTTTAGTTATTATTCTAGTTTAATTTTAGTCCTTAGATTCCTTTATGTAATGCCTAGTAATGTTATGTGATATTATTTTTTTCCTTTTTACGTGTTTACCATGTCATATGCATTATATATTATTCATCATGTCACACTTTGCACCCTATGGATGAAAAGAAATGAATGAGGCTTTTCATGTTGTACCCATACCAAATATGCATATATACTTTACTCTCACTCATATATGCATATTTCTAGGGGGAGCCAAATTCATCTTCTTTCATTCAAAATCAAATTTATATATTCATTCTGTTGTAACCTTTAACCGTGTTATCATCAATCACCAAAAAGGGGAGATTGAAAGTGCATCTAGCATCTAAGTAGGTTTTGGTGGATTAATGATAAAATGGCTAAGGGACTAATGAGTTTATCGAGAAATGTGCAGAGATTAGTCCCAGATTGCTTGGTGTGGTGCATGGAGAACCTCAACAAAAACATGAAGCAAAGCGTTGAAGAGACTCAGAGTTTATTTTAAATTCTTTTGAATTTTCATTTAAGTCGTAGGAAAACCGTACTATCGAGAGGGGTTGCAAACAGTGTTCGAAGACCTCAAGAGCTTAACATCCAAATAGCTAAGAGTTCATCAATTTGGCACAACACATACACTTGGATTGGGCTAGTTTCAGTATCAGAGTCAGAGGTTCCTACCCCTAGGGTGGGAGGCTCCGACCAACTTTCTCAGTCAGAGACTAAATGCTGGCCAGAGATTCCTACCCCTAGGGTCGGAACCACCTAGCCAAAATCTGTGAGTAATGGCTAAGTGACATATGCCAAAGCCTATAAAACCCAAACTTTGTTTCTAGCCGTTGCTTGGCCATTCCACTCCTATTCCACTGTCTTCTAGCTTCTCCTAAGGTCTCTTGAGCTCACCTAACTAGTTCTAGTGCTACCTTTGTGATTTTTATGAGGATCTAGTGGAAAATTAAGTGAGTTTCATTGAGAGCAGGCTAAGAGAGTCTTGTGCACTTGAGGAGGACGCGGATCAGCTGCTTAGAGCTTATTTCTCTTGAAGGGAAACCTCCTAGATGGTTAGACGTCGCTCGTGAACTTTTTAGAGTTGTGGATTGTCCCAGGAAGAGTTATGAAGGTTACCTCTCTTCCGCAAGGAAAAAAGGTAAATTCGAGTGGATACCAAGCTAATCTTCATGGTCGCTTGGTGAGGCAAGGGGTCAATCGAGACCCAGCTCTTCAGAGCTCCTTAACGGAGACGTAGGATCTTTGTAATCCGAACTTAGGAAAAAAAAAATCTTTGTGTCTCTTTTTGTGCTTGCTCGTGGTTGCATTATTTTGTCTCTATACTTGCCTGCATCCATCTTCTATCTTATTGTTTGTTCTAGACTTGATCTCTATCATTCTATTCATTATTAAAGTGTTTTGGTAGAGTCAGAATACCAGGATCGGAACCTCCGGTGTTCTAGGCCAGAACCTCTGGCCAGTCCTCTCGGCTAGGCCGAGAGAGCCGGTCAGAGCTTCCTATCCTTAGGGTCGGAGGTTTCTACCAGAATTTTACCGCCGTATTTTAGAGAATTTTCAGAAACGCCTATTCACCCCCCCTCTAAGCGACATCAACGGGCTTTCACTTATAAGCCACCGGGAGAGGCTAGTTCGAATAGGGGTTAAGGGGTGTTTGAATCGGCTTTTTGTGTGGCTTATAAGCCATACGCAAAACGAGAAATATCATTAGCGCCTGATTAATTAAGTATTAACTATTAAAAACTTAAAAAATGGATTTATTTGATTTTTTAAGATACTTTCATATGGAAAGTTTTTGTAAAAAGACACACTATTTTATATTTTAGGAAGCGTGCTAATGAAAACCGAGAGAGTAGCAAGAAGCCACTAGCGGAAACCAACAACATATTAGCTTCTGATTTCTTACTTGTTTTTCGTTAGCATACTTCCAAAAACGTAAACCGGTATGTTTTTTTAAAAACTTTATATATGAAAGTACCTTAAAAAATCAAATAGATCTATTTTTAAGTTTCTGATAGTTAATACTTAATTAATTACGTGCTAATAATATTTCTCGTGTTTTGCGTGTGGCTTGCTAGTTTATATAGGGCTTAGTGATGTTTGGTTGAGCGCTCAACTTTGCCAAACATATGGCAATCAAGTTTGAGCCCGAGACTAGTGTTTGATTTATGCCATAGTTACACCAGTCGTACTTCCTTAAATAGATGGCATATTTATCATAAACCCAGTTTCTTGTCATGGCTTACCAAAATTGTGTCTGGAAAAATTGTTAGCCACACAATATGTAACATGTCACATTTTGTCAAAGATTTTATGGCAAAGTGTGGATGCCAACTAAATAAATAAAAACCTACCCATCACTGGATTGGATGCCATCGAACGGTGTTGCTATATTTGTGGAGAATTTTCTGGCTCCAAAACCCCTATTTGCAAATTGTCATTGATGTCGAGGGGACCAGGATGGGGGAAGGAGCACACGCGAAAACCTTTGACCATTTTCAGTGGGGGCGGTGCCACTTGCTACAGGAGGACCCTCATCATGAGACGTGAGTATGAGACGGAGGGGGGCCCGGGCACGATGCTTCCGTGATACACTGAAGATGCTGGACGTACGTAGGCATGTGACAACAGTATATAGCAGCAGTGTATTATTGTTTCTTCACCCTTTTCGTGAAGCAACGACAGCAGCAGTAATATATATATATATATATATATATATATATATATATATATATATAATCTTTGAGGCCTTATAGTGCTCGAATCTCAAGATTTGAAATACACGAATTTTGTTTAAATTTTTTAGATTCTTCAACTTCTAGGTCTATAAACAGATATAAGAGTTTGATTAATGTCCATATCTTGCAACAAAATATCTCAAATTCAAAGTTATTTCACTATCTTATATCACATACCTAGTTAATTATATTTAGATGACACATACCTAGAATCAAAATTTAAGAAAAAAGACATGTATAAGTTCAAACTCTTTAAACTAGCTAGTAAATAAGTTAATATTTATATCTAAAAAGTTTTTAAAATTTTCATACTTATTTAAATTAGGTATATACCCAATTTGAATCTTAAGTTCCAGTACCATGGTGCACTAAGTATATATATATATATATATACTAGTACTAAAAAGAGATCAGTTGTGCTGGTGACTGATAAATCTTTCACCATCTCATTACCAACTCCCTACTTTTTTTAATAAGAAAAATAATAGTATGGACATAAAGGACACTTTATGTCAACAACCCTTCCCAACTTTCTACTTTTTTGTGGAAAGAAAAACAATATTTGGTGTTAAAGGGTCCACATGTCAGTAACAAATATATACAATAATTAAGAGATAATATATATAGAAGATGATAGCAATAACTTGTTAATAATAATTTTTTAATTTAAATCCCATTGTAACGTATGGACAATATATATATATATATACAGAGAGAGATAGGCTATGGTGCGGCATGCCGCACCATAGCCCATATATATATATATATATATATATATATATATATAACCCATGTCACGCATGTGCTTTTGGGCGTGCATGGGCTATGGCGTTCTTTTTCCGGCGGTGTTTTGTCGGATACACATGCAGTAGTCGTGACATGTACTGTAGCAAAGCACTGTTTCACGGGGTACTGTTTTCTTCTATGGTAGCGAGCAATCTTGTCCGTTCGTGGTAGATCGGATGGCAATGATCATTCAGAGTTATGATAATGGTGTTATAACTGAGTGTAGGTCCACCTGCTCAGGTTCTTTTTGCGGAGAAATCTATTCATCCGGTTTTAAGTTCTAAATTTGGTACGAGCACTCGTATTTATAATTAATTATTATTTCAGTAGTAAACGATATATCCCACGACAGGGAGGCTGTGTGTCTTTGTATGGGTGGATGTGCGCGTACATGTATGAACGTTTGTATTTATACTTTGTTTCGAAAAAAAGTATAGTTCTATGTTTTGAGGACAAAATGCAACCTAGCAAGATGAGAAATTATTTTGCGGACAAAATGCAAGCCTAGCAAGATGACAAAATTCCTCAAATTTGATGAATTTTGTAAAAATTCGACAAATCCTGAGCAGTTTAGGAGAGCTCCTAAATAAGACATTTTCACGGATCACGGGTACCGTTTTCCTCTACTATAGCGAGCAATCTTGTCCGTTTGCATGCCGTGGCTGCCATTTACACAAAGTCACGTTAGATTGTGAGTGTAGTTAGCTGACTTTGCTCAATAAAGTTAGAGGATCCAGAAAAATTCAGACGTGGGTTGGTAGACTTGGTACAGCATAGGTATTACTGGGCCTTGTTCAGGGACAGTGCTGTACTGCTGTACTGGGCCTTCATAGAAGCAGGAGGCGACCCATTGTTCATTCTCGAATTTTTTTATTTCTATATTTATTTTTTAAAAAAATTTATAAAATTATATTTTTATTTTTAAAATTTACAAAAATATACTCCTCTCGCTTCATAGGAGGCCCTCCCAGAGGATGATTTTTGTGACGTGGCACATCCTTTGGGTATAAACAAATATTAGATTTTGTAACGAATATTTAGAGCTCTAAACGATAGCAAATGAAAAAGTTGTCAACTACAAATTTTGATCTCGTTGAGTTCTACAGTTTTGATATAAAGTTTGACTTTATTGAATTTCATATGATTTATTTATAAATTATAAAAATACAAGATGAGTCTAAATATAAATTTTTCTATATTCTAGAAAAAAATCGCTTGGTACAGTTTGGATTAGTAATTTTTCGAGATCTCTGTGCTGTGCAAAGATCGAGCAGCAACAGCCGATCCCGAGCAACGCCGTTGCACTCCCACCGTGCGCGTCCACGGCGGCGGCCGGCCGGACTGGCCGTGTTTTCTCCCGTGCCCAGTTGCGGCCGCCGAGACCTTGGAACCACGACGTGACACGTCCGGCGACGCCGCTCCACCGCTCTCGGGCGCCAGGCGTCATCAGGGTGGCGCCAAATTGGAGGTCACAGGAAATAGCTCACACGTGTCGCGCCGCGCGCCGCCGTCGAGGGGACAGGCGTCCACCCCTCCCGCCCTGCATGGCTGCCACTTCGCCTACTCCATCTTCCACCGTTACAAAGGAGGGCTCGGGCCGTGCCAAGATTCTCTCTGTTATAAAAGTTAGCTTGCCGGTAAGTCGAAACGACGACTAACTTCCTCCACCATGGTCGCTGCACGGCTCCTCCTCCTCGTAGCGGTCGTCGTCGGCGGCGCCGGCGCGTCCGGCGATGGCGGCGGTGTCATCCGGCAGGTGACCGACGGTTGGCCGCCGGGGCTGCTCCCGGAGGCGCAGTTCGCGGCGTTCGTGCGGCGGCACGGGCGTGAGTACTCCGGCCCGGAGGAGTACGCGCGGCGGCTGCGCGTGTTCGCGGCCAACCTCGCCCGCGCCGCGGCGCACCAGGCGCTCGACCCGACCGCGCGCCACGGCGTCACCCCGTTCTCCGACCTCACCCGGGAGGAGTTCGAGGCGCGGTTCACGGGCCTCGCCGGCGATGCAAGAGCCGGCAACGACGTCCGGCGGGGGATGCCGGCCCCCACGCCGGCCAAGGAGGAGGAGGTGGCCGGTCTGCCCACCAGCTTCGACTGGCGCGACAGGGGCGCCGTCACCGACGTCAAGATGCAGGGCACATGTGGCTCCTGCTGGGCCTTCAGCACCACCGGCGCCGTCGAGGGCGCCAACTTCCTCGCCACCGGGAAGCTCCTCGACCTCAGCGAGCAGCAGCTCGTCGACTGCGATCACACGGTACATCACACGCAACTACTCTCCTAATCTCATATTTTTAACTGACCGCGCTATGGATCGTCGTTGGCGTGAAGTGCGACGCAGCGAAGAAGACGGAGTGCGACAGCGGCTGCGCCGGCGGGCTGATGACGAACGCCTACACCTACCTGATGAGCTCCGGCGGGCTGATGGAGCAGAGCGCGTACCCGTACACGGGCGCGCAAGGCTCCTGCCGTTTCGATGCGAACAGGGTCGCCGTCCGCGTGGCCAACTTCACCGTCGTGCAGTCCCCTGGCGGCAACGACGGCGAGAACGACGGCCAGATGAGGGCGGCGCTGGTCCGGCGAGGGCCGCCCGCTGTGGGGCTGAACGCGGCGTTCATGCAGACGTACGTGGGCGGTGTGTCGTGCCCGCTGGTGTGCCCGCGGGCGTGGGTGAACCACGGCGTGCTCCTCGTCGGCTACGGCGAACGAGGGTTCTCGGCGCTGCGGCTGGGTTACCGCCCCTACTGGATCATCAAGAACTCGTGGGGGAAGGCGTGGGGCGAGCAGGGTTACTACAGGCTCTGCCGCGGCCGCAACGTCTGCGGCGTCGACAGCATGGTCTCCGCCGTCGCCGTCGCGCCGCCGCCGTGATCGGCGATCTCACGTCATATGTGCTTCTGGCTTCTTGGCTTGTTTGGTTAGCGGCGGGAGCCGTGACACACTAGGTGCTTAGTACGTGCAGTTACAATGGGTTTAGTTGGGTTCCGCCTATGTCGATCTCCTGGTGAAATACAGAATAACAAAAAGTTATTGACGTGTAAAATTTAAGCTGGTGTATATTGAAGTTTTATCTCAAACCCAATGTCCAACTTGTGTTGTGTATCAACCACTCATCTATATACCAGTTTATAACGAAATACGGATTATACTAAGCTTGTTACAAATCCTTATACAAAGTGAGAATATTAATGACAAAAAATCACACAACTAACAAAAACAAATATGAAATTTGAGAATTTGTACATTTTCATTGGCACATTGCTAAGCAAATTGTAGTGCTATGCAATCTGCACCTTAATTCATCTAATTGCAATTTTTGTTATATATTGTTTTACTTTATTTTTATTAAGTTTGATTATTTTGTTGTAATTTTGTATTTTCTATGAATTGTAAGTTTGTTTAGTTAATAATTTATTGATCAAACATTTATCCAAAAGACGTAATAAGTAATGCGAAAGTGACGAGAACCATTGGATTTTTAGCCACGTATCTTTATTATCGATGTTTTATTATCGATGTTTTGTATCGACAATAATAATATGGGGCTACTTGTGAGATTTAAACTTGATGGATTGCAAAGGAACACAAAATAAGTTTATTCTGGTTTAGACTCTCAAGGTGAGGTAATATCCTACTTTTATCTGTTGCATATTATCTTTGAGGTTTCTCTAGTGATATTGTATATGGTGGTATTCTCTTTTGCCCCAAGGGCTCCTTACCCCTCCTTATATATTTGAGGGGTGAGGTTACATGATAGGAATTCTAGTCGGACTCTGACCAAGCGATTTCTTTCTAGGAATACAACGTACCCGATTAGAACTATATCTCTTTTCTTATCATACAAGGTAAGAGTGGCCTCAAAGTTTCTCATAAGGTACCTGGGGTCCATAGCCTCTACAGTAGCTCCCGAGACATTCATAATTGAGTCACAACTGATGCCGAGTGCTCATTCTCCTTGATGAAGACTTCCCGAGTGTCTTGCTCTCGAGTACCCAGTGTCCGAATACCCCTTCTCCAAGTTCTGCTTTATATCAGCTGGCAATGAGGCTATGAAGGGCCTCATAGAAAAATATGAATAGTATGCGCCAAATAGGCGCACCTATTAGGTGTAGCCCCCGACTTTATGCTTAATTATGAAATAATTAAATATAAAGTAAAAGATCTTTAACCTTTAAGTCTTTCCCGAGTAGTATATTTCTCAGAAATTGGACTCTTCAGCATTATATCAGCTGAAAATATTTTTTGCTTAAGGCAATTTGACTAAGCATGTAAGCCGAGTACCACTTTATGGATTTTAACCCAATATGTAGTGAGATGTTCTTGAGAGATACCTGCATCCCCAATTTTAATAGAAACCAGCTATTGACCCTTATAAAGATATATCCTCAATATCTGGTAAATAATTCAGATATCTGAACACATGTGTCCAGCGGTTAGATTTAACATGAAACATATCTGATTATTTTAATCGGTTCCTGTAAAATAACGTCTGTACTATGATTTTAACACAACCAATGGTCGGCTCAATAGGATATGCTATTTAGGAACTCATATCTTACGGCCCATAACTGAGCAAGCTAGCCTAAGTCTGCTTACCCAGCGCATGTCTATAAAGCGGTGGGAGAGAGAAAAGATTCCCCTTTCTCCCCCAATTCGCTAAAAATGCTCCAGCTCCCTCTCAGCACCAAACTTCACGCTTCTACCCCAGCTAGGGTTTCCTGTAGCTCGAGCTTCCTCCTAGAAATCGGTGAAAATTTCTGCTCCCACGTCGATTCTCATCATCTAGAAGCTTTCTCACTCGGTTTCACACCCCAATCATGCCGAGGGCGCCGTTCGATATCCCCGCCATGCTGTCTGGAGCTTGGCCGATATCGGATTGCTATGCGACGAAGCTAGCCCTTCTGGAGAGGAAGAAGAACCTCCAACCAAAAGAGATCATCAACTGGCGTCCCGCTGTCGGTGAATCGATGCCCTCTCCAGGTTCCCACGAAACCATGGTCTTCGCCTCCTTTTTCTATCGCGGCCTCGCCCTTCCTTCTTCCGATTTCCTCTACGAGCTCCTTGAATATTACAAGATCGACCTCTACCATCTCAACTGCAACTCCATTCTTCACATCTCGATTTTTGTCACCCTTTATGAAGCCTTTCTGGGGATCGATCCCCATTTCAACCTCTTCCGTTTTTTGTTTGACGTCAAGCCGCAACCCTATAAATCCAAAATCTAGGTGATTGGGGAAGCAGGCCTTCAGCTCCGTAATGAGATGAAGAAGGCCTACTTACATGTTCCCCTAAAGGCTTCATTAAAAGGGTGGTATCATGAGTGGTTTTACTGCTCCAATCTCGAGCCCTCCTTACCGCCCTTCACTGCAAATCCCCCCGCAGTTCTGGAGAGCTAGACTGCCATACCATTGCAAGCTGAGATGGCTCAGGTGCAATTGCTGCTGGAGAAGATCGACGCGCTGAAAAACACAGGGTTGACCGGATCTTGGGTGGCTAGGACCTTCCAAAACCGTCGGATTTGACCCTTGAAGGCTAGGATTCACCTTGGCTACGACTATCAGGGGAAGAACGATCCGACTCGGGAGTGCAACGATTTTGTCAACAAGGATATCGTCACCGACACTTTGCTTGGCTATTTCGTCAATGGGGTTGTCGAGACTCTAGATGCCGAGAGAGCCCCCAAGCCATACTACAAAGACAGGCCTCAGCCAAAGGTAATGTCTTATGTAATGCTTATCTTGATATCTGTCTATGATGTGTTGTATGAATGTTGTTCAATCGAGCTTTCCTGGATACTTGTTGCTTGCAGGAATTCGCCGAAGATCTGCCGATGTAAACACAAACTTTTATGTAGTCGGTGTCTAACAGAAACAATATGTAAATATTGTAAATGCTTTTGATGTTTGTTGTTGCATCTTGCCGAGTTCTTGTTTTATTTTAGCCATCATTAGCTTTACCTGACTAGCCAGTTTATACCGAGTGGTCTGAGGTTGACTTTTAAAAAGCATTCACTTCATAGAACTACACTCAGGAAAGCTTAGCATAATCGTTATAAAATTTCATGACTTAGATAAAACAAGATCGAACTTTATGAACAACAGAGGACATGTATCATCATGTAGCCCTTGACTCACTATTCGGTTGAAACAAGCGGCGTAGTGAGTCAAAGTAAAAAACTATATCTATATATATATAAATAGTACAAAACTCAGGTATGGAAAGGACGTAGCTGTTCTATGTTCCATGAGTTGTTGACTAGGATACCGTCTTCCGTCTTTAGTCGGTAGGCGCTCGGATATATCACCTCAGCGATAATGAACGGCCCCTTGCATAAGGAAGATAATTTATGCTTGTCTTTGGTGGTTTGGATTTTTCTTAGAACGAGATCTCCCACCAAAAAGGCGCGGTCATAACGACGCAGGCCTTAAAGATACCTTGTCGACTGGATAGTTGCGATGTTCCTAACTTCTTCCAACTGGTCTAGCTCAACCAGTCGGTCTTCGGTTGATTGTGCTTCTAAGTGGGCCTGAACTCGCGGGGAGCCGAACTCCAACTCAGTTGGTAACACAGCCTCAGCACTATAGACTAGGAAGAAAGGGAATTGACTATTGCCTAACTAATCGTGGTTATTAAAGACCAGAGAACAGATGGGAGCTCTTGTACCCACTGCCCTGTATATGATTGTAGTCAGTCAAACACCCTAGTCATTTGCACGCTCGACCTGCCTATTGCTTCGTAGGTGTGCCACAAAAACGTAACAGATCTTCATGCCAAAGTCGTCACAGAAATCTTAAAAAACGCCGTCAGTGAACTGAGTGCCGTTGTCTATTATGATGCAGTTGGTAACTCCAAATCGGTATGTGATACACATGATGAAGATTTTTGCCCTTGCCGCTATGATGGTAGCAACGGGCTTTGCCTCGATCTACTTTGTGAATTTATCCACTGCGACGAACAAGTGTGTGAACCCTCCTAGCGCTTTTTTGAATGGCCCGAGTATGTCAAGCCCCCAAACTGCGAAAGGCCAAGAGATTGTAATTGTTTGTAGTTCTTGAGCTGGATGATGTGTTTGACGAGTAAAGAACTGGCATCCCTCGTACGTCCGAACTATGTCTTTAGTATCTGTAACAGCAGTCGGCCAGAAAAATCCTTATCTGTAAGCCTTCCCGACTAACGTCCTTGACTAACGTCCTTGATGCAGCATGGTTACCACAGATGCCCGAGTGGATGGATTGAGAATCTACTTGCCCTCCTCAGGTGTGACGCAGTGCATGAGGACTCCAGATGCGCTTCGACGATAGAGATCTTCTCCGACTACAAGAAAACCTTTACTTCGACGTTTGATCCGCTCGGCTTCACTACAATCTTCTGGGAGCTCGTCTTCCCGGAGGAACCTGATGATTGGAGTCCGCCAATCCTGAGAGATGATTAATACTCCATTTGTTGCCGGGGTAGGTTCAGCCCTCGACTGCTCGAGTACTGTCTTTTTTTTGACTGGCGGCTCCAATAAGTGCTCGACAAAAATTCCAGTCAGGACCACTTCTCGTTTGGATCCCATGTTGGCTAGTTCATTTGTAGCTTCATTGTATTGTTGTAGCACATATGTAATCTCCAGCCCATCGAACTTATTTTCTAGCTTTCATACCTCTTGACAATATGCCGCCATGTTATCGTCGAGACACGTCCAGTCTTTCATGACCTGGTTCACCACGAGTTGAGCATCCCCGTGTACTACTAGTCGGCGGATGCCGAGTAATATGGCAATGCGGAGCCTATGGATGAGTGCCTCGTACTCGGCGACGTTGTAGGTGTTAGCAATAATCTTGTCATTAGTGCTTTTGTCTCTTTATTTATATGCATGTAGCAGTGTAGGCCTTTGCATTACAGCAGTGTGTGGTGTCGAGAGAAGCGCAACGGTTGTATGTGTGAGGCGTACGAGGATGCAGCTATAGCATCTGGTTCGAGTCATGCGAAGCGGCCGGATCGGAGACGCCAATATCTGCGACGTGCCGGTGCATTAGCTCAATCAATGAATAACTTGTTAGCTTCATGTGCATTGTAGTTAAAGTAGTTATTGTATGCATGCATGTAGATACATGTATTTTGTACGTGATGTACTGCTAGGCTAGGTCCAAGGGAAGAGGCCACAATGTGAATTAGTGGCTGGAGAATAGGTCCTGCTCGTCCTGTCTTTGCATGATGCATCAATTTAGGATCATGGCATGAGTCACGGCTGAATGGAGCTGGCCGGTTGTTATCCTTTGCGTGTATGAGTCTATATATGTGTTAATGAGAAAACGGTGAGGTCTGTGGCCGCATCGACCAAAAAAGCCTTTGTCTTGTTCAGTTATTGCGCGTGTATCCACCAGAAAAAAAAGAGATTAGTTGTGTTTGTGATAAACACCTCGGGAGTGATTCCTAACATTTTTTAGTGATTTCTAACAGTGGGATGCAGGAAAGTGTATCTAAAGGACATATTTTAGTTTTTCTCCGGTGGGTAACGTCAAGACGACACCAGCCTCTGCTCCGCTGATCTGGAGAGAACCGTCAAAGTATATTATCCAATATTCTAGTTTGTCTGTTGATGTAGCCGTCTGAAGCTCTGTCCACTCGGCTGCGAAGTCGGCAAGTGCTTTTGACTTGATCGTTGTCCGAGGTTGAAAAGCAATATCAAACTCCATCAACTCGAGCGCCCATTTAGCGATTCTAACGGTGGCTTCACGATTGTGTAGGACGTCCCCGAGTGGATACGATGTGATGATTGTAACTTGATGGACTAAAAATAGTGCATCAACTTCTGGACAGTTATGAGCAAGCCATATAACAACTTCTGGACTTGGGGATATCTCATCTGAATCCGCCGAGGACTTCGTTGACAAAGTAAACTGATCTTTGAACTTTTTGCATGTGTCCTAGCTCCGCCCGCTCAACGACTAGCATCGTGCTGACTACCTAAGTGGTTGCCGCTAGGTACAACATGAGTGGTTTCTAGGGTATTGGTGAAACCAACATGGATGGTGATGTGAGGAACTTCTTGAAATCTTCGAAGGATTGGTGGGCTTGTGGCATCCATTGAAAATTGTCAACTTTCTTCAGTAATTTGAAAAAAGGACATGCCCCATTCGCCAAGTCGGGAAACGAATTGGCTGAGTACCACCATCCAGCCGGTCAGCTTTTGTACATCCTTCTAGCTAGTCGGGGGTGCCAGGTTTATGATAGCGGTGATTTTCTCTGGATTTGCCTCGATGCCCCATTTTGATACGATGAAGCTGAGTAATTTTCCCGAAGGTACTCCGAAGACGCACTTTTCCAGGTTCAACTTCATCTTGAATCTCCAAAGGCTTTGGAAAGTTTCCTCTAAGTCGGCGATGAGGTCTTGCTTGACTTTGGTTTTAATCATCACGTCATCGACGTAGGCCTCCACATTGCGCCGATTGAGTGTGAAGATACCGCTAGATAGCACGTTGATATGTTGAGCCAGCGTTTTTTAACCCGAACAGCATAGTGTTATAGCAATATGCCCCGAATGGTGTGATAAAAGAAGTCTTCAGGCAGTCGTTCTCCTTTAGGCTGATTTGATGGTATCCTGAGTAACACTCAAGAAAACTGAGTAATTCGCATTCCGAAGTTAAATCGACCACCTGATCTATCCTAGGTAAACTAAATGGATCTTTGGGACATGTCTTGTTTAAGTCGATATAGTCAACACACATGCATCATTTACCGTTCGTTTTCCGGACCAAGACTGGGTTTGCCAGCCAATTCAGGTGGTAGACCTCTTTGATGAACCCGGCTGCGAGGACTTTGGTTATCTCCTCCCGAATAGTATCTTTGCGGTCTTGTGCGAAGCGCCGTTGTCGTTGCTTGACTGGTTTGACGTCCAGCTTGACATTGAGGGAATGCTCGATCACCTCCCTTGGTACACCAGGCATGTCGGAAGGCTTCCAAGAAAATATATCCTTGTTCGCCTAGAGTAAGATGACGAGCGCGTCTTCCTATTTGGGGCCTAGTCCAGTCTTGACAAGCGCAGTCTTGGTGGGGTCAGAAGGGTCCAGGAGGATCTTCTTTGTTTCTGAATCTGCTGAAATTTCCAAATTGGCTGCTTTCTTCGCCGGAACTTGATCGTCCTCGTTTGTAGGTGTTGCAGCTAGTCGGATGTTGTTTCATCTGACTGCCGGTTTGTGAGATTGGGTCAGCTCGTAACTCTCTTTGTCGCAAGTGAAGGCTTGCTTGACATTGTTGCGCAAGGAAACTACTCCTACTGGTCCTGGCATCTTAAGCACCATGTATGTATAATGGGGCACTGCCATGAATTTGGCTAGTGCGTGCCGACCGAGTATGGCGTGGTATGCGATCTCGAAGTCGGCAACCTCGAAGCAGATATTCTCGGTGCGGAAGTTTTCCCTCGTGCCAAAAGTAACTAGCAGAGTGATCTGTCTGAGTGGACTGGAAGAGAGGCCGGGGATTACCCCTTGGAGGGGAGCTGTACTTGGCCGTAGCTCAGATCGAGGGATCTTCATCTCGTCGAGCGTCTTGGCGAACAAAATGTTGAGTGCGCTTCCTCCGTCGATGAGAACCTTCTTCAATTTGACAGTTCTGGTGACCGTGTCTAGGATGAGTGGATATCACCCTGGATGCATGACTCTGTCGGGGTGGTCCGCGCAGTCAAAAGTGATTGCCGTCTCTGACCAACGTAGGAATTGTAGGGCATCTGACGAGACCGAGTTGACCTCTCGGGCTGTGAGCTTCTATTTTTGCTTGGACTCATACGCAGATGGCCCTCCGAAGATGTGATTAAGCTCAGCCTGGGAATCTTGGTAGTTGCCGGCTGCGCCTAAGTTTGTCTTATCCTTATCTTTGTTGTCGCTAGACGTTGATGTTTGCTCGGAAGAGAACTTCATGATCATGAAGTATTTTTTAGCCGCGTGCTTCTCCTTTGGATGGAAAGGGCATGAACCGTTCATAACCTTCTAGTATTCTTACGTCCTCGGGGGTCGCGGTCAGCTGCGCTCAACAGCTGCCACAACGTTGTCCGACTTGCGCTTGTGATTGCTAGACTTAGTCGGAGCCACATCGTCAGTGTCCTTTCGCTCCTTCTGTCGGGGCTCCTTCTTGTCATCCAGGGCCTCGGCAACGGCGTCGGCCGAGTCGGCGTATTTGTTTGCCATATTGAATAGAGCTTTGATAGATCTTAGAGGCTTCCAAGTGAACTTAGCGATGAACAAGGTGTCCTTGACTCCCTTGTAGAAAGCAGTGATGACGACCTCATCCATGATCTTAGGTATTGAGTTCCTCTTCTCAGAGAACCACTTGATGAAGTCACGAAGGGACTTATTCTTCATCTGGTGGCGCTGATATAGATCGTACTCGGAAGACGGCCTCTTATACGTTCCTTGGAAATTTGTGACGAAACGCTCACGGAGTTCTCCCCAGGATCCAATTGACCGCCTGGGAAGCCCTGTCAGCCATGTCCTTACTGAGTCAGCCAAGGCGACTGGGAGGTAGTTAGCCATGGCCTTGTGATCGTCTCCGGCTGCGCAGATTGCCAAGGTGTAAACTGTGAGCCAGGACTCCAGGTTGGTCTTCCCATCGTACTTCTCCATGCCAATCGGCTTGAAGTCAGACGGCCAGTCGACCTATTGTAGCTCGTGGGTGAACGCCAGTACTCCTTCATTCAGGTGAGGGCTCTGACTCCAACTACGGCGATGAAATCGCTTGTGGTGGAGGCCGAAGCGCTCATGCTCATCTTCCAGTCGGCGGCGCTTATCCTCCTCACGTTCTTAGCGTCGAGCGTTGATATTGTGGCGGAGATCCTGCTATAGTCATCCTCGGGCATCTTGGTTGTCACGACGGTCATCATGATAGTGTCGCCGCTGATCGTTGTTCTGATTGTCGAGTGATGTATGACATGACTCCGAGCAAGACTGACTAGAGCCAGCTGCACGGCACCGTGCTGAGGCAGATAAGATCGCCATGTCTGAAGCCGTCTTGTTTGACGGTATGAGGGTGTCTCCAGATTGTTGTCGCAACTGACAAGGCGCAGCGGTGATCATTGCTTTTATCCTTGCGATGGTCGAGGTGGCCTAGTGGTCGGGCCTGAACTGCAAGGTGTCGAGTAATGTGGCAGCGGCCACGACGTTCTGTTATGGGGTCACAAAGACGTCATGGTCACCTACTCGGGTTTGGAGGATCACTTGCTGAGCAGTCCGCCCAGCCTTGCGCAAGTTGTCACTGCAAGCATTGCGCTCGGCTTGCCAGCGTCGTGCATCTTCCTCCTGTTACTCACATAGTCGGCGAGCCTCCTCCTCTTGTTTATTGCCTAGTCGGCGTGCATCTTGAGTAGGAGTTGAGCCCTTGTACTCTATGAAGACTTCTCATAGTGGAGAAAAGCTTACCGAGCTGTTGTCCAACCGTGAGTCGGAGTCAGAGTAGTTTAGGGGGTGATTACAACTCCAACCTCCCTAGATCCGATCTCAAGCGGCTCTGGGCCGTATCCAAGCCGAACTCCAGGGGATAGGATCTACCGCATCAGGGTGAGATTAAAATTGTTTGTGGCATTGCTGAGTCCAAACGGGACATTGAAGATCTTTTCCTCCCTTAGCCCAAGCTTAGCCGGCTCAAGGCCGTGTCCGAGTCGAACACCGAAAGAAAGAGTTGTTCCTGGACTCACGTATCTCGGGGATTGCCGTAGCATATCGCAGAAGATTGTTGCAGCATTGAGTAAGCCGACTGGCATGAAGTCGGCTTGGTTCCTGGCCGATCAGGTCAAAACTGAGTTGGTCAGGATGAGATCGCCGAATTTATCGGCGACAAAGTCGAGGTTTCCGAAGTTGATTGTCTGCCCGGGGAAGAGCTTAACACCGTCAACTTCGGTGGTGGGATCCATCAGGCTTGTTGAAGATGATCTCGCCGAAGCCCCTACCTGGCACGCCAACTGTCGATATTTTGTATCGGTAATAATAATATGGGGTTACTCATGGGATCTAAACTTGATGGATTGCAAAGGAACACAAAACGAGTTTATCCTGGTTCAGGCTCTCAAGGTGAGGTAATATCCTACTTCCAGCTGTTGTGTATTACCTTTGAGGTTTCTTTAGTGATATTGTATATGGTGTTGTTCTCTTCTGCCCCAAGGGGCTCCTTACTCCTCCTTATATATTAGAGAGGTGAGGTTATATGATAGGAATCCCAATCAGACTCCGACCAAGCGTTTTCCTTCTAGGAATATAACATACCCGACTAAAACTATATCCCTTTCCTTATCATACAAGGTAATATTTACCGAGTCCTGTTGTATCCCTAATTATAGGATTGGGTCTATCCTCTATCCAAGTGGCCTCAAAGCTTCTCATGAGATACTCGGGGCTCATGGCCTCCATAATTATTAATAAGTATACTAAGTATACCCTATGCAAGATACATGTCTGCACGGTAGTTTGTTGCTTGTTACTCTCTCTGTCTTCAAATAATAAAACGTAGTACTAGATATGACACATCCTAGAGGACTATCCAGATTCATAGTATTATGATGTGTCATATGCAGTATTATTTTGAGACATAGAAAGTAAGTACCTATATACTCATGATTGCTCAATTATTATATCTATATAGTCATCATTGCTCAATTACTATATTTAGGTGCTATTCGGCAGCACTTCTCTCGGTAGTTTATTTCCTCGTTTCCCGTGAGCACGCTTCCCGAACTACTAAACGGTACGTTTTTTTGCAAAAATTTTCTGTATGAAAGTATCTCTAAAAAAAATCAAATAAATCTATTTTTTAGGTTTCTAATAGTTAATACTTAATTAATCATGTGCTAATAACGTTTCTCGTTTTACGTGTGGCTTATAAGCCAGAAAAATAAGCCAACTCAAACACCATCTTAGTAGAAGACCAGACCAGAACAAAATACATTACTAGTATGATTCACATACTTAGCAGGATGGATGGAGCACCAGTTAACTTGGTCGCTGTTCCAGTCATCTGCCTATGGGTATGACGATTATACCCTACCACTATTCTTTTTCTATTGCTGTTACTCAGATAAGGTGTGGCAATTTTGGTCTTAATAAAGGTATACACTCCTTTAGTTTTATTTCAATTCGTACTATGTTATGATCTAGCTATATTTTGTGTGTACTAACTACTGATTCAGGGATTGATACAGTAAAACACAACACAGTAGATTTTCGGTTCTCAAAACCGGAGTCCGGTAATATACAAATTACATATAAAAGTATCCAAACTAAAATCATGAACGATGACAAAATTACAGTTAAAATAAACTAAAATTTAAACATTATATAGCACTATAATTTTAAACTTAGCCATGTATAATTTTAGGTGACCGAAAAATTAAAAAATTTTAGGCATCCGAAATCCAGTAAATTCCTTTATTTAATACGAATTCCCAATGTAATCGTAATTATATATATGATCACCTGATCGATCTGATCAACGACCAGATTAGAAATAACGTGCAAGCGTAGTATGGATATTTATTTCGAGGGACTAGTACTCTTTTGTACCGTATTGATAGTTGATAACTTGATTCGTTTCCGAATAAGATAGAAATTCATCGAAGATAGTACTTGTACGTCCCTCCCGCTAAAGAAAACAAAGCCGCCAAAATCTGTCCTTCTTCCTCGAGCGAGCGCCCGAGCGAGCCAGCTAGCTTAGCTACTAGGGATTTTGGGGGGTTAAAGGAGGAGGTGGCGGTGGCGATGGAGGTGCTCAAGGGCTTGCTGAAGCCGCGGACGCCGCGGCAGCAGGTGCAGGAGTGGCAGCACCGCCTCCGCAACGAGCGCATCGCCCTCGACCGCCGCATCCGAGGTAGCTTCGTCGTCGACTCGTCGTCTTTCTAGTTTCCTTATCCCCTGCTCGATCGATCAGGCGGGCCATCTGTATATCGATCCGATCCAGATCTTAATTTCTTCCACCAGTGTATATATTCTGAATTTTTGATCTCGTAATTCATTTTCTCTGGATCTCTCAGAGTTGCAGCGGGAGGAGAAGAAGGTGGAGAAAGCGATCAGGGAGGCCGCGAAACGCGACGACATTGTATCTGTCAAGGTATGGTAGGTGTGCTTGGTTAATTAATTTGATCGGAGACTCTAGTTGATGTATGGCTAGCTGCAACATGTTATGGAGTTAGAAAAAACGAGTATTTGCGTTTTCTTAAGATGCCAAGCGTTACAAAATTTTGGTACGAATTCCCATATGCCAATTCTTCCGATCGAATCCTATTAAGGATCGTGAGAAAACCTCATACGGCTATGCTTTAATCCTTTATTCACAACTAATGTTCAAAAAATAGATATATTCATATTTATACAAGCCAGCTAGTGTCAATTTGTTGCCACTAACCTTTCTGCAAGAATATAGTAATGGCTTATATAATTTGTTTCTACAGCAGCTGCTGATTTTAATTACCTTTTATGTGCCAGATTCTTGCTAAGGAACTGGTGAGATCAAGACGTGCTGTAAACCGTCTTCACGAGAACAAGGCTCAATTGAACTCCATATCCATGCGCCTTGGAGAAGTTATTGGTATGGTCTTATATATTCTTATCAGTTTTTGGGTGTCTAAGCACTAAATACCATCAACTTCTATCCAAATATTCCCTATTATTATCCTAGTACTAGTTAAATTTTTAATAAGCACCGTCATCCTTTTCATCGTAGGTAGTGTTTGGTTCAAAGGGATGGAGTGGGATGGGAGGGGTCATTCTATTTTTAGAGGTGTTTGGATGTGTCAAGTAGGAATTGCATGGTCCCTAGAAAAAATATTTTTCTAAGATTTGGGATAGGTTGGTATCCAAAATTCTAGTTGACCAATCCATCTCACTTTCTCTCTCTCTCTGACATGGGGCCACACCACCCCATCCCTCAAAAAACAGGATCATCCTATCCCTTGTGCCAAACATGCAACTATGGTCACCCTATCCCTAAAAACAGGAATAGCCCCAACCTAACCCATCTTGTCCCTAAACCATACACATGCTTAATGTTTGTTTCAGTGACTATATGGTGGTTCCGCACAAATCATGCACCGATGTTAGTTGATAAGGATGTGTGTAATTTTTGCTCGCTACAGAGAGAGTATGTCATTTTGCTTCAAGCCATGATATATTTATTTGAAAACCTAATAATAGCAGAGCCCAGCCATTAGGACAATCATATTATGATGATTGACACTCCATGTTCCCAACAATATTTCTATCCGTTTTAATGAATATCCACTTCTTACCAAGGATTGGCAATTGAAAATTCTCAAGTTATACCCACTTTTCAACAAGTTCTGACATCCCTAAAAATGACTGCTCGGTTAGTAAATGCTAAAAACAGATAATTGATCTCCTGTTCCCTGTTGCACAAAACTCATAATTTGAGCCAATAAACTACAATTTTCAGGAACTGAAAAGATGGTGGCTCAGCTGTCAAAGAGCACGGAAGTTATGAAAATTGTTAACAATCTTGTGAAAGCTCCTGAATTGGTTGTCACAATGCAGCAGTTCACCAAAGAAATGATGAAGGTAATATTTGCCAGTGCTTCAAAGCATGCTCCTGTATATGCAACAAGCATTTTCATTTACTATATTGTTTGGAGGCAATAAAATCTCTTTTGCGGCTTGATCTTTATATCGTAGGGCTTGTGTATTCTAATTTTGCTTGTTTGTATCATTCAGGTAGAGGTGACCGAAGACATGTCCAAGGGCATAATTGATTCAGCATTGGATTCTGAGGACATAAAGGATGAAATAGAAGAGGAGGTTGACAAGGTTCTTGCTGCCGTAGCAGCTGAATCTGCCTCACAGCTACCAGCAGCTGCCAGAAAGCAGAGGATAAATTCAGACTCAGTTAACACGGTTCCAAATCCAGGAGAGCTAGATGCTTTCCCCTCATCCCCATCAGGAATCCCACTGGATCGTCGGCAAGAACACGAAGAACACAAACTCACGCGAGTACTGTAGACAATACGGCACACAGAGTATTTGGTGCTGCCATGAAGCTGTCGGTGTTTTTCTTCTCCTTTTATTATGTAAGAAGCAGAGCATGTAATGCAAGAAAACGAGCTTTGGATGCGCTCCCACGTCCAGGTACAATCGCGTTCATCCCCATGATCCGCACGACGCGTTCACGTCCCACTTGCCCAGGCCAGCCACGAGTTAATCTCGCTATGGCGGCCACTACGCACATGGCGTCCACAACTCGGAGCTCATGCGCATGCAAAAACAGAAATAACGGAAAACTAGCAACTATTAAATGCATGTATGCAAGGCTTAACAGCCAACAATCCCGTTTGCATGTTGTGATCATGTTAGCGATGAACTCTGCAAAACTGAAAATCCATGGCTTCCAAGAATCTGTTTTCTGAGAAAATCTCTTCCAATGAAGGGCGTGTTTGGTAGGGATTCTCGGAGGTGATTCTCAATCGGATCAATTGGAGCTGAGCCAAACGGACAAAAAATCCCCCCGATTCTCAGCCGACTCGATCAGCGGTGATTCACAATTTTACACATGAATGGAGAATCATGCAAAAGGTGGCTTCTCGTGAGAATCCAATGAACGAAAATTAAAAATCCCCATAAGAATTCATAAAATCCCCATAAGAATCAGAATCGCAAGATCAGAATTATAGAATCTGAAGCTCTACCAAGCAGGCCCGAAATATTGCACTATATTGCCCTACAAAACAAATCCTACTTTAACTTTCTTAACTAATTACACAATCGATTGACTATCAAGAGCCAAAGTGTACCAATTGATCGTTGAGTTAATGAGATTTTCTTTTGCACGTTTTTGCAGCGGCAAGCGATTGCTGAGGGTAGTGATCAACGTTGAAGATTATCTTGAAGAGATCAGAACACGGGTCGCTAAAGTAAGGTCATAAACTATGACCATTGAACCTCTAACTTAAATCTAGTGCTAGCTTGGTATCCACCACAGCCCTTGTATGATTATAAGTTGGTTGTGATGAGATTTTTTCTTCACTGATGTATGGAAATGTGGATACAACGTGTAGTAGCAAGCCGTATCATAAGTTAAACTCCATGTGGATCTTGAGCTTTTGACCTGAATATGATTTGATCGGCAGTTCTAATATTAAGTGACTTGGTGCAAAAATTCTGGAAAAATTGATATTCCCATGGTTATATCAACGCATGCAAAGTTGATTTTGAGATGATTATCAATCTGAGGCACAGATGGACAGGTAAGTTATAGGGTGTTAAAAATAGCCATTTCCCATGAGGCCATGACACTATGAAAATCATCACTGTTTGTCTTCTCGGCAGATAGCCTTTAGGATACTGAAAAAAGATATCACACGTATTTTGTGATAGTAAGAATTTTTCTAACTCATTTTTTTATTATCTTGTGAGCAATGCTGTGGCTATACATTCCCAAAACCTCTTTCTGCTTGCTTATGATAGGGAATGTCTAAGTCAACTGAAAACACCTACAAATTTCAGTCACTTTTGGACAGCCTAGATTGCGCAAAGATTTGAGCAGCTATAGTAATCTTATCGCCTTCCTCTTTCTTCCCCGCAAGACACATGCTGCTCGACCTCCTCCCACGCGCTGTCCACCACAACGCCCTCCTCTCAGGGATTGTTGGAGGACTGGAGGCTTGGAGCTCACTGCCCTGACGCAGATAACCCTATCAACCAACTCCCTTCCCAATTAATGCACCTTGTTGTGTTTAGTTGAATCATAGTAAGCAACAGTAATTTTAAGTAGGCAGTGACCATATTTTGCACCCAACAAACCTTTCGATTGAAAATTAGTGAATGGAAGTAATTAACCTTTTTAATTGAGGGTTGAAATCCATTTCCCCACATTGATATTGCATATTAGCACTAAAAGTACTAAAAGGCAGCCTTGAATCTTGTTCGTTGTTGTCGGCAAATAGTGGTAAACAGAGGTGAGTAATACATCTTTTAAATCTAAACAACAGCATGTAGTAGATATTGGTAAGAAAATCTCTCATTATTCCACAACAATACCAAACAGTATTTCAAAAAGAAAAAAGTTTGGGAAGGTGAAAAGTGGATATTATATCCACCTCTAGCCCATCTATTATCTATGCAAATGTCTTCTCTAAAGGTAATTCTATTTCACCTTACAAGTGGGTTTAAAGAATGAATCGATGCGACTACTGTACAACTGGTGATAGAAAGATTGTTGGGTAATCTCATCCAACACAAGTAGTAGTTGCTTCCCATGCTGCCTTCTGACATAAGGATAGTTCTAGCTAATTTCTGGAGACATGAAATAGCAGCAATTCTAATCCCTGAAAGACTTGGTAGGTATATCATCCTATTAGCCAGCTGCAAGAAGAGGAGATGCCAGTTTTTTTAAGATATCCCATGTAAAAAGACAGGCTGAGAAACTAACAAAAACATTAGTTTATGGCTTTATGCTGTGCAAATTGCATTGGGGTGTATGACATAAAACTTGATCTGTGGAAGTCTACTTCTAATTTTATCACAGTAGTACGATGTCTACAGTCTATTCCAGAGTCTAGTTAATAGATGCACAGAACATAAAGAAATTAATTTCATGCAAATGCATACCCGCGGGTAAACATAGTTACCTCGAATGAGCATAGGTGCACTTTAGGCTCTTCTATACCAGTACACAGGCTAAGTAGATGCAGGACTGCTGCCCCAAATGAATGTCCTTCCGTCAATAGATCGATGTATAATACAGATACTTTGGGAAGTTGGGCTATGCCTTCTATCAGCAGATTCTGGAATGTGTTCTTCACATTTCTCTGCAAGCGCACAGCCATATGGTTTAAAATAAAACTATTGTCTCTCTCGATAACATATAGTGAAGCAGTAACTATGGAAAAATGTCTTAATTGCACATTGGTAATAATTAAAAGTAGATGCACAAACATAGTTTCTTGAAAATTCTGTTGTCAAACATTTACAGAATAAGTAGCTGAACTAAGTTACATTAGACATAGCCCATGCCATCCAAAATCAACTTGTATTTTTTGGATTGTTTTTTTTAGCCAGGTTGGCCGAAGGAGAAGGCCAACCAAATCTTTATTAAGAATAAGGGGGAAATTTACAGATTACAAATAGCATGCATCGACAAAAGATTGCCGAGCTCGCAGCGTGCAAATGAATAATCCAGATATACAAGGCGCGCTGCGAGGAAAAAAGAGCAACGAACTACCACTGCTACACAGACCCTGTTACTCCTCACGTCCCGAAAAGCCCGGCCTGCTTCCAGACAATAATCTCCTCCCTAATCTCACTGATCAGCTGCACAGCACTGCGTGCACCTTGGTTGAACACACGGGAATTTCGCTCTTTCCAGATAAACCAGCAGGTCATCAACAGCAGGGAGTCGAAAGCTTTTCTGAACCGAGCTCTGAAGATGCTTCTTGCTGCCAGCCACCGTTCCTCCAAGCTAACCAGCACCTCTCCGGGTAGATCAAAATTTACATGGGTCCAGCTTCTTATTGACCGCCAAACTCTATTCGTGTACGGGAAAGCTACCATGAGGTGGTCACAAGTTTCGTCATTGGTTTGGCACAAGTGACAGACCTGTTGATGTGGCCATCCTCACTTTGCCAAATTATGTGCCGTGAGACATCTGCCTCGAATAACCAGCCACATGAAAAACTTGATCCTAGATGGTGCCCTAGCCTGCCATAGCAACTTCGCGTAGCTTAATTTTGTTCTCGCCACATAGAACAACTCATACATGGAGGAGACAGTAAAGTGACCATGAGTTGTAAGCTTCCAAATCATCCTGTCCTCCTGTCCCTCGGCGAGCTAGATATCTTGAACAAAGTCCCACACTTCCAAATATTCTGAAATTTCTCTATTTGACGATGCCCCTTGAATGCTCCTAACCCAGCTGTTACCCTCCAAGGCCTGCGCCACCGTGAGATTCGCCCTCCCAACATGGGAGAACTGAGCTCTCTTGGTGTCCCTGATGGACCCCCCCTTGAAGCCAATTTGCCCTCCAGAAATCAGTGCTTTGTCCGTCTCCTACTTCAAATCTCGTTGTAGCGAAGAAAATGTCATAGAGCTCTTTGGTATGTACTATCTTGGGGAGCGTCCAAGGTCTGCCTCGCTGCTCACCGTACTGTGCAAGCCATCGCATCCTTAGGGCTTTACCGAAGATGGAAAGATCTCTGATGCCGAGTCTGCCATTCCCTATTGGTGTGCATATCATGTTCCAGGCCACTAGGCAATGCCCGCCACTCACCTCCTGTTGACCCTTCCAAAGGAAACCTCAGCATTTTCGCTCAATGTCTTTGATAGCCCATTTCGGTAGCTCTAGCACTGACATGAAATGCACCGGGAGCGCTGTTAGAACCGTCTTGATCAACTCCATTCTACCAACAGGAGATAGGATCTTTGGTTTCTGTAATGCCCAGAAATTTGTAACCAGAATTCTGAATATTCTTGTGTATTAAATCCCTATCCAGAAAAGCCAGAGTACGTAATACCAAGTTGCCATACAGAGTGCATCTTACAAACAAAATAAAATTGTCTTACATAAATACAGAGGTAAAAACAAAAAAAAGTCTATATACAACTAGCCAAGCGAAGGCTTCCATTCCACAGGCATCTTGACGGCGGAGCCAGCCTAGTCCTCTTGCAGATCCTCGTCGGACAGGTACTCCACCACTGAGAGGGGGAAAAGGAGCAAGACTGAGTACCACCCACAGTACTCAACAAATCATATCCACAAATATGCACCATGCACGGGAGACAAAGATAGGCTAGAGGTTTATTTGCGTAAAAGCAGTTGCAAACAGTAGTAGTTCGCAAACAGTAAAAGGTTGATTAATTGAACAATATTAATCCTCCACTGATTAACATTACACCACGTTAACCAGGCTCAACCATCCACCTGAACTATACCAATTCCATGAAATCAAGTTAATTAAGTAAGGGTGAGACTAATCACGGTGAGTCTTGACCAATATGCCCATAACCGCGGGCGTGGCTATTCGAATAGTTTTTAACTCTGATCAGAGGTGTACAACTATACCCACAAGACACAGCACCACACACGTTCCCGTGTGCCAGCGTATCACTACGATACCCCGTGAGAGGCTGTGACAGGACTATTCACGCAACCTCTCCCCAACCATCCACACTACGCTGAGGTTGCACCTGCCACCAAGACACCCCACATCGGCTAGGCTACCCCCCTTGCGCCACAATGGATCCGGAAGCTGATCAACCCGACCCCGAGCCGACCCAACTCTATCACACCCATTCTCACCAACGGTGCCTAGGAGAGGGAGAAGAGACGCTACAAGCCTAACCGTTGCCTACGCTGGCTTGTGGAATGTACGAGTATTTGCCCAAGGGGTTCCCACGAACCGGTCCTTAATTACCATAGGTGCGACAAATATAACCATGCACCCACAGCCCACCATTCAGGTCAAATTTTAGTAGTTTAACATCGACATATCCAAAGTTCCGTTTTCCGACATTGAGTTGAACCAAAAATATAAATTAAAGTATTTAAATCCCCATGTGAACTAATTGTCTCTAAGCATGGCTAGGCATCCTAATCATATCCTCTAGTCACATTATTACCTAGCTACAAAGGTATACAGGAGGAAAACATGTCATAGCAATTAAAATTACATTTATATAGGTCACCCTTCCCACATGAAATAATGAAATAATGCACGTTTAATATTTTAAAACAAATTATTTGCAATAAATGGGTTCAAAATGATTGAGAAAATGATGTGACTTGCCTTGCTCCGGCTCGGCGAACTCGGCAACAACTTCGTAGTAAACTGGAGGGTCGACTACGTCGGTTTCTATAGCAAACAACGCACAAACAATTAAAAAAGTACATGTGGACATAGAAAAAGGAGCTAAAAATATTTTTAATGGATTCTTGGCATTTTTCTAGATTTAATGAAATTTGAATGGAATTAATCGGAGCTCGAATGAATTAGTTATGGATTTTAGAAGTTTTACTATGATTTTTCTATGCAAAAACAATTTCTAAACGATTTATTGTGCATTAACAAGGGTTTAATGCATCAGCGAACCGCGGGGGACCGGCGCCGACAAGCGGGACCCACAGGTCAGTGGTGCATAAGAGGACGGCGCACGGTGGACACAGTCCACGCGCATGTGGCAACCGCGGACATAGGTACATGAGCGGCCCTGATCTGCCTCGGCAGATCGAATAGCTCAGACCTTGTCGAGAACGAGCCCCGCCGACGTGCGCGGTGCGACGACGGCACACATGGCCCAATGGTTGCCGCCTGCGACCATCCGGCGAGACGAAGGGCAGCGGCGAGCGGCGGAGGAGATGAGGAATGTGGCCGAGTGCTCACCGAGGTGGGGCGACCAACGGAGAGCGGCGGAGGGTGGCGAGCAGAGAGGATTGGTGGCAACGAGGTTCGGGATGTCGACGGTGACGGTGTTCCGGTGGTTCAAAGCAATGACGGAGACGCGAACGAGGTGTGGGAGGATCTGGCAAAGGTGTTGAATGTGTTAGGAGGGAAAAAGACTGAGTGGGTGTTAACGCCAAAATTTGGTAAGGACCTGTATCAAATTCGGTCAAGAGGACGGTTGCAGTCGGATAATGGAAATTGATCCAAGAAGCAGGCCGAGTCTGAGAAGGAGCCATGAAGACCGCGCGTGGCAGTTAATTACTATAGTTATTAGGAAAAGGTTTATCTCTTTTAGGAAACCTGACCTCGTGTCCGGTCAGGTCTCGTTAGCGTTTTCTGTTATAGATAGGAAATCATATATCGTGTCCTATAAGGACTCATGTAACTCGGGGTATATATACGTATGCCCGGGGACCTTGTAAATCATCACAACGATCAATACAAATTCGGCGCATCGCCACCCTTTCGACGGGATCCTGCTTCTCGAGCCGGGCTGCATCGGTTAGGTCCGAACTCCTGCGAGAGGGTAAGTCTCGTCACACCGACTACCAATCGGCTAGGACTTCCTCGGTTAGGTCCGATATTCTAGTTGGTTCATGGTAGTCGGCTTACCACGATATATTTACTTTATCTATGGCTGCATCAGTTCAGTTTGATCTCATAGATTGATTAGGTATATCACATCACGTGTGCACAAACTGTATCGACTTACCGGGAGCGATTTATCATCAGTTCGTGCTGCATCGGTTAGGTCCGACCTACTGAACTGCTAGTGATAAGTCGATCCTGCTGGGCCGATGCGTTATGTGCAGGCGTTTTATCGGAGTGTATAGCCGGTAAGTTATTTTCATCACGATCGCATTATATCTATCGGCTCATCGAGGCATTGTTATCGTCATCGGTCTGTGCTGCAACGGTTAGGTCCGATCTACTAGACTGACAATGATAGCTTTACTCTTAATAAGCCGATGGTGTTGTGCGATGGTGTTATCGGAGCGCTTAGCCGATAAGTTACCTGTTAAAGCCGATTACATTTATTTACTGTTTTATCCTGTGTTCGCTTTATTAAGCAGTCGGCTAGCTTATCAATTATTTATCATTTTACGTTATTGCATATTTTATTATTTGTTCTTGCCTGTATTATTGTCACAATCGGCTAAGGGATAGCCGATGGGTTCATTCTGCCGATCCAAGCACAAGTACAAGCAGGTTCCCGGGCACGACCCCAGGTAAGGGCCCGGGCATGAGCCCGGGTAAGGACCAGTATATGGGCCCGGGTAGCGGATGAAGATCTTGGGAGCAGGGGCCCGGGTGCTGGCATACCTTCACAACGACACCAGTAACACTAGATCATGATCAGCTAGGATCTGTTTGATTTATTTATGTGTTATACTTGCTTATTTTATCTAGCTTATAGCCGGTTTTTGAATATTCCTTCGATGATCGGCTAGCATGATATTTATTTATTATTACATTATTGTTCTTGCCGTCATCGGACCTGAGCCGATGTGTAAGTGCTACAGTGTGCATCGGCCATCGGCTGATGAAACGAGTCTAGATCGGCTTCCAGCCGATTGGCTCATTGATCTAACATTTTCCTCCTTGTCAATTACAGGGTCAAATTGACTGGCACGCCTACGAACCTCGAACTTTAGGACCTGCACTGGAGTGAAGCAAATCTCCCAGGCCTTCGCGTGTCACCCAGACGCCGAACCAAGACCCGGCGATTTTCGGCGTCAACACGCTTTTGGCACGCCTGGTGGGACCCGAAGTTTTAAGCCAGAATTCCAACAAACAATTGTTTCAATCAAGATTTGATTTTAACATGGCTGGGAAAGAAATCAAGACGGACAACGTAATTCCGGTCACCATGGAAGATCTAACTGAAGAACAAAAACAGCAAGTTGAACAGACCATGGCAAATTTCCAGAAGCTGTGTTTAGAATCCTTCAGTATGACAAGACAACGGCCGATTCAGAAGTCTCAGTTTCCAAAACCAGTACTGGTAGGAGAATCGAGCCGCACACAACCTGAGAGTCCACCAATCAAGCCTTTACAGGAGATGGTCAACGAGGCTGTGCACCACGCACTCATCAATCAGTCAGGGGTCTTAGTAAATACATTGCATAACCTTATCAAGAAGACTGTTGATGGATCGATTGCCCAAGAGCCGACTCGGGGTCCTGTTTTTCTCCCACCGAAGATAGAGCCAGGCCAAGTTAATTACAACATTAGCAAGGATATACCAGAACACTTGTTCGCACAAAACCAGGCCGGGGGGCAACAGGATATCCCTCCTGGATATCACCGATCTATTTATTATGGGGGATACCAGCAGAACTATCCGGGAGGAGGAGCCGATCCAGGTACTTACCAGAGGGAGTATCACAGACAGAATCGGCAGCCAACCCCGCCGATGCAGTATCAGCAGAATCAACAGGAGAATGCAAGGGAGGAAGACTTGTTGGCGCGGGTTGAGGAAATAGTAAGGGAGCAGTTCGGAATCAAGCCCAAGGAACAAGCGTTCATGTATCGGCACCCATATCCTGAGTGGTTTGACAGGGTTCCGTTGCCACACCGATACAGGGTCCCGGATTTTTCTAAGTTTTCGGGGCAGGACAACACATCTACAGTAGAACATGTCAGCCGATTTCTGGCGCAGTGCGGGGAGGCATCGGCTGAAGAGGCCCTAAGGGTTAGGTTTTTTCCCCTATCACTATCTGGATCGGCTTTTACATGGTTCTCCTCGTTACCGCCGAATTCTGTTCGGGGGTGGGCCGATCTGGAGAAACAGTTTCACAAATATTTCTTCGCTGGGATTCACGAGCTGAGACTGTCAGATTTGACATCGGTTAAGCAGCGACCAGATGAAACAGTACCGGAATACATTCAGCGATTTCGGGATATCAGAAGCCGGTGTTATAGTTTAAACCTGAGCGATGGCCATCTGGCCGATCTAGCTTTTCAGGGACTATTGGCGCCAATCAGAGAAAGGTTTTCGTCTCAAGAGTTCGAATCTTTGTCGCACCTAGTACAGAAGGTATCGGCTCATGAAAGCCGGTTTCAAGAGGCGAAAAAGGGCAAGTACCAGAGGAGAGTTGCTCAGGTTCAGGTATATTCAACGGATTCAGATGATGAGGAGTCCGACGCTGAGGTTGGATTGGCGGAGTGGGCCAGGAACAAGAAGTCGGTATCATGCCCATGGGTCAAAGATATCGGCAAAGAGGAACGATATGATTTCGATGTGAGCAAAGCCGATAAGATCTTTGATTTGTTGTTGCAGGAAAAGCAAATACAATTGCCGCCAAACCACGTGATTCCATCAGCCGAAGAACTAAAAAAGAAGAAGTATTGCAAATGGCACAACGCGATATCGCACCATACTAACGAGTGTAAGGTTTTTCGGCAACAAATTCAGCTGGCCGTTGAGCAAGGACGAATCAAGTTTGAAGATAAAAAGCCAATGAAGATATATGGGCACCCGTTCCCCGTAAACATGGTCTATGTGGGGTCATCGTCCAGAACTCAAGCCGATGAAGGGAAACGTCAGAGTAAATCGAGGATTACTTCATCAGGTATGATAGAGAAGTACTCAAGGTACGATGAACAGGGGGATGGACCGGAACGATATAATCCGCATTGGGACTGCCCGTTTTTTCGTTTCTGCTGGGATCAAGGGATGAGATTGCCATCAGTTGAAAATTGCCCCGAGTGCAGCGGTACAGGAAATCGGCATGATCGCCAGCAGGAATGTTCACGGGATCGGCCGACTGGAAAAAGAACATCAGTTCATAGCCGATTGGGGCCGATCCATGAAGAGTTCTTTGAGGAGGATGAAGAGGAAGCGCATGGGAAACAAGTCCAGAATCCTCAGTGGTGTCCTAGCGGCATATTCACGAAGAATCAGAAGAGAAGGGCACAGCGGTTACGACACCGAGAACAGCAAAAGGAGCAATGCCAGAGTCAAGAGGAGGTTGATCATCGTCCCAAAAGGACTAGGCAAGTTTGGCAAGTGAAGAAGAAGGACGATGAGGACGTATCAGCACCGGTAAATATGGTGTTCTTTTTGCCTCGGGAGTATAAAGCGCTTTCATCAGATGAAGAAGGAGATGAGGAGGTTTTCGCTCAACTAACGTTGCAATCTGATCAAGCTATATTTGATAAACCTGAGAAGTCAGAACATCGGCACTTAAAGCCATTATACATCAAGGGATACGTAAATGGGAAGCCGATGACAAAGATGTTGGTTGATGGGGGAGCGGCTGTTAACCTCATGCCTCATGCTACGTTCCGGAAATTGGGGAAGACTACCGAAGACCTGATCAAGACAAATATGGTGCTAAAAGACTTCGGTGGGAATTCATCTGAAGCGAAAGGCGTATTGAACGTGGAGCTGACAATAGGAAGTAAGACATTACCCACCACGTTTTTTGTAATTGACGGAAAGGGGTCATATAGTTTGCTCCTCGGTAGGGACTGGATTCACGCGAACTGTTGCGTGCCTTCGACAATGCATCAATGTCTAATACAGTGGCAGGGAGATCAAGTCGAGGTGGTGCAAGCAGATCGGTCGACCAATATTGCCATGACCGATCTACCAGTCTGGGAAGCCGATGGTGTTGACTGCTTATCCGGAAGAGTTTGGGAAGGAGATTACCTCAAGGTTACTAGTCAGGGGATACAGCCGATCCAGCAAGTCGGCTCTGAATTGTTACTCTGATGGGCTCCATTGAAGACTTCGAGGGGAAATTGGGGCAAGGATTTACGTCGGCTGATGATTTGGAACAGATTGATATAGGACCGGGAGATAGACCAAGGCCGACATATATAAGCAAGAAATTAAGTCCTGGGCTACGAGAAGAATTGATAGCATTATTGAAGGAGTATCGGGATTGTTTCGCTTGGGAGTACCATGAGATGCCAGGATTGAGCCGATCGATTGTTGAACATCGGCTACCTATTAAACCAGGGTATCGGCCATTCAAGCAGGCTCCAAGGAGATTCAAGGCAGAATTATATGAACCAATCAAGGCGGAGATCACAAGGTTGTACGATGCCAAGTTCATAAGGCCGTGCCGATATGCTGAGTGGGTTTCTAATATCGTCCCGGTGGAGAAGAAAAATGGGAAATTGAGGATATGTATTGATTTCCGGGATCTGAATAAAGCTACCCCCAAAGATGAGTACCCGATGCCGATAGCGGATTTGTTGGTGGATGCAGCGTCAGGCCACAAGATTATCAGCTTCATGGACGGCAATGCAGGATACAATCAAATTTTCATGGCCAAAGAGGATATACACAAGACTGCGTTCCGATGTCCTGGAGCTATCGGTTTGTATGAGTGGGTAGTAATGACTTTTGGATTGAAAAGTGCCGGTGCAACCTATCAAAGAGCAATGAATTATATATTTCATGATCTCATCGGTTTGTTGGTAGAAATTTACATTGATGATGTGGTGGTTAAATCTAAAAGTGGGGAAAGCCATATAGCCGATTTACGAAGAGTGCTGGAGAGGGCCAAGAAATACGGACTAAGAATGAATCCCAATAAGTGTGCTTTTGGTGTATCGGCTGGGCAATTTCTGGGTTTTATGGTTCATGAGCGAGGGATTGAAGTTAGTCAGCGAAGTATCAGAGCCATTAAGACCACAGAGCCACCAAGCGATAAGACAGAGTTGCAATCATTGATCGGCAAGATTAATTTTGTGAGGAGGTTCATATCAAATTTATCAGGGAGGATTGAGTCTTTCACGCCGTTATTGAAGTTGAAAGCCGATCAAGAATTTGTGTGGAGGGCAGCGCAGCAGAAGGCGTTTGACGAGATCAAGGATTATCTTAGTTCCCCGCCTGTTTTGATTCCGCCGCAGGAAGGAGTGCCGTTCAGATTATACTTGTCGGCCGATGAGAGGTCCATCGGTTCTGTTTTGATCCAAGAATTTGAAGGTAAAGAGCGAGTTGTGTTCTATCTAAGTAGGAGACTTTTGGATGCTGAGACGAGATATCCAGCGGTGGAGAAGTTATGCTTGTGTTTATATTTCTCGTGTACTAAGTTGAGGCATTACATCCTATCGGCTGAATGTACAGTAGTTTGCCAGGCCGATGTGGTCAAATATATGTTGTCGGCTCCAGTCTTGAAAGGGCGAGTTGGCAAGTGGGTTTTTGCCTTGACAGAGTTTGACTTGAGGTACGAATCGGCTAAAGCAATCAAAGGACAAGCAGTGGCCGATTTTATTGTCCAGCACAGGGGGTCTCACGAGGACTATGTGGAGCCGATCCCGTGGGTCTTATTTTTTGATGGATCGGTTTGCAGGCATGGATCTGGTATCGGTTTGGTTATTGTGTCGCCTCGGGGGGCCAAGTTTGAGTTTGCTTTTACAATTAAGCCTTATCGGACTAACAATCAGGCGGAGTACGAGCGGTGCTGAAAGGACTTCAACTATTAAAGGAGATCGGGGCCGATATTATAGAGATTATTGGTGATTCTTTTTGGTGATCAAACAGTTATCTGGAGAATATGAGTGCAGGGACGATGTTTTGAGGTCATATTATGAAGAGTGCGTGGATTTGTTGAAGGATTTCAAGATGGTGTCAATGAATCATATTCCCAGGGAGCAGAATTTGGAAGCCAATGATCTTGCACAGATTGCTTCAGGATATCGGCTGAATAGGCAGGTTGAGGTGGAGATAGCCGATATTGATGTCCAGAACAAGGCCGATGACTGGAGACAGGAGATAATTGATTACTTGCGAAACCCGTCGCAGTCTGTTTCCAGGAAGATTCGTATAAAGCTACTAAATATGTGCTACTTGATGAGAGTTGTATTATCGGACGTTTGAGGGAGTTCTGCTTAGATGCCTGATTTGGAAGAAGCCAAAGTGGTTATGTGTGAAGTGCACGAAGGCATCTGTGGGACTCATCAATCGGCTCATAAGATGAAGTGGTTGTTGAGAAGAGTAGGGTATTTTTGGCCGACAATGCTGGAAGATTGTTTTAGGTATTATAAAGGATGTCAAGATTGTCAGAAGTTTGGAAATATACAGCGGGCACCGCATCGGCTAATGAATCCTATCATCAAACCGTGGCCGTTCAGAGGATGGGGAATTGATATGATCGCCAGATTTCCTCCATCAAGTAAGGGACATAAGTTTATATTTGGCAGCAACAGATTATTTCACCAAGTGGGTAGAGGCAATTCCTTTGAAGAAGGTCACGTCCAAAGAAGCGAGTTGAATTTATCAAGGAGCATATCATTATCGGTTTGGGATTCCTCAGACGATAACTACTGATCAGGGGTCTATTTTTGTTTCTGATGAGTTTCAACAGTTTGCTGCCAGTATGGGAATCAAGTTATTAAATTCATCGCCTTATTATGCTCAAGCCAATGGGCAAGCAGAAGCTTCCAACAAGAGTTTGATCAAGTTGATTAAGCGGAAAATTGATGAGCAGCCACGGCGATGGCATTCTACATTAGCTGATTCACTATGGGCCTATCGGATGGCATGCCACGGGTCTACGCGGGTACCGCCGTATCAGTTGGTATATGGACATGAGGCGGTTTTACCATGGGAAACTAACATCGGCTCTAGAAGACTTTCTTTGCAGAATCAATTGACGGCCGATGATTATTATAACTTGATGGCAGATGAACTTGAAGATTTAGCTCAGAATCGGTTGAGAGCGCTGGAAAGAATCAAGGAGAATAAGGCTAGGGCAGCTCGGCATTACAACAAAAAGGTGGTGAATAAGTCGTTCGCCGAGGGGGACCTTGTGTGGAAGTTGATTTTGCCGATCGGGTCCAGAGATAATAAGTTCGGAAAATGGTCGCCTAATTGGGAAGGGCCTTATCGGATTAATCGCTGTGTGCCTGGTAACGCATATATATTAGAAGATCTTGACGGGACGGAGTTTGCTAAAGCACTTAATGGGAAATATCTCAAGAAATACTACCCTAGCGTTTGGATCAACTCTTAAATCGGTTAAGTATAGCCGATTTCTAAGCAATTCAGAAAGCCGATGTTTTTATACGTCGCCTAAAGACAGCCGATATCATTGATATCGCCTTTAGATCAAAAACAGCGGAAAAATTATCAGGACTGAGATAGATAAAAAGCAGAGCCGATCTGATTACATGACAGCGGAAGGGTGATCGCATGTCCGAAAAATCGTCAGTTATAAAGTTTTAAGGCTTACAAAAAATTTCGGATGGTTTCGATTGCGCGCCAGACGGATCTGATCAATTTCATTGATGGCCCGGATATCGTCTTCATCAGAGCCTGGATGATTTTCAAGCTTTTGCGCCGATGGATGACTTGGCGTACTGCTGCTGCGACTTTGGCTTCTTGTCTTGGATGGCTTCGGTAGACCGATTAGCTGGGATTCTGTTGCTGTAAGGTCTTTACGAACTCTTTCAAGTTCTGCCAGCAAATTGGCCTCCTTTTTCTTCAGCTGGTCTAACTTAGGTTGGAGCTCTTGGGGGGCAGCGGCCATGTCATCAAGCTTTTTCTTTTCTGCTTGGGCTAATAGCCGATCGGCTTGGATGTCTTCGGTAGTCTTCTGTTGGTCAGCACGATCGGCTATGCGCTGTCTAAGCTTGATGAGTTTAAATCTATGGGATTCCAGATATGCTGCGGGGGTTAATGCGTCGACAAGTTCTTCGGGCAGATGGTGTTCAATTTCTGCGAATCTTGCCCAGATTGGCCCGCAATCTTCCGCTAGCGCGTCAATTGGGTTTTCCAGCCGACTGAGGATGCTCGTCAGATATTCACGTACGTCGGCTGGGAAGGATGGTTTGGTCGTTGCGCTGGTGGCTGTGGATTCTTCTACTTCTAGGTACTTGCCGATGTCAAAGGAGAACAGATCGGCTATGGACTGCAAAATTGGCATCGGTAAAGAGATCAGTAGAAAAGTTAAGAGCGGAGTATAGACAAAAGAGTTACCTGAGGTAGGACATCGGCAGCTTGCGCGACATCGGCTTCAGGGGGATGAATAGGTTGTTCTCTGGAGGGGCCGATGTCAGCCGATGGAATAGGGGCAGTCTCATCGACAGCTGGAGGACTTGGTGCAAAGAGTGGGGCAGCTGAAGGGGCCATCGGCTCAGCGCTTCGGGGGATGGCAGAAGGAGGTTGAAGATCTGGAGCCGATGACTCGGGCTGAAGATGGAGCCGGTGAGATAAATGAGAAAGCGGGTATTAATGATGTTAAGATTTGGCGCATACCTGAGGAGATGAGGGAGCCGATGTGGTCTGGGGAGAAGATGGCGTCGTGGCAACGATATCGGCATCGGTTTTCTGTTTCTTCAGGGGAGGGCGATGCGCTAACTTTTTCCTTTTTGGTCCCATCGACCGAGGCGCCTTGAGGAGAGCCGATGGGGATGGAGCGTCGCGCCCTAAGTTTGGGGTAGCCGATGGAGGTTGATACAAGATCGGCCGACCGCTGTTGCTTGTTGATGGGGGCTCGACGCTGGCGGCCTGCAAAGCAAGGGTCAGAGACGATTGAAGATGATATTTGAAGCTTGCAAGAGTTACCTCGTTGTCGGATTCAACATAGTCGGCGTCCAGACGGGAGCAATAACAAGTGGGTGCTAAGCAGAACAGATGTTTTTTCCATTCCGACCACCATCGGACAAAAGGCTTGGTGTTGGCAGTGCAGACGTACACCTTGGTGCAGCGCCTAGCAGGAGGGAGTCTGTCAAAGACCGCAGCCGATCATATTCCAGGGCGCTGTTGACCGTGCCCGAGCCTGGAGTTTGTTGGTGAAGAACAGGCCGACGGAAGCTGGCCAAGGCCGAGTTGACGGGAGCTGGTTGATGGTGGTAGAACTCATACGATGGCGGAGTTCGGCCCAGAGAAAAAGCCGGTCGGCAGCAGGCAAGGACTGATGGCTGATAGGAATATGGCTTTAGATTGATCATCGTTCAGAGCTTTGAGTGGATCAAGTTGGAAGGCATCTCGAATGATGATGCGTCATTGTAAGCAAACCAAAGAGTAGCATCCCTGGTAAAGCATAATAAAACCCTTGAAACCATTGGCTAACTTCAGCAGGGGATATCTTGCCGCCAGAAAGGGCCGAGCAGCCTCACCCATAGAGATGCATCGGCGGTAGATGGGGTCTTGATCTTCTGAGTAATCAGCTGGGAAGGATTGCTTGAGGAGGAAGTTTCTGGGATGGCCTTGAGGTGTAAACATTAAGCCAGAGCTGTACGAACCACCAAGACCCCAATGTGCCGACGGGCTGGCCGGCCGATAGCTTGGTTGCCACTTGATGGAGCAGTTGGTAAGTGGCGCCAAGGAGATAGTGCCCTAACGGAATTTGTTTCTATCGGCCAAGCACTCTGCTAGGCATTGCATATTGGTCGTCGGCCGAGGGTTGCGCCACCAAAGACGAACCGTTCCAACCACAAGTTCAGAAAAGCGACGTGCTCCCGATCATCAACCGGTCCAGTTCCTTGTTGTGAAGAGATATGTACCTGGACCAGCCGCCGATGTTTTTGTTTGGAGCCGGTGGCAGGCTTGAACCGAAGTTTGAAGGGTTGGTGTAGCTTGTCGTGTCCAGCAGGTGAGCATGGTCACATCTAGCAGAGTGGGGGTCATCGGCCCATGACCGAACAGAAAGGCATTGAGAGCATCAGACCAGAAGTACGAGGCCGATGCGAGCAGAGATTCATTCCTTTCCATATCGGCCAAGGAGAGGTGATGCAGTGGCCGATGTGAGATTCTTCCCAATAGATCCTCTTTGCAGCCGATACTCTGATGTACCAATCTCCCATCTGGGCAATCTGCTTGGCCAGGACCTGAAAGCTGTTGGTCCAGTCACTGACCAACATGGCCGGAGTTTTGAAGGAGTGCGTTGGGTTTCGGCACTGATGAAATCGGTGGGATCTTTGCTACCCATGGGGCCATGATAGAAAAAGCAGGGGTAATCGGCGGCCGGAATCAGATCTGGGCTCTGAGATGCTACAGTAGACAAGAGCACGACGAAGAACAGGTGAAGAACATGGCAAATCGGTTCGTACAGATTGCAGATTGGGGAAAATAACCGGTTTGAAGATTACCTCAGGGATTACAGATGCTGTTGCCATCACGAAATAGGAGAGGTTGCAGGGGTCGACAGACGGAGAGAGAGGTTGCAGTAATTCGTCTAGATTCGCTAGAGCTTAGTGAGGATGTGGAAGATGAAGCGGTGGTGCTCTGGTGATGTGAAAGTATAAAAGAGGGCAAGAAGACGAAGCGTTTTAAAAGTATGACAGCCGAGCGGGAATTGAGGCCGTTGGCACTGTTTCAAACATTTATGGCAAATGGGCTATCTTGGCCGCCTCGGTATGGAGAAAATCTAGAGGCCCAAAGTTGGAAGAATTTCGGAATCCTATAGAAGAATTCGAAATTGGGGGCATGTGTTAACGCCAAAATTTGGTAAGGACCTGTATCAAATTCGGTCAAGAGGACGGTTGCAGTCGGATAATGAAATTGATCCAAGAAGCAGGCCGAGTCTGAGAAGGAGCCATGAAACCGCGCGTGGCAGTTAATTACTATAGTTATTAGGAAAAGGTTATCTCTTTAGGAAACCTGACCTCGTGTCCGGTCAGGTCTCGTTAGCGTTTTCTGTTATAGATAGGAAATCATATATCGTGTCCTATAAGGACTCATGTAACTCGGGTATATATACGTATGCCGGGACCTTGTAAATCATCACAACGATCAATACAAATTCGGCGCATCGCCACCCTTCGACGGGATCCTGCTTCTCGAGCCGGCCTGCATCGGTTAGGTCCGAACTCCTGCGAGAGGGTAAGTCTCGTCACACCGACTACCAATCGGCTAGGACTTCCTCGGTTAGGTCCGATATTCTAGTTGGTTCATGGTAGTCGGCTTACCACGATATATTTACTTTATCTATGGCTGCATCAGTTCAGTTTGATCTCATAGATTGATTAGGTATATCACATCACGTGTGCACAAACTGTATCGACTTTACCGGAGCGATTTATCATCAGTTCGTGCTGCATCGGTTAGGTCCGACCTACTGAACTGCTAGTGATAAGTCGATCCTGCTGGCGATGCGTATGTGCAGGCGTTTTATCGGAGTGTATAGCCGGTAAGTTATTTTCATCACGATCGCATTATATCTATCGCTCATCGAGACATTGTTATCGTCATCGGTCTGTGCTGCAACGGTTAGGTCCGATCTACTAGACTGACAATGATAGCTTTACTCTTAATAAGCCGATGGTGTTGTGCGATGGTGTTATCGGAGCGCTTAGCCGATAAGTTCCTGTTAAAGCCGATTACATTTATTTACTGTTTTATCCTGTGTTCGCTTATTAAGCAGTCGGCTAGCTTATCAATTATTTATCATTTACGTTATTGCATATTTTATTATTTGTTCTTGCCTGTATTATTGTCACAATCGGCTAAGGATAGCCGATGGGTTTCATTCTGCCGATCCAAGCACAAGTACAAGCAGGTCCCGGGCACGACCCCAGGTAAGGGCCGGGCATGAGCCCGGGTAAGGACCAGTATATGGCCCGGTAGCGGATGAAGATCTTGGAGCAGGGGCCCGGTGCTGGCATACCTTCACAACGACACCAGTAACACTAGATCATGATCAGCTAGGATCTGTTTGATTTATTTATGTGTTATACTTGCTTATTTTATCTAGCTTATAGCCGGTTTTTGAATATTCCTTCGATGATCGGCTAGCATGATATTTATTTATTATTACATTATTGTTCTTGCCGTCATCGGACCTGAGCCGATGTGTAAGTGCTACAGTGTGCATCGGCCATCGGCTGATGAAACGAGTCTAGATCGGCTTCCAGCCGATTGGCTCATTGATCTAACATTTTCCTCCTTGTCAATTACAGGGTCAAATTGACTGGCACGCCTACGAACCTCGAACTTTAGGACCTGCACTGGAGTGAAGCAAATCTCCCAGGCCTTCGCGTGTCACCCAGACGCCGAACCAAGACCCGGCGATTTTCGGCGTCAACAGTGGGTCAACGGGAATCCGCGGCCGACTGCCGGCGGAGAGGCTTACCAAAAGGGGATGACGGAGAGGATGGAGTTCCGGCGGAAATCCGAGGCGGCCGACTGCCGGACAAGATGCAGCGGGGCGCGGCAAAGCTAGCAAGCGCGATTGCGGTAGTCGGCAACGGCTGTAGCGACGGTGATGTGCGACTGGAGTCAGTGGAGCGCGGCGGTGATTCGGGAGCCTGGCGCGGAGGAGGTTTGGGTACTCGGAAGGCGTGGGCAACTGAGGGGAAAGAGTTGGCCAAATTTCACGGGATTGAGGGCGGCGGCCATGATGGCTGGTGGGCACGATTCAACTGCGGTCGTGGGCGAGAGGGGCGGAGAAGGTGGGGGAAACGGGCGGGGGCTCGGTCCACGGCATTTGAATCAAGGGCCGAGGCGCGGAGGAGCGAGAACGGGCGGAATCCGACGGGCGGGGGGGCTCGATCCCCTCCGATCGATTTGGCTGGAGGTTGAGGACGAAGCTGACGTATGGGGCCTCGGGCCCACATGTCAGCGAGAGGGGTGAGGGGAGCGGCAAGGGGAGAGCGATCGACAGGTGGGGCCCAGCTAGCGGTGAGAGAGGGTGAGGGACACATGGGCGTGCAGGCCGCGCAAGCAAGCCGCACAGGAGCCGGCCACGGCCCAAGAGAAGGAGAAGAAAAGGAAAAAAGAGAGAAAGAAAGAAAGGAAGAAGAAAAGAATTTTCAGAGGGAATTTAATGTAACAGCCCTAAAAATGACTAAATTTTAAAACCGTTTTTATTTTTGTGTATATTCAAAAATCCATGTCGAGCTTATCGTTTCATTCAATTTTAAAATGTCGTTCTTCGTTCGTCGTAATTACTTCTTCGTTTTCTTTTTCTTTTTATTTTCTATTTTCTCAGAAATGCAATCCATCCATCAATCCATTCATCCTAAATTCTCGCGGACGAGTCTGCGTCGTTCTTGGGTCATCGGCTCATTTTTTTTCTTTCCGTCCGTCATCGACCCGTTTCTTTTCCTCGACCTGGTCTGTTTTTCTTTTATTCTTCCTTCTCTTTCTTTTTCTTATTTGCCCTCTGGCCGCCAGCCCAGGCCGGACCAGAGACAAGTCGGGCCTAGCCCAGGCCGGCTCATCCTTCCTCCACCGCCTCTACTGACTTCCTTGCCACTAACACATTTTCGAGAGCCACGCAGCTACTTCTCCTACCCACGCATCGCAGCCCCTGTCTCTGCCGTGCCATCAAGCTAGCTGAGCCCCAACTCGAGCTCATTCCCTCGAGCTCGGCTACGCTACCGCTCTCTGCCTCCCTCTCTATCTCCCTCTTCGCCGCCCCTTGTCAGCCGTCGCTAAAAGCAAAAAAGGGGCGCCATCACCTCCTCTTCATCTTCCCTGAAGTTGCCATGGCTCCTGTTGCACCATTCGCCGCCGCCAGAGACGAACAGGGTAGGAGCCCGAGCTCGACCGCCAGAGGTAAAGCGCCAAAATTCGTCGTCGTTGCTGTACATTACTCAAAATTGAGACCACCACCATCTTCTTCATGCCACACCTCACCAAACCCCTCTGTTTCCTCGGCGAGACCGCTGCCCGTCGACTGCACGGCGTCTCGCCGCCCCGGCCACTCCTGCACCAGTTTGCCGCCACTATCGACTCCCCCTGGCCGCCCTGATCATCCTTGGCCTGTGCGCTCTGCCGCCAGCTCGCTGGAGCCGCCACCGCCATGGCTGTCGCTACCGCCGTCCCCTGCTCGCCGTCGCCAGGCTCGCCACCAGAGCCTCCGCCGCAGCCAACTATGGGAATGGAATCCCCACGCCCTGAGGACTCCGAAAGCAGTCTCACTTCGCCGGAAACCGGTCTCCTCCGCCATCGGCATCCCTGTGCATCGGCCGGCTCCTATGAGAAGAGAGAGAAGAACAGGAAAATTCAAATTTCATATTGAAAAATAATTCAGAAAAGGCTCTATTTATTGTTTCAATTAGTTTATTACTCTTTTGACCTCAGAACAAAAATCCGAGACCTACTCCTGACTCGTTGAATTATTCCGAATCCATCTGCGCTAGTTTCGTCGTGATCCGAGCATCCGTTAACGAAACCCTAATTTTGGCTCTAAGGTTTCCGCTCGACGCGACTTCGGAAAAATCCCAAATTTCTTCCATAATTCCTCCTTTAATATCCTGTGCACTTTCTGAATTTTTAGCATTTATTTGGAGTTATTCGCTTATTTATTTTATTTGTGTATCGATAGATTCCACCATAGCAGATCCAATCGAGGAGTCCAAGTTCGCAGGTGACGCATACGCCTACGCAGTCATAGGAGGAGACGATTGGTACAACTACACCGATCCCGAAGGCAAGTCATACATCCTTTGAACAATAATTGAACCTGATCTGGAGCTAGGTCATATTTTGGGTAGAGTACTACCTTGAAGTACTTAAATAGGATGCATGAGTTAATTTTCTAAAGTATTTTGAAATAGATAACACCTTTTATTTGATATTGTTATAAATGTAATGCCATGCCTTGAGTTGAGCCTAATATATATCTTTGATAACTCTAGGTTAATCCTGCTTATTATGAACATGTTGAATATTATATGAAATTGTTATTTTATGTGATAGTTTTGGAAGTATATGATATATTTAAAGTTTTAAGGACATAACCCCCTTGTGCCAGTATAAGTGACATAGTTAGCGCCCATCCGCACGATCGAGGTATTCGGACCCAGTGTGTACTGCTCCAGTGAATTGAACTTCTACAACCTTTCAGTGTATTGGCATTTTAGGCTTTAACGTGTGTAATGGCCACTGAGTGATGTAAGATTATTTGATTATATGAGTGTAGGCTGCGTGCCCTTTGCGTCTTTGAGGACTGCATGTTCCTCCTAGTTGTGCAATAGTGGGTGGACGAGTCGTAGGGTTGGTGCACACCCTTGCGAAGGCCAAGTTGAGGCCAACAGGCGCCTTGTCCTATAACCTGCTAGGCAGAACAGAGATGAGCTTGGGCAGTACTACACTTGGTTATCTTCAGCCTGGCTAGCTATGGTATCATGCGGTAAAGCTGGGTAGATGCTGCAGAGTCGTTTGGTATTCGAATACGCTGTGCTCCCGGTTAATGGAGATATGTCTATGGGTGAATCCAGAGTAATGGCATGAGTAGAATTGTGATAATGGTTTAAATTGAAAGATGATGACATGTAATATTAAACCCTTTAAAACTAAATTTATTTATAAATTGGGATATTTGTGAACTACTGATAAGGTTTAGAGTCAAACCAGTTCCCTCCTTTGTTATATCCTGCATCACTATATGTTTCCCTGCATGGCTTGCGGAGTACTTGTGTACTCAGTCTTGCATATTTTGGGCTCCAGTCATTCAGGGAGAGTTGCAGTGAAGTCGAGGAAGCGTCGATCCGCTGGATTGGGACAAAGACGAAGCTTCGAGTTCTAGGTCAACTCTACACTCAGCCGTTCTGTGTGCAGAGTTGCGTCTTTTGGTTGTACGTGTACGGCCATAGGCCTGTTGTGTGCGTGTGTTGAGTTTGGGTTGTACTAGAACCTTGTCGGTTTGTATAATTAATGGAAGTTCTGTTTCTGTATCATTCTATGTGTAACTGAACTTCCTGGGCAGTTACGTGTGTTGTGGGATGTTTGGACTCCCCTTGAATGGTCCCACATGAGTGGTATCTGAGCCAGGTTGATGTAGGTTAACCTAAGTTGGTTAGGAAAGTGTTGAAAATCTATTTTGAAACTTGAAAAGAATTGCAAAAATGGTTATTCTTCTAATTGACTCTCTTCCGCCTTGATCTGTTGTCCTGTCTATTTCTTTCTTCTTTCCTTAATCTGATTTTGAAAAGTTTTAGTTGATCTTTTCCTCACCCTATTCAAGGTTCGGTTAGTTGGTCAGGGTGTAATAGACATGATTCGAAGAACTCGGGAGTGAAGTTGCTTTGGAAAGGAGCGTTGAAGTTCGATAGCTTCATTAAGTTAGGGTTGACGCTAGTGTATGTCGACCTGTGTCAGTCGATGGTTCATCCATCCGGTAGAACGTGGAGTCATGTATTGTATTTGCGAAAGGGCCATCCTGTTGTTTCATGTAATCTTTTGGGGTTACGTGGCACTTGATGTGCTATTGTGTTTCTCAATTTTTATAAGAAAAACCCTAAACATGATTCTGTCTGTCTTTCTTTGTTATTTCGTTGCTTCTTTATTTCATGCTATTCCAGTCTAAGTCTATTCAGTTTTTCCTTTTTACACCTTAACTAACGTTTTATAATGAAAAACCTGTTACAGGCCTAAGTAAGGAACAAGATGTCAGGAACAGATGGAATGGCAGTGCGGGGTGAGCAACCGCTAGAACATCCGGTTGATCTTGCAAGGGTGATGCAGATGATGGATCAGAACTACAGCAGACTTTTTGAGCAAGTTATCAATAGGATGCCTCAACCAGGTGCCACCATAGCTGAGGGATCAACCATGGGATCCAGGTGGATAGATTTTCAGAGGACCAAGCCACCGACATTTTCTTCAGCCCTAGAACCATTAGCAGCAGATGACTAGCTGATGGATGTTGAGAGGAAGTTGAACACAGTTCAATGCACTGATCGAGAGAAGGTTCTGTATGCTTCTCATCAGCTTAGTTGTCCAGCTGCAGTATGGTGGATTAATTTCCAAGCTATTCATCCTGACAAGGAAACTATCACATGGAAGGAATTCTCAGAGGAGTTCAGGAAGGTGCACATTCCAGAAGGTCTGATTGCAGCCAAGATGAAGGAGTTCAGAAACCACACTCAGAATGGGAAGCCAATTGCAGAATATCATGATGAGTTCTAGCGCCTGGCACACTATTCTCCTGATGATGTAAACACAGAGAAGAAGAAGATGGTGTGGTTTGTCGAAGGCTTGGATGAACCAATCAAGTACAAGCTTGCTGGTGTGGACTACAAGGATATGTCTGAATTACTCAACAAGGTCCTGTTGATTGAGCGTAGGAAAAGAAAATTGGAGGAAAGCCACAAGCGCAAGGCTCCGTAGCAGATGAAGCCTTCTTCAAGTGCCCCAAGACTAAGGATGATGATGCCAGCAGTACCACCTCAGCGTTTCCCACCACAGATGCCAAGGCCTCCAATGCCATAGAGACAGCAGTACCATGGTGGAAATCAATATCCAGCAAGTAATTTTCCGAAGGAATGTTATCATTGCAAGCTGGTGGGACACATCCGTCCAAACTGCCCCTGGAGAAACTTTCTGACGGATGTTGCACAAGTCAGAGCAAAAGCCCAGAGTGCCATGCCACGTGCTGTGCCACAGAATCAGAACGTGGTAGGACGTGGAACTGGAGTGCCCAACCGTGGAGGAGTAGTGCCAAACCGTGGAGGACAAGTTGGAGCTGTTGCAGGACGAGGACGACCTAACCCTGGAGCTATTCAGGGAAGGGTCAATCATGTTTCAGCCAAGGATGCCACTGGAGCTATAGACATTATGCTTGGTATGTTTCTTGTTAACTCAGAGCCTGCTTTGGTTTTATTCGATCCGGGTGCTACACATTCTTTTATTTCTTTGGTTTTGGTTAAGAAGCGTGGTTTGAGCCTAGTAGCTTTAAATAATACCCATGTGATCCATGCCCTTGGATCAGACATGAAATCCCATTTTAAGTGCCCTAATATAGAAATTCAGATAGAAGGAGTTACCTTTTTAGCAGACCTTATGCTATTGGAAATGCAGGATTGGATGTTATATTGGGAATGGATTGGTTGCATAAGTATAAGGGAAAGATGAATTGTGAGAATAAGATCATCAGTTTGATCAATACTGATGGGAAGAAAGTAGAGTTTAGAGCCAAGAGACCCTTGTTGCCACCATTGCCACAGTCACTAAACACCATAGTTGCAGGAGTTGAGAAAGTACCAGTAGTTAATGAGTTCCCAGATGTATTTCCAACAGAGTTGCCAGGAATGCCACCTGAAAGAGAAGTAGAGTTCTCCATCAAGCTGAAGCCAGGAACCAAACCCATTGCAAACACAATGTACCGTATGGCTACATCCGAGTTAAAGGAGTTGAAGAAGCAGATTGATGAGCTGGAAGGGAAAGGTTTCATAAGACCAAGTGTGTCAGAATGGGCTGCCCTAGTGCTATTTGCCAAGAAGAAAGATGGTACATTGAGGATGTGTGTGGATTATCGAGCACTTAATGAAGCAACTATCAAGAACAAGTATCCACTGCCAAGAATTGATGATTTGTTTGATCAACTAAAGGGAGCTAAGGTGTTTTCGAAGATTGATCTAAGATCAGGATACCATCAGTTGAGAGTTAGAGAAGAGGATATACCAAAGACTGCATTTATTACGAGATATGGGTTATATGAGTTTACTGTGATGCCATTTGTAGTAACCAATGCACCTGCAGTTTTCATGGGATTGATGAACAAGACCTATATGGATTACCTTGACAAGTTTGTGGTAGTCTTTATAAATGATATCCTTATATATTCATCAAGTGAAGAAGAACATGAAGAACATTTGAGGCTAGTTTTAGAAAGATTAAGGGAACAAAAGTTGTATGTCAAGTTCTCTAAGTGTGAGTTCTTGATGAAGGAAGTACAATTTCTGGGCCATATCATCACTGCAGAAGGAGTGAAAGTGGACCCAGAGAAAGTTAAGGCTGTATCAGAATGGGAACAACCACAGACAGTGAAGGATATCCAGAGTTTCTTGGGAATGGCAGGATATTATCGGCGCTTCATTGAAGGTTTTTCTAAGATAGCAAGACCTCTCACTAACCTCTTGAAGAAAGATGTGCAATTTGAATGGACAGATAAATGTGAGAAGAGTTTCCAGGAACTTAAAACAAGGCTGACAACCGCACCAGTGTTAGCTTTGCCTGACAATAAGAAGGATTTTCATGTATATTGTGATGCTAGTCATCAAGGAATTGGTTGTGTTTTGATGCAAGAAGGAAGAGTGGTAGCCTATGCCTCTCGTCAACTACGACCACATGAGCAGAATTATCCGACACATGATCTTGAGTTAGCAGCAGTTGTGCATGCACTGAAGATTTGGAGACACTATTTAATTGGAAACAAGTGTGAAATGTTCACAGATCATAAGAGTTTGAAGTATATATTCACTCAACCTAATTTGAACTTAAGGTAGCGAAGTTGGTTAGAGTTGATAAAGGACTATGACTTGGATATTCAGTATCATCCAGGGAAAGCAAATGTGGTAGCTGATACCTTAAGTTGAAAGGCATATTGTAGTAATGCAATGGTCCAAGAGTGCTCAGAGCCATTACTGAAGGAAATCTGCCAGTTGAGGTTAGAGTTTATTGATCAATCCAGAATTTGTACTCTGGAAGTGAAGCCAACTTTAGAAGATGAGATAAAGAAGGCACAACAGGAAGATCCACAAATCTAGAAGATTAAGAAAGATCTTCAGGAAAATAGGGCACTAGGTTTTACGGAAGATAGTAATGGAGTTTTGAAATTCCAAGGAAGGATATGTGTCCCTAATAAGAAAGAAATCAAGGATCTAATACTACAAGAAGCACATGATTCATTGTTTTCAATTCATCCTAGAAGCACAAAGATGTATCAAGATTTGAAGAAAACCTTTTGGTGGACTGATATGAAGCGAGAGATTGCAGAATATGTGAACCTGTGTGAAGTGTGTCAGAAGGTTAAGGCTGATCATCCGCGACCTGCAGGATTAATGCAACCATTACCTTGTCCTGAATGAAAGTGGGATGAAATAGGAATGGATTTTATAACAGGGTTGCCGAAGACTAAAAATGGCTATGATGCTATTTGGGTTATAGTTGACAGATTAACCAAAGTGGCACATTTCTTACCAGTTAAGCAAACTTATGGAGGAGATAAATTGGCTGAATTGTATTTGACAAGAATTATTATATTGCATGGAGTCCCAAAGAGAATAGTATCTGATAGAGGATCACAGTTTGTATCAAGATACTGGAAGACTTTTCAAGAGTTGATGGGTACAAAATTAGGGTTTAGTTCAGTATATCACCTACAAATTAACTGGAGGACAAACAGAGCGAGTGAATCAAATATTAGAAGATATGTTAAGGGCATGTGCTTTGGTCTATGGATCAGTTTGGGATATTTGTTTACCATTTGCACAGTTTTCATATAATAACAGCTATCAATCCAGCTTAGAAATGTCACCATTTGAAGCTCTGTATGGTAGAAGATGCAGAACTCCGCTTAATTGGATAGAAACTGGAGAAGGTTAGTTGATAAGGCCACAACTTGCACATGACACTGAAGCTCATGTCAAAATTATCAGGGAGAAGCTTAAAGCTGTGCAAACCAGACAAAAAAGTTACAGTGACAATCGAAGAAGAGATTTGAATTTTAAAACTGGAGACTTTGTTTATTTAAAAGTGAGTCCGCTTAAAGGAGTACAAAGGTTTCAGATGAAAGGAAAGTTAGCTCCTCAGTACATCGGGCCATATCAGATCTTGAAGAGAAGAGGAGAAGTGTCATATCAGCTGCAGTTGCCTGAGAAATTAACTGGAGTTCAACCTATTTTTCATGTTTCTCAACTAAAGAAGTGCTTGCGGAAAACTATAGAACAGGTACCATTGCAAAGCATCACACTCCAACCAGACTTGACTTATGAGGAAGAACCTGAGAGAATTCTCAATATGACTGAACGGAGGTTACGGAATAGAAGTATTAAGTTCTGCCGGGTACAGTGGAAAAATCATACAGAGGATGAAGTGACTTGGAAAAGAGAATTTGAATTGGAAAAGGAGTACCCGCACCTGTTCAACAGTTTGATGAATCTCGGGGACAAGATTCTTTTAAGGAGGGTAGGTCTGTAACAGCCCTAAAAATGACTAAATTTTAAAACCGTTTTTATTTTTGTGTATTTTCAAAAATCCACGTCGAGTTTATCATTTCGTTTAATTTTAAAATGTCGTTCTTCATTCGTCATATTTGCTTCTTCGTTTTCTTTTTCTTTTTATTTTCTATTTTCTTAGAAATGCAATCCATCCATCAATCCATTCATCCTAAATTCTCGCGGACGAGTCTGCGTTGTTCTCAGGTCATCGGCTCATTTTTTTTTCTTTCCGTCCGTCATCGACCCGTTTCTTTTCCTCAACCCGGTCTATTTTTCTTTTATCCTTCCTTCTCTTTCTTTTTCTTATTTTCCCTCTGGCCGCCAGCCCAGGCTGGACCAGAGACAAGTCGGGCCCAGCCCAGGCCGGCTCATCCTTCCTCCACCGCCTCTGCCGACTTCCTTGCCACTAACACATTTTCGAGAGCCACGCAGTTGCTTCTCCTGCCCACGCGTCGCAGCCCCCTGCCTCTGCCGTGCCACTGAGCTAGCTGAGCCCCAACTCGAGCTCATTCCCTCAAGCTCGGCTACGCTGCCGCTCTCTGCCTCCCTCTCTATATGTTTCCCTACATGGCTTGCGGAGTACTTGTGTACTCAGTCTTGTATATTTTGGGCTCTAGCCGTTCAGGGAGAAGTTGCAGGTGAAGTCGAGGAAGCTATCGATCCATTGGATTGGGACGAAGACGAAGGCTTCGTGTTCTAGGTCAACTCTACACTCGGGCCGTTTCTGTGGTGCAGAGTTGCGTCTTTTGGTTGTACGTGTACAGCCATAGGCCCATTGTGTGCGTGTGTTGAGTTTGGGTTGTACTAGAACCTTGTCGGTTTGTATAATTAATGAATGTTCTGTTTCTATATCATTCTATGTGTAACTGAACTTCCTGGGCGGTTTCGTGTGTTATGGGACGTTTGGACCCCCCTCTGAACGGTCCTCACATTTAATTCCGATAAATCGTTTTGATTTATTAAAAATACTTCCAGTGCTCTAAAAATTTCAGTAAAAATCCTGTTAATGTATTTTGGCAAAAGGAATATAAGAAAAATATTCCCAGCCATGATAATTTATTATTTTGCATTTTCATATTTAATTAATTCATTTGGCCAATTTAAATTATTTTTCTTGGGACATTTTCTTAGGTATATTTTGTGTGGCTATATTTAAGGGGAAACTCAGGGTGTGACAGTTTCCAACCCACCACCTTCTTTGCCACTTTGCTAGGAGAGGTTGAACATCTGTTTTGGTTGCTCCTCGGAGAGATAGGGGGGAGACCGAGATACGTGATGGGAAAGCTCTCTACCCTGTAGCCAAGCTGATTTTGCACATCACCCACCTGCTCTTCAGTGCACCGGATGGGTATGATAGCATTCTTGAGTAGATTGGCTCACAACCCTGTAGCCTCCCGAACACATCTAAGATGGTTTTGATGGCCATCGCTTCATGCTCCTTTGCCTCAAAGAAGATGACTGCATTATTGGCGTAGAGGGAGATGTTTGGGATTCTTTGGTTTCTATCCAATGCATTCAATAGCCCCATCCTCGTCGCTGTGCTGAGGAGGCCATCTAGGGCATCCATAACAAAAACAAACAAGAGGGGTGAGAGCGGATCGCCTTGCCTGAGCCCCCTCGCCTGTTTGAAAGGTGTTCCTTCTCTTCCATTGATTGAGATCGCTGTCTCTCCATAGCAAGGAGGGCAACCACCCAACTATGCCATCTCGGACCGAATCCCCTATATTGCAGCATTCGAAGAAGGAACGTCCATGATACCGAATCAAATGCCTCAGTGATATCAAGCTTGAGGAGGATCATATATTTTCTTCTCTTGTGGAAAAGTTGTGTCATCACTCTGACGAACATGAAATTCTCATGGACTGCCCTTCCTTGAATGAAGGCTGACTGGGTGTGTGGCACCAACTCACCAATCCTCTGTCTCAATCTCAGTGCCATCACTTTCGAAGCGAGCTTGGCGAAGCTATGGATGAGACTAATGGGGCGATAATCCTTTATCAGAGTTGCTATCTCCTTCTTCGGGAGTAAGGTAAGCACTGCAGTATTGAGCCTTTCCAAGTCCTGGGTATTCCCGGTAGTAAACTTTTGTAGAGCTCGCATTATATCATCCTTGGTAGTCTCCCAACATATCTGAAAAAACATGCCGGTAAAGCCATTAGGACCTAGCGCCTTCTCGTTTGGCATGGCTTTTATTGTCTTCCAGACTTCATCGGCCGTGAAATCCACCTCCAAATCAGAGAGATCAGCTCTCTTAATTCCTAAGTGCCTATGATTGATACAAAGTAGTTCCTCGCTAACTCCTCCATGTCCTGCTGTGTCGAGGCCACCATATCCCCCTGCTCAAGTCTTGATATCAGTAGTTTCCTCCTTTGTGCTCTTGCCTTCAGATTGAAATAGGACGTGCTGGCATGGTTCTCCTTCAGAAAACATAAGCGAGCTCTCTGTCTAACCTTGATCCGCTCAAGGAAAGCCAAGGCCAGACATCGTCCCTTCAAACATGCGCGTAGCCGCCTCTCCGAAGGTGATAGGGCTCTGCTTTCTTGTGCCACATCAAACCGGAAAATGATTTCATTGGCGACTTGTAGCTACAGTCTCAACTCCCCAATGCTGCGCTAACCCCACTGTCCTAGCTTTCTAGCCAAACGCTCCATCTTGACATACACCACCACGAACAGGTCATCGCTGCGTACCTCCTGCTGCCAAGTCTCTTCCACTATCTGCTGAAAATTAGGTAATTTGGTCCAAAAGCTCTCAAAACGAAACTTTCTCGGCCTATTGAGACGGTCCCCACAAGTTAACAATAGCGGGCAGTGGTCCGAGCCCGACGTACTCAAGGCTTGCAGATTTGCATCTTGGAACATTTCTTCCCATTCAGCCGTAACAAACATCTGTCCAACTTGACCAAAGTCGGGTTCTCCTGTTCATTACTCCATGTGTATCTTCGGCCAAACAGGTAGAGCTCCTTTAGCTCCAGGTGGTTCAACTTGTTCCTGAATGCGTTCATCATTCTGCGATTTATCCTTGTGTTGTTCTTGTCGGCCGCTGAAGTAATCAGATTGAAGTCGCCTGCCACTGCCCAGGGCCCGGGGCATAAAGTGCTGACCTCTGAGAGCTCTTCCAGGAAGGCAATCTTCTCTTCATCCCTTTGCGGGCCATAAACGGACATAAGGAACCAGCTGCCTGTTGCCTACACACCTTGGAGCTTCATTGAGATGGACCAATGTCCGCTGTGGACCTGCAAGGCTTGGAACAACATCCCCTTCCAAGCAATGATGATTTCTCCCCGGGTATTCACAGCCGGTAGATAGACAAAGGAATCAAAACAAGCACCACAGATTTGCAAGGCCAACCTCTGATCAACCACTGATAATTTAGTCTCTTGAAGACAAACCACAGACGCATTTGAACACCTAACCGCCTCCTTCACTAGACTTCTTTTAGTCGCGTCATTCAGACCTCGGACATTCCAAACAAACACACTAGAATCTGACATAGCTAACATCCGGGCTACTCTACCGCAGACACGGCAAAATCACAACGATTAAGCTGGGGAAGCCACCAAGGCAGGGAGGTCCTGGGTTGCCATCGGTTCTTCTTCCTCCGCCGGTAGCAGCTGCGCCTGAGCCGACACATCCATATTGAGCAACTCCGCTAACGCCTTGATGTGGTGTAGTGGAAGAGGGGCATCAAAAAGCTCGGCGTAGGTCTTCATGGCTGCTTGGTCCGCCTCTTTCTCCTCCTCAATGATGCCTAGCTTCTTCATGGTGACCCGCTGCGCCTTAGTGACAGCGTGGCGCCGTGCGCCGTCCCCTTGTGCCTTGAGGCGCGGGCTCTGTCGCGGCGTGAAATCCGCCGGAATCTCCCGCCTCTTCCTTTGAGTGGCCGGAATTGAGGCAGGTGGCCGCCGCCCAAGAAGGGATGGTGGCGGCGTGGCGGTCACCAGGTTGATGAAGCGGCGTACGGCAGGCGAAGAGGCGAGCAGCGTCAGCGCCGTTGCTGGCGGGGCCGTAGGGGCTCCCAGCCTCGCCAGAGAGATGGTAGAGGGCATGGGAGGTGTGGGCGCCTCCGTCGCCCCTGCCGCTCCTGCACCACCTTCCGCAACAAGCGGCGGAGCCGGCTGGATCCCCGCCCCTGCGTCGCCCGTCCCCTGGTCTAGCGCACCACCTTGGGGAGATATATCGGAGGAGTCCTCCTGAGGCAGGCAACGCCCTCCAAAGACGGTGCAGCAACCATCTAAAACTCTTTCACAACCATCTGATTAGATATGCAGCATACACATGAAATATGTATCCATACGTAACTAAGCATGTACAACAGTAAGAACAAGATGATTTATGCGTATTTTTGGTGAAAACCAGGTCACAAACCACTCTACAATCTATACCTCCAAACAACACTAGTTACAAAATATACTACCACAACAAATCAACAATACTCCAAAAACACAAGAAACGCGGCACTGAAAACAAGCATTTAAGTTGCATTAATTGGCAAACTCAAAATACCAATCAAACATGAGACGGATACCATACTACTATCAAAATTTTCAATCTGCATTAATCATCTAGAAAAATGGTGTTTATTTTGGTTGCCTTGCTGATCATATCCTCTGATTTTTCTTTTAATTTTTTCTCTCCTTATTTGAAATCAATATATCTCTAATTCATAAATTGCACGCAAGGTAGGCAAGATCTCAGCATGATAATTTGCAAGGCTAATGCAGTTTACAGTACTCCGAAAGATCGAAGAGTCAAGAAGGGCGCACCGGAGTAGATATGCAGATCTGCGGAAGGTGTACTCAAAGGAACTTGTTGAGAAACCATTGCAGGTCACCGTTCACGTCGTGCGTCGAGGGCGTCCGGCGAGACGCCGCGGATGGAGACTTCAGGGAGCTTCTCCCAGAGTCCGTGCCAGCGCCGGTAGAGGATCCCGGTGGCCGCCGCGGCGCGGGCGCAGCGGAGGCGGGCGAGGATAACCAGGAGCACGTCGTCCGGGAGCTCGCTGATGAGGTCCGCTCCCGCGCCACTCCCCTCCGCCAGGCGCCTACGCTTGGCGTCCGGGAGCCCGCCGTCTCTTGCCATGCGAGCTCCGTGGGAAGCGGCGGGAGGCAGAAGGCAGCTAGCCGCCGCGGCCGCGCGAGCTCACGGCGGTGGCGGGTGGCTGGTGCCTTCGCCGACGGTGACGCGGGGGAGCGGCGAGCCGCGAGCGTAACGGCCTTCGTCTTATAATTGGGCCCGTTTGGGCTTTATGGGCCCGTTTCGCACTCCATGAGAAGCGGAGGCGTTGGGAATTTTTTTATTTTTATATTTTTTAAAAAATATTTACAAAACTATATTTTAGTTTTCAAAATTTACAAATTTATACCTAACCCCCTCGGAGGACTTTTTAAACAAAAACCCTCCTAGAGGACAATTTCGATGATGTGGCAAACGGTCGTCGGCCGCTGCTGTCAGGTGGCCATCGGGTTATCTGCCATTTTGCAGACGGCATCCTTAGGAGGACGGCAAGAGCACCCTGCAAAAGAGGCGGCGTCGGGAGCCGCCATTTTGCAGGCAACCCCCTTGCCGCCCTCTTAGAGGACGATTTTTGCTTGGCTAGGGGCCGCCTGCATAAATGGCGGCCGCCCGGCTGTGGGGGCAAGGTGCCGCCTACAAAAGGCTAAAAAAACGCCCTCCACCCGGGCGATTTTTTGGTGGCTCGGCATAAAACCCCTCTCAGCCTCCGAAAAATTTATAAAATTCTCAAAAATACCAGAAAAAAGAAGAGAAAGGTGAGAGGGGAGGCGAAGGAAAGCAGCAAAGCCCTACTGGTTTGTAGACTCGTCTGCAGGTAAAACCTTATGTCCCTTTGCAATTTTCATTCGTATTCATGAAGTGATGTAATATGTGTAGTATTGTACTAGTTACATGTAGCGTACGATATGAAATAAATTGTTACGTTTGTAGATCTATAGTTTTTTAGGTCAACCTATTAGACATTGTAATTTTTTCAAAGACCGTAGTTATAAAAAGTTGATTACACGATATTAGATCTGATGAGCATGTTGGTACTTGTCATACCCTGAAAATCTCTTTAATTAAAAATTACTGTGTGAAAATAGAAATACAAGAATACACTAGAAAATTTGTCTGTGGAAGTGTTTGAATAAAATTCTGAAATTTTTAATATTTGAAATCCCAAGTTAAAATTTTAATTAATACTCGGATGCTTTTATATTCTATGGAGTTTTGTCGAAATATTTTAAGCATTTAAATGTTTATATTAATAAATTTACCTGTTGTTTCATGGTGGTTTTTGCTTCCGATAAACTCCCCATGATTTAATAAACTCTGTGAAATTTTCTCGGATTTTTCGGAGCTCTAGAATTAATTTTAATGTTATAAAGAACACTTGAGTAAATAAATAAATAGAAAATAAATTTCTTTTCTTTCCTCAATCTCGGGTCGTTTGTGGTCCAATTCTTTTCTTTTTCTCTTTGACTCGGACCCATGTTCCTCTCCTGATTATATCTGGTGTCGTTTCTGAATTCCTAAAACATCCTCGAAAATCCAAAATCCGAAGTTCCCGGATTTATTCTTTGTCAAAACCCTAAAATTCCTTCGATTTCCCAATCTGATATTTCCGATATCCGAAATATCCATTTTTCCTTTTTAGAATAAACCCTGGATATTCCCTTGAAAATTCCTTTTTGTAGAAATAAAATCCAAACCCCAGATGTTCCCAGTTTTGCCTCATTACAGACACCATAAAATATTCTCGTTAATTTTTCTATTCCTAGAATATTTACAGTATTATGAATATCTCTAAAATTCTCGACATTCCAATATTCTAGAAATCCCCAAAATATCCCTACCACTCTCATATTTCCAACTCCCAAAATTTGGAATATTCACCCTAAATTCAATACTCTAAATGCCCTAAACCCCTTTTATTCCTATTTCCCAAACACCCTCAATACTCGAGATATTCCCAAAATAATTCAAATCTAAATATGTCCGCAATATCAACAGTTCTAAAATAAGATTTCCAAAGTATTCCAAAATTCCAATTTTTACAAATTGGAATTTTTGGAAAACCTCCTTCTTCCTCTCTCTGCTTTTTCCTTTTTCCCTTGTATCTTTTCTTTTTTTCTCCGTTTCTTTTTCCCCTTCTCTTTGTTTCTCCTCCTCCTTCCTCCTCAGTCCTTCTCCTATCACGGGTGGAGGCCGAACTAGATGCCGCCCGAGCCCCTCGGCCCAGCCCTGGCTGCGCCCCTCTCCCCTCCTCCCGACCTCGGCCCACACCACCGCCGCTGCTCCGCACCAGCCCGGTCCACCGCCACCGCTACCGCTACCGCCACCGCCGCAAAATCCGTTGCGCCGCCGCCAAACCCGCAATCGCCGCCGCCTGCGCCCTAGGCTCTGCCTCCCCCTATAAAAATCAGAGCCACCGCCTCCTCTCTCTCTCTCTCTCTCCCTTCGTGCCCTAACCACCGCAGCCACCTAGCGCCGCCGCCATCGTGTCGCCACTCCTGCATCTCGCCCGTGTGCTGCTGCTCCCAGCCGCCGCCCACGCCGCTGCTCCGGGCCGATGCAACCGCCATCGTCGTCGCCTCCACCGTCGGCGCCTCATCACTGCCGGTGAGCACTCCCTCCGGCGCTTGTCGTTCTTCCCCGGCACGTCGTCGTCGTCGGTCGTCGCCATGCCGTCTCGGGTATCCCCGGTTCCACCCCTTGTGCCGTTGCGCCGTCGCCCTGTGATGCCAGTGCTCCGCCGCACTTCGCCGCCGTCATCTCTGCCCTCTGCCGCCATCGCCGCCGCCAGTGACATCCTTCTTCCGACGCGCCGTTCTCCATTGTGGGTTGCCGCCAACCACGCCGCGCCATGGACGGAGGAGCAAGTTCCCATCGCCCGGGCGGCCAACATGTGGGCCTCGGCATCCTATCCTCCTGCGCCGATGACAGAAGGACCCCACCGGAGCCCCTCTCCTCTGTATGATCTGTGGGCCCGACTAACCATTGGATCTCCAAAAGTTGATCCGAGCCATCCAAATCTCCTAGATCCCGAAGTGAATCATAGCCGTCCATCTACCTCGATTAAGGGCTTGTTTGGCAGGGCTTCAGCTCCTAGATCCTAACTCCTAGGTCCAACTCTAACGAGAGCTAGATCCTGGTCAGGCTAGCCTGATCAGCTCCAGAAATCCTGAAAGAGATAGGTGGGAGAAGATGGACAATTTTACTCTTAGTTTTTTTTTACTTGATGCATAATTGATAATTGTTGATTATGACATGAATGTACCTTTTGAAATTTACCACTAATATATAAATGCTAATTTTTATGTTTTCAATACCACAAGTACAAAAGGTAAAAACAAAATATATGACAACATTCATACTCGTAAAAAGTAAAGCTAAAATCTATGCATAGCGTTTATATAATAAATGTTCAATAATAATAATTAGTAGTATAGTCATCCAAAGACATTCTAAAAGACCACAAAAAACCATATATTACTTGTCCATTATCCTATAATACGATGGGATAGGTCATCACGAAATGCATCCATTGATGCATTACTCGCACCCTCGGTTGATGTATCCGATGCATCTTGAGAGATGATATATCTTTTATATCTAGATGGAATGGTAGGCACATAATCTAGATTTCTATCAAACCTCTGAAAATGCCTATCCGGCGCATCATAGTCACGAATAAAATTATGCAATGCCATTGTTGCCGCCACAACCATCTTCTGTTTCCATATTGAAAAGCTAGGCATCCTGAGAAGAATTCGCCACTTCATCTTCCATACACCAAAGCATCTCTCAATGATATCACGTAGACAGTTGAATTTTTCTTTCACGCCACTTGGTGCTGTACCTCTTCGAAATTCCGGCACATGGTACCTTTGACCCTTATATGGTGCTAAGTATCCTGGCCGGTTTGGATAGCCAGCATCAACAAGATAATATTTCCCTACAATAAAGATAAACATTAATATATCATTTAGAATCACTTACCCAAAGATACAACATATAACATGTGGTAATTACCTTGAGGAGGATGAGGAAAGATAGCTCTATCTGTTTCCAATACATTAAATAGAATAGTTGTGTCATGCATCGAACCAGGTTGTCCAATAGATGCATATGTAAATCTCATATCATGATCACAAATAGCCATCACATTTTGAGTAGTAGTCTTGGATCTACCAATATATCTAACCTTCTCTTCATCTGGAACAACCGCATAGATATGAGTACCGTCAACAGCTCCAATGCAATCCTTAAAATATGGCCACATGCGGCGATCTTTTCTAATTCTCTTATGGACAATAGAGAAGTTTGGATCGTTTGGACGTACGATGTCACGTCCCAAGTCTACCACGGCAAACAAAACTTCTTCGAACTTTCTCTTAATTGTCTCACCAGAATGCTTAAAACGGTTTTGCACCCTTTGGTTCGATGAACCATCACCGACTATGAAGAGAAAAATGGCAAGTGCCTCCATTGTATGCATGTGTATAGTAGATGCCAACTTATATTTACTAACCAAAAGATCATGCAAGGCAAGAAAGGTATTGGCATTCATACGAAGCATGCGATAGCATTCACCTGGTGTGACCAAAGTTTCTTGCACCCATCCTATTCCACTAAGTCATGATGTCCTAGGCGCAGCCTTTTCCAAGTAGGTTGAGTGATAATTTTCTACAATTCTTCTAGACGAAGAAAGATTACTTGCAACGTTTTGGTACAATTGCATAATAAGCATATCACAATCAGATTCTTCATCTGAAGAACCATCCTCTCCACTCTCACTTGACATCTACACATAAAGTCACATACAAAATAAATTAGAATATACATGGATATAGTGCTAAAACAAAAGTATACATAGACATAGGGCTGAAAATAAAGTAGCACACATAAGGTGATTAAACCCAACAATAGTGCAGGACATTCATAAACATAGGTCTAAAAATATAACACCACAACAAGGTGATACAATCCAACAATAGTACTAAATTAAAGTGATACATGCCATAGGCACACCACACATAAAACTAATTTCCATACTTCACATCATACTTCTTCTTAAGCCATGCGAAACGTCATGCAGGAGTACGCAATGAATTAATAAATATCTCTCTTTGATCTTTCTTAACAAATATTTCAGTTGCAATGAAGTGCTCGTTTGTCCCTTCAACAGCACCACATTCCTCCACCAAGGCCATAACATCCTTTATTGAACAACCCGGAGGATCCTCTCTCAATCTACTAAATGATTGAATAGATGATAAAGTTTGTGCAGAGAGTTCATTACTCTTTGACATTTCCTCTACCATCTTTTGAGATCCACTCTTCTTCTTCAGCTTATCCACCTTTGAGCCACAACCTTTCTTTCTCTTGGCACTTGGTTCATCTTCCTCTATCTCGTCATCCTTTTCATTGTCTTCATCAATATTAATTGCATCATTGGTAGCTGTTGGTATGGTGCCTTGCGATAAAGACCAATGGTCATCACCACTATTGCGAATGTCTTCAAACATTTTCACCAGTAACTCTTCGTTTTGCAATCTAACCTTCATAAACTTGTAACAGCCTGGTATGTCCTGTATAATAGTACATTATAAAATGAGTTAGAACATTAAATTTGGATTCCTAGTTCTTAATATAACACCGCATAAAGAAAAACTTACTATTTTCAGCTGAGCCCAACGTGCTGCAGTTGCCGTCACTGTTTTCTTTGTGTCATCCCATCCCAAACCTGTTTGAGAGTTTAACTTCTTTCAACAATTGTACTCGATCCTAAGTTTATCCCATTTGTTTTTAAATTGACGCCTAGTGTACCTAAGACCGGTTCTTGCAGCAAATTGCTCAATGACTTCGTCAAACCCCGTGTTGGATAGATGGGTATTTGGACGATTACCCGCAGCTACTTGATCAGCAAAAATCTCACACACAACTCTAGTGTTGTAGTCAGTCCAATCAGCAGGGTCCAGGGGTAGTTTAACACTCCCCGATGGCATAGTTTGATCCATGCCTGCCATCCACTTGTATATTACCGTATGAAAGAACAGTGTGTTGCAGCATAAATGCAAACTTGAACTAAAAGGGGGAAATGATAGCTCTAGATAGCCAAGACACTAATGTAAGAATAATAAAAATAATATCACATAAGCCCTTAAAATTAGAAGCAACACATATTTGTAATATCAACATTAGACCATGATGTGAAACTATTCAACTCATCACCATATGACTAAGTTCATCACTAGCAAACTGCAACATATTGCTATATTTTAATTATCATGCAGCAACAAATTACCTAGAGGCAATTCTAACCTCTAAGATAAATAATTTTGGGAGTAAAAAGAAGAGCAATTTTTAACATGTTCTACCATTAGTACCTAGGGTTGGGTCAGGTATTTTCAGCTATTCCCTTCCTGGAAATTTATTTCTTGGGAGTACTCATGGTAAGCATGCTTTCCTATGTCTACAGCAGAGGGTATCCAAATTTACTAACATATGTTCTTGCAGTAATTCATGGTAATTCATAGAAAGAGCCAGCACAGGCACACATATATATTCTAGTCCCATGTGAGGCAATGGCAAAGGTAGGCTAATCTTAGACCTAATAACCTCTTCCCAAGGTCAAACAGCACAGTCCCATGTGAAATATGGCATTGCATTGCATTGCTAGCAGCGACTGCTCTTTCTCTAATCTGAAACTTCACATACCTCATCAACCAATCAACCAAAATTTCAGATCTGAATTTTTCCCCATTTGTTCGTTGCAAAATCGCAACCAATCAACCCAATCAATCAATCATTCCCACAGAAATTAGCCAGAAATGAAGGGAAGAGGTAGGGGAAATTTTAGGGTTTGGGCAAAAATTACCTTCAACAATCAATGCACCGTGCAGAGAGGGGATGCAGAGGAGGATGCAACGAGGGCCCTGCCGGTGCGCTGCCCTCCGCCGCCGTGCGCCGAAGGAAGCTCGCGACACGGGGTCGGGACTCCGTGGGGTTTCGGGAGAGACGGGGTCGAGAGAGCCTAGGCCGCTGGGGACTGCCGCTGCCGTCTGCTTCCCCTCCACGCGCCGCCACAGCCTGCTTCCCCTCCGGCCACCGCCCCTGGATCTGCCGCAACACCACCGCCGCTGCCTGCTCCCCCTCCGATCGCCGTTGCTTGCTTCCCCTCTGGCAGCCGTCGCCTGCTCCCCTCCGGCCGCTGGAGCCTTGCGCGCAGGAGTCGAGAGAAGGATTTGGGAGAGGTTGGGAGAGTGGCCGTTGTGCCTCCCAAACAGGCCCGAAGTCTGGGAGGGGGCCGAGGGAGGGTATATCAGTGGCATTTGCGGGTAATTACAATACAACTTCTGTGGGTACATATGTAAAATGGACGGAGCTGGAGCCATGGAGCTAGCAGAGACCTGCTCCAACCTGCTAGTTCTTTTTCTAGGAGCGATCCAGCCTGATCTGATCCATTTTTTGCTAGAGCTGGACCGTTTGGCTGGGCTCCAGCTCCACCAAACTAGAATCTAGGAGCTGGAGCCCTGCCAAACAGGCCTTAAATCTCAGCCCTCGGATTACTATAACCCTTGGATCCTGCCACATCAGCCCTAATCGCCATCTCGGCTGCCACCTAACCTTTCTGTCTATGTGGCCTTCCACCTCACTTCGCCAACTCAGCCAGTTCATCACTCCACTGTTCCTTGGTCCATGAACTAGGTTCACAAGAGCCAAGACTATGATAGTGGCCCCACTCATTTATCCATTTAAAATAATTCCTGTGATAATTAATTTTCGAGGGAATATTCCGAGAATATTTCTTTTCTTTTTCTTTCCAGATTTTCTTTGAAATCAAATTTCCGGAGGCCATATCTTTTCCATCCGAACTCCGATTCAACCCGTTTTTCTTTCTAAATTTATCTAAAATCATGATCTACATGTTTATGTACTTTTTATGTACTATTTATTTGGAGTTTATTAGAATTTTTCCTCGTTTTGTGTATAGTCGAGTCGTTTTTGCCGTTTCAGTGGAAGCGAAGTTTGCGGAAGAGTTTGGAAGACTCATTGAAGGCTTTTCTATTACAAGGCAAGTCACACGACAATCCCCTTGAGTATGTTGATCCCAATTGTAAAAACTATATTATTTTAACGTTATTGCATGCAAAGCTTTTGAATGTCATTATTACAGGAATTTATTTCTTATCCAATATTTCTTGATTATTATGGCCATTTTGTTATTGTTACATGTTTCTTGATACCTTGGGTAATTAATATGGACTAGTTGGATATCTAATTAATAATCTAGCTAGATTATTTAGGTTTTGCTTAGCCGATGCATAGAAACTTTAGCGTCATTTTATGTAGGAAACTAATGACTTACTTATGACTATTAATGTTTGGTGGCTATATTTTCACGACAGTTGGTCGTGGTTGATTAAATAAACTTGTCAACTAAAATTTGACTGAATGGTGGATTGTGAGCACATGAAATGATGATGTTGCTAGTGGTGCTCATGACAATTAAAGACCGGTTCGCGGACTACTTGTTGCGAAGCAATACCCGTACTAACCACAAGCTAGAATTGGTAATAGCAGGATTTGAAGTGTGACAAGTTCAATAGGAGGCACCAGGGCTTGTTTGTGGCTGATATAAGTCCACACATGACAGTCGTCAATAAGTCCATGAGTTTGGGTGTCAAGCTGTCTTGTGGGATGGCACTTGATCACCTCTATCGAAGATCGGAGGCTTGACGGGAGGCTCTCTTATTGTGCAAATTACATGGAGGGTCCATTCACAATCTCTATTCGGGTACTTTCGGGTATCACGACGCATGGCTGACATAATGTTGAGATTGTGTCTTGTCGGTATATTTGTACACCTCTGGCCAGAGTAAAACTGTTCGAATAGCCGCGCCCGCGGTTAATAGGCGGCCTAGCAATGTTTTTCGTGATTAGTCCCACACTACTATTGAATGATAAGAAATGATGGAATCTTGATAGTTCTAGTTTGGAGGGTTTTGGTTTGGGTCTGAACTGCATTGAAGTTCTGTTTAGTGATTGGTTTAATATTGATTATGTGAGGACACCCGGAGACTTGTACTACAGTTTGCAACTCGCCACGTCAATGCTAACTATTGGAGTGGTGGGGTCTTAAATAAAATCAAATAAATCGGTAACCACCACACCTCAAAGCAGACTCGACGTCACGAACCACAAGTACGTTACAAACTCATGGCGCCGAACCTGAAATAAATGAGATACTCAACAGAATAGCCTCTACCAGTCCTCCCCGAGATATGCCTGTCAAACCACACGATGGTGGCGACCAAGAGACTGCATATCACAGAGGACTCGATCCATACCAGCTATTAAGCAAATATCTCAAATATTTTAAGCTCATACTTGTGTTCGACTAGCTCCCAGGAAAAGCGCTAGTCTCACACGTTCATCTCAAGCAATGATATAAAACAATAGGTTATACAAGTAATTAAACTAAATCTACAACTCAGAGTTTATATAGACCGACCGGCCAAATAATACGGTTCAACAGAAGCTCATCTACCCATACCCACAAGCAACCGACTAGGGGTTGGCCCCTAATAGAACCATCCTGCAAAGAAGCAACGAATCCCATAGCACTCATCCTAATCAACTCTTCACCTGCAATAAAGTCTAAAGCAACAACATATATTAGAGGAAGAGTCAGTACATTATCAAAATAATGTACTAGCAAGGTAAACCTATTATACTACATGAAAGCTTAAGTCAAAGGAAGGTTGTTTGTGGTTTCATTTTCAGCATAAAGCAGATTTTATTTCACAACCCTTTTTCAACGGTAACTTAAAAGCAGTTAAACAAGTACATAGGTAAATCACAGTCATATAATTTATCAAATACATATCATCATGCTTGTTGCCCTACATGGCATCAAGCCACCATTTCCATATCCATGATCTCATCATCTCACAAATCATCTCAAAAATCACCCATACCAAGTCCCAAGTTCACAAACATATTTATAAAGCAAAGATCTATACTCATGACATTTCATTATGCCGCTCATGACCGCAAGCACGGCTAATCGATTAGTTTTGACTCTGCAGAGTTTGTACAACTTTACCCACATGATATGAATCCTCTAGTTTGTCTTGTGCTAGCCAAAGCACTACCACACGTTGAGTGCGGTCTAGAGATCACAACGTAACCTTTACATTGCTCAATGTTTAACCCTGCATCAGCAACGGCAAGCGAAAATCTACACCGACAGGCTACCTCGATGCCGCTAGGTGGCGGGCCCATGCCTTAACCTAACGCCATGGCGGCAAACAAAGCAAGCCCTTTGTTTCCCCACGAGGCACTATACCATTGTATTGGACAGACTTAGACGCCTAACGCCAGTACGGGCCGTTAGGTAGTTCCTATGAGCTAATAGCGCGACTTAACCCATAATACTTTGGCCTACCATATGCAAGGCTAAACACTAAGCAACTTAATGAGCTAAGGCCATCCCATACTAGCACATGTGGTTGCACGGTATACATAAGTTGATGACATTGAGTTCGGTCCTTAATCAACTCAGGCGAACACTCCCCCTATCGGTGTGCAACTACTCCATATGCACACCACTTGCTGCCCAAGTCTAAAAACATGTTTCTCTTCATTTTGGTTCGCAAATACCCAGAGGCTTCACCCCTGTCCAGAAGTTGTAAAATGCCCATTTTAACAATTATAAGGTGACCATTAAATTTATTAGCATAAGCATATGAAAACATAATAAGAAAGTATAAACCCATTTGAGTACAAGTGAAGTACTCTAACCATCTGTAGGGTTACAAACTACAAGGAATACAAGGTTTCAAGGTGGATCATGCAATAATTAGGTCATAGCTACCATTTACCACAATTCAAATATCGTTATTCACAAATACGTATGCAATTTTTATAAATAACACATTTCATTCCCCAAATCATAGGATTTAACTTGTTCAGGGAGGAGGGGAGAATACTTGCCTTACTCTTGGATACCTAGAGCAACAATTAAATCCACCCCTTTACCATCTTTGAATATCCTCTAGAAAGAAATTAACGTATGATAGAATAAATAACAAATAATGCGAAAAAGCCAAAATGCTCTAATATGCATGAGGTTCACGTGGTGGTTGGGTTCTGACCTAAAATGAATTCAGGTGAAAGAATTTCTGTTCTATCTCTTTTTATTTGGGAGTTACGGATTTTATAAGTTCTTCGGTTGAAATACGATATTTTTACCCTATATAGATTTTTGGGTTAGTTTAGGAGGTAGTTTTGTCAAATTCTTATCTTTAGTATTGAAGGTACTACTTTCAAAGAAGTGTGGTGCAGGAGATTCAAATTTATCTTTTGGTACTCGGAAAATATTGTGTTTAGAGCTTTTATACGTGAATACGTCTAACTACGAAATATTATAAAATATCCAAATTACCCTATTGTGAGTGGAACTTATTCTGTGGTTGGGTGCTGGTCTTAGATGAATTGTAGTGAAGAAAACTCTATTTTATCTACTTCTACCTTGGAGATGTGATTTTGGCAAGTTCTAGATTTATATACGGTATCTATTCATGTAATTTAGTATATAGGTGTTCTAGGGCTAGGTTTGCATGAAATCTAACGTTACATATTTTGAGAAGAATGTCTTGTGAACCTACTGCCATTTGGGTGTATTTTATTTGGAGTTAAAAATAGAGTTTCTATGATGTTTAGGAATTCTTGTACATTTTATACCTTATACAAAATATCTATTTAGTATACAAATCCTAAAGGTGTTCTGTGTAATATTTTTAGTTAATCCTTTGTTTACAGAATTAAAGGGAAAAATATTTTGAAGCTAACAAAATTGGTTTCATGTTATTTGGAGTTAGTATGAATTTCCTATGCATTTTAGAAGTTAGTACATATTTTATACATTAATTAAAGTATTTATCTATTCTCCAATTTATAAAAGTGTCTTTTGTACAAGTTTTATCAGGTTTCAGTTTGCAGCATTAAAGTGCATCACTTTATGACTTTAACAAACCTTGATAAATTTGTTTATACACATTTGTATATTATATCATTTTTGAGGCAAGTTAAGTACTAGTTCTTTCAGATTTTAATCTACACTAATAAGGTACATAATTTTGTGATTCCAAAAAGTTTTGTTTCATCCAATTTGGAGTTAAAATGAATTAGTTATAGATTTTACAAGTTTACTCATTTTTTAGTTGAACAGATAATAATTTAACCCTTTTCTTATCATTTCTTAGATTTTAAATTAGTTGGGTCCACCGGTCAGTGAGAGGCAAAGTGCAGAAAGGTCCCTAGGTTTCCTAGAAATAGAACCCACGGTCCTACCACGTGTGAGTTCAGGTTTTCTTTAAGAGTCCTCTGGTTTCTGGTTATTTGCGTATAGGTCCTCAGGTCCACATGTCATAGGGTGATGCGTTTACTAATTAATCTAACAAGTTTTAACTTCTTCACACTTCGGTCCTCGCTCGCTAATTCGGTGCTGATGAGTGGGTCCCGCGTGTCTGGGAAACAAAGCTGAGAAGGGAGCTAGGCAGCTAGGCTGGCAGTGCTGTCCGCCAGCGCCGGCGGCGCGGCTCGAGTAGCAACCAAAAGAAGAAAGGTAGAGGAGACTATGGCGAAGCTGTGGGTGGTCGTCTTGCTAGCTGGGATGATCAGAATCTCGCCAACGGCGAGCTCCAGCGGCGGCTACTTTCGGGAGGTGGGTGCAAACGGAGCTAGGGGCTCGACCAAGCCTTTCTATTGCATGCATGCGGTCTTAGGGGCTTCTAGGATCCTTACCTAGGTGCGCGCAAGGCACGACGAGGTCTGTGCGGCAGCAGCAACGTCGAAGACAGCTTGGCGGCGGTGAGATCTCTTGGCTCTACGACAGCGGCTTGCTCCAGTCGATCTACAACCGAGGTAAAGTGTCTACAAGGTTATAGGTTTCCTAGGGATGGCTCCTGTGCAAGGAATCAAACTAAGACCTACCGAGGACGGCGGAATCGATGGCGGCAACTTAGGCCAGAGCCAGGGAAGACGATGGCGGATCTCGAGCTTCGCGGCACCACGGCTTGATCCCTTCGGTCAGCTAGCTCCTGGAGGCAAGGCGACGATGTTGGCACGGAGGTTTGGCTTGCGGCTGAAAGCCTGTTGATGTCGCCTAGAGGGGGTGAATAGGCATTCCTAGAAAATTCTCCTAATGCAGCGGTAAAATTTGGTAGGAACCTCTGACCAAAATGGTAGGAGGCTCCGACTAGCTCTCTTGGGCTGGTCGAGAGGGCTTGTCGGAGGTTCCAGCCAAGAACGCCAGAGATTCCGATCCTAATGTTCTGACTCTACCAAGACACCTCAATAATGGATAAATTGACAGAGATCAAATGTGGTGCACGTAATAGGGTAGGAGATAAATACAGGTAAGTGAAGAGACAAAATAAGGCAATAATGAGAAAGCACAACGGAGACACAAAGATTTTTCCCGAAGTTCGGATCACAAAGATCCTACGTCTCCGTTGAGGAGCTCCAAAGAGGCAAGTCTCGATCGACCCCTTGCCTCACCAAGCGACCATGAAGATCAACTTGGTATCCACTAGAATTTACCTTTTTTTCTTGCGGAGGCGAGGTTAAACTTCACAAACTTTCCCGGGACAATCCACAACTCGAGGAAGCTCGCGGGTGATGCCTAACCGTCTATGAGGCTTCCCTCCAAGAGAAATAAGCTCCAAGCAGCCAATTCGCGTCCTCCTCAAGTGCACAAGATCCTCCTAGCCTTCTCTCAACAAAACTCACTCAATTTCCCACTAGATCCTCACAAGAATCACAAAGGAGGCACTAGAACTAGTTGGGAGAGCTCAAAGGACCTTAGGAGAGGCTAGGAGACACTGGAATAGAAGTGGAATAGCTAATCAACGGCTAGAAACAAAGTTTGAACTTTATAGGCATTGGCATACGTCACTTAGCCGTTACTCACAGATTTTGGCCAGGAGGTTCCGACCCCAGGGGTAGGAACCTCCGGCCAACACTTAGTCTCTAGCCAAGAGAGCTAGTCGAAGCCTCCAACCCCAGGGATAGGAACCTTTGACCCTGACACTGAAACTAGCCCATCCTAAGTGTATGTGTTGTGCCAAAATGATGAACTCTTAGCTAATTGGATCTTAAACACTTGAGTAATCTTGGAACACTGTTTGTAACCTCTCTTGATAGTACGGTTTTCCTACGACTCAAAAGAAAATTCAAAAGAATTTAAAATAAATTCCGAGTCGCTTCGCCATTTTGCGTCATGTTTTTGTGGGGGTCTCCATGCATCACACCAAGCAACCTAGGACTAATTCTCTGCACAATTTTTGATAAACTCATTAGTCTCTTAACCGCTTTGTCATTAATCCGCCAAAACCCACTTAGGGGTTAGATGCACTTTCAATCTCCCCCTTTTTGGTGATTGATGATAACATGGTTAAAGCTTACAACAGAATAAATATATAAATTTGATTTTGAATGAATGGAGATGAACTTGGCCCCCCTAGAAATATGCATATATCAGTGAGAGTGAAGTATATATGCATATTGAGTATTTGAGAAACATGGAAAGCCTTATTCATCTATTTTCATCCGTGGGGTGCAAAGTGTGACATGATAAACAGTATATAAATGCATATGACATGGCAAACACACAAAACATGAGAAATAAACATCTCATCACATTGCATGGCATCACAAGAATAGATTTAAATATAGAAATTAAACTAGAACCATAATTAAACATTCATTACATCTCAGAATATGGTCAATACATGTTACAGGCCAATAAGAGATCAAGGAATCCTAAACACTGGTGAGGGGGGTCGAGGCCTCCGGCCTTATGGTCAGAGGTTACGGCCATACTGCAACAGCAGTCAACAAAGGTGAGAAGAGGCCCCTTCATTCTGAATTTTATCCCTCTTTGGTATCAAGGCACAAAAAAAGAGGAAAACCAGGGAAAGAAGGGACTCACTCGTCGTTGGAGAAGATGATCTCAGTGTCGCCAGACACTGTACTGCCTACAATGCCGATCTCATCATCAGGGGTAATAATCTCTGTATTGCCACTGGCGGCATCATCATCCCTCTTGACAATGGGAGGAATATTGTAGACTGGCTGAAAAGGTGGAGCTGCAGGTATAAAGCCAGGCTGGAAGGGTGGAACATCTGGCACAAAGGCAGGCTGAACCGATGGAGGAGCTGCTATAGGATCATCATCCTTATCACCATTGTCCTCACTGCTGTGCTCATCCTCCTCATCATCCTTCCTATTATCATCATCATGGTAGGAGTCCTCCTCTGTGTCTTCATCAGAAGTTGCCTCGGACTCAGAATCTCCAAAAGGTCTTGTGGAAGGGCCTACGCCATTGGCGATGTGCTGAGCAGTCTCATAGGCAGCAAAGAGATCCTCAAAAACCTCATCTGAAGAGTCATCGGAGACTGTCTTGCCGGCATCCCTCAACATCTCCTTCTGCCGGCGCTCCATCTTCTTGATCTTCACAATGTTCTTAAAATAGATGTTAAAGATGGCCTTGAGTGCCTTCTTGATAGGCGACTTGGAAGTCTAAGAGGAAGAGCCAGACCGAGAGGTAGCTGAAGAAAACTTCACTTCAGGCGAAGCTGGTGGACGGTAAGACTTGTGCTTCACCTCCTTCTCAAACACCAGTCCAGACATTTCCTCTATCATCTTCATGATATAAGGAACATAGACACATCCTCTTTTGGGCTCCACCACGATACTGAAGATCTCAAACCAGATGTACTTCATGACACTGACAGGTGGCTGATTTCTCCTCAACCTTGCAAGCAAAGTGTGGTGGTGAGCGGGGAGAGCTGTGGCATCGCCAGTCTTGGGAGAGAGAGTTGCCCTGATCATGTTCAGGAGGATCTTATAGGGAGGAAGAAGCCCCTTGGTAGTGCTCATGCAGTTTCTAGGCGCTCCATCGGTATATAGAAACAAAGTCCTCTGACTGGGCAGCGTCTTCTCACTGTATAGATTCAGCCTGTTGAGATCATCAGGATCTAACCCCAAAATGGCCACGAACTGAGAGATAGTGACGGTGTACTCCACACCCTAAGTCCGCCATCTCATCTGAAGTTCATGTTGTGGACTCTCCTCAAAGAACACGGTCACGTAAAACTGACCGATCACCTCCTCACTCCAGTCATATTGTAGGCCCATGATACCTCCAATGTACTTGTCCAGGCAAAGCTTTATCACATCCTTGAAGATCCACCCCTTCTAGCGCTGCATGTACTCCCAGTCAATATACTTCATCTCCATGACCAGTTTGGGTCGACTCATGAAGACTGAGTTGTACCAGTCCACTTGAACAACAGTGATAAAGCAGGGGTCTGATAACTCCTGAGGGAGAGTATCTAGGTTTTGCTTCCTGTCTCTGTCTCCCCTTGCCACATCAAAATGTTGCCTCGCAATGTGGCCAAAGGGAGTAGTACTGATGGCCCTATGCTTGATCACTCGGATTGGGTCATCAAAAGTCTGACTGCCAGAACTGCGAACACCACCACTGCGAGATCCACCACGCCGTGGTGGTGATGGTGCATCTGAATTCTTGATCATCAAGGTAGAAATATGAGTCTGTCTAGTAGATGGAGGTTGTGTAGCGGCCCTCTTGCCTCCGTCTGCCCTCCTGCTGCTGCTAGCATTAGCCGGTCCCTTTTCCTTGTCAGCTCGTCTAGGAGGCGACTCCTGATCTCTTTGGGTACCGGAGGTGGAGACATATTGTCTTGCCTTTTGACGCTTCTCTCGAGCCATTGACACTAAAATACAACCATGGAATCAAGGAAAGTACTGAGGTCAAGGATTTATTGAAAGAACCAAGGTTACACAGGCTAGCAGAGACTGCCGGTCGGAAGGTCCGACCCAAGGGTCAGAGCCTCCGGCCAGCCCTCTCGGCTAGGCCGAGAGCGTTGGTCGGAACCTCCGGCCTTGAGGACCGGAACTTCCGGCCGACACATGGCTACAACTTTGATCTTCAAAACTAGCCAATGCATTTGATGCAAGACTATAGATTGATGTTCTAGGGATATGCAGAAAGGTTTTCCACCAAGGGAAACTAGTCCTAGGTTCACATATTGAGAGATAAGGTCAAAAATATGAAAAACCTAAGGAATGAGATCAAAACCAATACCTCGAGATGAGGAATAGCAAAAACGTCGACGGGACGGAGTCTCCGACCACCAAAGAGGAAGGAAACGTGAATGCCCAAAGATTTTTGATGGTTGGAGTTAAAAATCACCCAAATGGGGAATGTGAGCGAGTTAGGGCTGAGAGGGGATGAAATGAGGAGAGAGAAAAACTCCCAGCCGCCCACAAGAGAGTAAAAACCGTCAGCCGGCTGGAACCTCCGGGCTATGGAGCCGGAGCTTCCAGCCTAGTTTTTGAGCAGGGATTAAGCGTCGGAGCCTCCGGCCCTGTGGCCGGAACCTCCAACTAGATTTTTTCTGGAAAGAGGAAAACAAGTATATTTTGGCCCAAAGGAAGTGGACATGATTTTCCATTGACCCATATGTGACTAGCAGCAATCAATAAGCACATAACAATGGTCACAAATGAATATCAACAACAAAAAGAACCAAATTTTCGCAATGAAAAACTAGCACACAAGGATTTTCACAATATTTTGAGAAAATGAGTTTTTATGAGATATGGGGAATGTTGGAGCTCCGTTCCTGGTGTTAAGACCATTTTCTACACAAGAAGAGGCCTCAAAAACATAGAAGCTCACTTTGATTGACATCCTTTTGACCCATTCTTGACTATTGATTAGTCAAGCACTTAGTCATGCAATGTTTTGAGAATCTAAGATATTGAGCTTACTCCTAAGCCCGCAAAACCTCTTCTCATCTAAGGGCTTGGTGAAGATATTAGTAAGTTGGTATTCGGTTCTCACATGGGTAGTAGCGATATCTCTTTTGGCTTCATGGTCTCTCAAGAAGTGGTGTCGTATGTCAATATGTTTGGTTCTTGAGTGTTGGATATGATTATTGGCTATTTTGATGGCACTTTCATTGTCACAAAGGAGTATGATTTTGGTCATTGTGTAGCCAGTCTTGAAGAGTTTGTTTCATCCAAAGGAGTTGAGCACAACAGAGCTGACGGCTATGTACTCCGTCTCGACGGTGGATAGGGCAATGGAGTTTTGCTTCTTGGAGGCCCAAGAAACTAGAGACTGTCTAAGGAATTGACAAGTCCCTATTGTGCTCTTGCGGTCAACCTTACACCCGGTATAATCGGAATCGGAATATCCAATTAGCTCAAAATCACAACCCTTAGCGTACCAAAGACCAAAATTAGGAGTGTGCACCAAATATCTTAGAATTCTTTTAATAGTAATAAGATGGCATTCTTTAGGCGCTGCTTGAAAGCAAGCGTACATATACACACTAAGCACAATATCCGGTCTAGATAAACAAAGGTAAAGAAGAGATCTAATCATACAGTGATATACCTTTTAATCTATCGGTTTGCCATTGTCGTCGAGGTCAAGATGCCCATTTATTGGCATTGGAGTCTTGATGGGCATGGCTCTTTCCATCTCGAATTTCTTGAGAATGTCTTTGAGATACTTTAATTGCGAGATGAAGGTTTCATCTTTTTGTTGCTTGACTTGAAGCCCGAGGAAGAAGGTAAGCTCCCACATCATCGATATCTCGAACCTCCTAGTCATGATCTTGCTAAATTCTTCACTAAAAGAAGGATTAATAGAGCCAAAGATTATGTCATCGACATAAATTTGGCACACAAATAAATCATTCATGAATTTCTTAGTGAAGAGAGTAGTGTCGGTTTTGCCTATTTTAAAATTATTTTTTAGTAGAAAGTCGCGAAGACATTCATACCAAGCTCTAAGGGCTTGCTTGAGCCTGTAGAGCGCCTTGTGAAGCTTGTAGACATGATTTGGATGTTTGGGATCTTCAAACCCGGGCGGTTGCTCCACATACACCAACTCGGAGATTGGTTCATTGAGAAAAGCACTCTTGACGTCCATTTGATAAAGCTTGAAATCATGGTTAGCGGCATAAGCTAATAAAATTCGAATGGACTCAAGGCGAGCAACCAGTGCAAAGGTTTCACCGAAGTCGAGGCCCTCGACTTGAGTGAACCCTTGAGCCACTAATTGTGCTTTGTTGCGAGTAACCACTCCATTCTCGTATTGCTTGTTGCGGAAGACCCACTTGGTGCCGATGATATTTTGCTTGGGTCTCTCCACTAATGACCACACTTGATTGCGGGTGAAGTTATTCAACTGCTCTTGCATGGCCATCACCCAATCCGGATCACCAAGTGCGTCCTCCACCCTAATTGGCTTCAAAGACGAGACAAAAGAGTAATTCTCACAAAAGTTAGTGACCCGAGAGCGAGTGGTTACCCCTCTTTCGATATCACCAAGAATGTTGTCGACGGGATGATCTCTTTGCACAGTGTGGTGAATTCTTGGATGGTGCACCGAGGAGACTTGAGCTCACACGGTGTCTCTTGGCTCACTAGTGCCCTTGGCATCGATCCCATCCACTCATGCTAGATCGTCCTCTTGATTAACTCTTATGCTTGAAGACGCCGCTTGAGTGGAAGGAGCTTGTTCGGTGCCTCTTTGCTCCTCCGACTCTTCTAGCTGCCTCACCTCTCCAATTGCCTTTTTCTTGATGTCGTGTCCCGTGACTCCTTCACCTAATATCTCAAGCTCAACTTGCTCCACTTGGGAGCCATTAGTTTCATCCAATGTCACATCTCTCGTGGTTTCAACAATTCCGGAGACTTTGTTAAAAACACGATAGGCGTGAGCATTTGACTTATATCCGAGTAGAAATCCTTCATCCACTTTTGGAGCAAACTTGGATAAGCGAGGTCTCTTACTCAAAATAAAACATTTGCAACCAAAAACACAAAAGTAGAAGACATTGGGTTTGTTACTGGTGAGGAGTTCATATGCCATCTTTTTTAGAAGTTTGTGGAGGTAGAGGCGATTTAGCGCGTGACACGCGGTGTTCACCGCCTCCACCCAAAAGATGTCCAGTGTGTTGTATTCATCTAGCATAGTCCTTGACATCTCGATAAGAGACCGGTTCTTCCTCTCCACCACTTCATTTTGAGGTGGATCATATGGAGCGGAGAACTCGTGTTTAATCCCTTCGTCATCAAGAATATCCTCCACTTGAGTATTCTTGAACTCCCCCCATTGTCGCTCCTAACTTTCTTGATCTTGAGCTCGAACTCGTTTTGAGCTTGCTTTGCGAATTTCTTGAAAATTTCTTGGGTTTCACTCTTATCTTGTAAAAAGAACACCCAAGTGAAACGAGAAAAATCATCAACAATTACGAGCCCATATTTGTTACCTCCGATGCTTAGGTAGGCAACGGGACCGAAGAGATCCATGTAAAGTAATTCCAATGGCCTTGAGGTAGTCATGATGTTCTTCACAGGATGTGGGTTCCCAACTTGCTTTCCGGCTTGATAAGCACTTGTTGACGCTGAAAACCTGCCGGGGGCCGTTCGGCGTCTGGGAGACATGCGAAGGCCTGGGAGATTTGCTTCACTCCAGTGTAGGTCCTAAAATCTTGAGGTTCGTAGGCGCGCTAGTCAATTTGACCCTGCAATTGACAAGGAGATGAAAAAAATTAGATCAATGAGCCAATCGGCTAGAAGCCGATCTTGACTCGTTTCATCGGCCGATGGCCGATATGAACTGTGGCACTTATACACCGACTGGAAGCCGATGATGGCATGAGCAGTAGCATAATAATAAGCAAATATCGAACTAGCCGATTGCCGAAGGGATATTCAAAAAATCGGCTGTAAACTGATAAAATAAATAAGCAGAATGCGTAAATAGACAGATTAAATAAACCCCAGCCGATTGTGATTAAAATTACTATTATCGCTGCAAAGATATTGCCCGCACCCGTGCTCGGGCCTTTGCTCATGCCCGCGCCCGGATCCTCGCCTGCTGTCCGTGCCCGTGCCCGGGTTCTTACCTGTGCTCGTGCCCGGGTCCTTACTTGATGTCGTGCCCGTGCCCGGGTCCTCAGCTGTGTTCGTGCCCGAGTACTTGCTTGCTGTTCGTGCCTGGTTTAGCAGCGATTTTCTAACTGTTTGTGACAAATCGGCTGGATATAAAGATAACTTATCGGCTAAGTACTCTGATAAAACATCACACAAAACCCATCAGCTTATTAAGAGTAAAATTATTATTACCAGTCTAGTAGATCGGACTCAACCGTTACAGCACAGACTGGTGACGATAACAAGACCTCGATATGCCGATGGATCTAATGCGATCGTGATGAACTATGATAACTTATCGGCTATACATTCTGATAAAACACTTGCACAAGAAGTATCAATCTAGCAGGAATAACTTATCAGAGGCAGTTTAGTAGGTCGGACCTAACCGATGTAGCATAAACTGTCGATAAGTTACACCCAGTAAGCCGATATGATCTGTGCACGCGTGATGTGATACACCTAATCGATCTATGAGGTCAAACTAAACTGATGTAGCCATAGATAGAATAGATATATCGTGGTAAGCCGTCCACCGTGAACCGACTAGAATATCGGACTTAACCGAGGAAGTCCTAGCTGATGTGGTGTCCGGGGTAACGAGACTTACCCTCTCGCAGGAGGTCGAACTTAACCGATGCAACCCAGCTCAAGAAGCAAGAACCCGTCGAAGGGGTGGCGATGCGCCGAGATTATATTGATCTGGTTGATGTAGATAGCTTACACAGCATCCGGGCATACATATTTATACCCCGAGTTGGTATGAGTCCTTATTGGACACGGTACAAGATTTCCTAAACATAAAAGGAAACACTAACAGGACCCGACCGGACACGAGGTCAGGTTTCCTAAAGATAAAATATTAATCCTTGCCTAATTAACAATTAACTGCCATACTGTGGCCTTCACGGCTTCTTCCTAGATTCGGTCCCTTCTAGATCAACTTCCATTAGTTAACTGTAATCTTCTTCTTAACCGAATTTGACATAGAGCCCTACCAAATTTTGGCGTTAACAGCACTACACACACGGTCTTTCTCAAATGTGACGTTAGGTAGCCCGAGGATGTGTTCCCCCTTTAGAAGATTCGATAAGTTCCTTATCCCTGCATGGGCTAGCCTTCGATGCCAAAGCCACCCCATTGAGGATTTTGCAATCAAACAAGCCTCCGGATTCACTTTATCTAGGTCAAAATCCACTAGATAAAGATCTCCCTTCAACATTCCCTTGAATGTGATGGATTTATCATCTCTTCTAAAGACGGTAACATTCTCGTCGGTAAACAAGCAATTATAGCCCAATTTGCACAATTGAGACACCGATAATAAATTGTAGCTTAAGGACTTGACGAGAAGAACATTAGAGAGAGATTGTTGAAGATGGTAATTTTAACTAGACCCATTACCTTGCCCTTACCATCATCTTCAAAGACAATATTGCCGTGATCTCCTTCATTCTTGTCAAGAGTTGCAAACATACTCCTCTCTCCCGTCATGTGGTTGGTACATCCGCTGTCAACAATCCAACTCAATCCACCGAAGGAGTATGCCTACAAAAGGAATCAAGCTTGGGATTTAGGTACCCAAACTTGTCTAAGTTTGGGTCCTTTAGCATTAGTCACAAGTGCCTTGGGCACCCACACACAAATCCTGTACTCCTCATAGCAATCACCAATGAAATAAGCAATCACTTTACCACGGTGATTCCTAGTAGTCTCATATGACCCATAGTACAGTTTTTCTGGTCATAGCCTCCTACCATTTGGGTCAGAGCCTCCTACCAGACCTCTCGGTCTGCCTGGAAGAGCTGGTCGGAACCTTTGACCCATTTGGTCGGAACCTCCGACCGGCCTTCTCGGCCTAGCCGAGAGGCTGGGTCGGAACCTCTGGCCACTACAGTCGGAGCTTCCGGCCCCCAGACTGACCGAGAAACTTTTTACTTCCTTGGCTTGTGATGAACATCCTTCTTTCACGAACTTCAAGCATTGCTTCTCATTGACCATGGTCCTTCTGGATGGCCTACTTTCATGAGGAGAGAAGCCAAGACCATGACCGTTCTTGTCGGAGTGGGTAGTGAGGGTTTTATAGAGGACATCCTTGGATTGGAATGTTTTCAAACATCCAAAGTTCACCAAGGTACCCAATCGCTCATTCTCCTTTTTAAGTGCCTCCAAAGCTTCAAGGTTAGTAGCATATGCATCCAAATCATAATTATAGCATTCTGCATAACTGTTGCTTGTGGAGGCATTGGAGATCTTGGTGGCCTCATTGGAGGTAGAAGTGCTATTCCAAAGAGTGTCAAATTGCACTTCAAAAGCCTTGTGATTTTGATCCAATTTCACAAAGTTTTCTTGAAGTGTTTCATTCACACTCTTTAGGTTAGCCGTTGAGTCAATGACCAAAGAGAGCTCTTTGGTCAATTCCTCAATCCTCTCCTTCTCCTTAGTCAAGTTCTCCTCTAGGGTAAGATTTCTCTTCTTCTCAAGGATGAGCAAATCCTCTTGCTTTTCGAGGGACTTCTCTTTACCCTCCAATGCATTCATAAGCTTTACCAATTGTAACATTGCCGGCTTGCTAGAACCCTTGAGCATCTCATCCATATCATCCTCACTTTCATCATCACTAAGATCATCATCATCAATTTGAGAAGATTTGGATGGGGAGGTTACCTTTCGCCCTTGTGCCATAAGGCAAGTGGGCTCATAATGGTTGTCATCGCTCAAGTTGTCAAAGAAACGCTCCTCGAACGCCGACGATGACTTGATAGCAATTGTGGCAACCCCTTCTTCATCGCCTTCTTCCTTGTCGTCAACCTCATCATTGGAGAACCACTTTTCTCCAATGTGAGCATGCCCGATCTTCTTTTTGACTACCTTGGACTTGCCACCCTTGTTCTTAAGCTTGGGGCAATCGGCGATGAAATAGCCATACTCCTTGCATTCATAGCATGCCTGCTTGGATTGTCTCCTTCTTTTGTCATCCTGCTTCTTGTCCTTACCGAAGCCGCTTCGACGAAGGAAGTGCTTGAACTTCCTCACCACAAGAGCAAAGTCTTCATCTTCACCCTCGGAGTCACTTGAGGCTTGCTCCTTCTTGGCCTTTAAAGCAACTTCTTTGTTCTTGGTGATTGCGGCATTTTTGGCAAGTTGCTTGACCTCTTTGGCTTCCTCTTCGAGTAGCTCATGTGAGATGATTCTCGAGAGAATGTTGCTTGGGGTGAGTCTCTTGAAGTTCTTCATCTCCCGGATGAGGGTTACCAAGGTGGGATTTCTTAGGGCGATAGCACGGAGAAGCCTCTTGACCACCATATGATCGGTCATATCTTCACTACCAAGACCACGGATCTTGTTGACAATGACCATCATGTGATCATACATCTCTTGTGGCGTCCCGTCGTCTTCCATCACAAACCACCCAAGTTGCCCCTCAAGCAACTCGATCTTGGATTCTCGCACGCTGAGGGATCCTTCATGCGCCAATTGAAGCGTATCCCAAATCTTCTTGGCCTCCTCAAGTTGGTCCACCTTGTTGAATTCCTCGGGGCTAAAGGAGTTGAGGATGACGCTTGCAGCTTGAGCATTGCGGTAGATGAGACCCTCTTGAGCCGGTGTAGGTTCCTCTCCTTCCCCCGGAGCATCCGTCACACTTGTGCACACAATTTTCCAAACACTTGGATGCAAGGAGACTAGATGCAATTTCATCTTGTGCTTCCACGCGCTATAGAAGGTCCCATCAAAATGGGGAGTGCATCCGGAAGGCACGGAGATGAATTGCCGAGGGCGAGGAATAAACTTGTTGTAATCAAAGTCAAAAGCAACTCTCTTCCTTACACCCGACTTGCTAGTCGAGCCATCTCCGTCTTCTTGAACTCCGGTAGAATCAACCACCTTCTCGGTCGACATCCTCGGATCAACTCCAAGCGGTTAAGCTTCTTAGGAGTTTAGGCTCTGATACCAATTGAAAGCCCATTGATGTCGCCTAGAGGGGGTGAATAGGCGTTCCTGAAAAATTCTCCAAATGCAGCGGTAAAATTCAGGTAAGAACCTCCGACCAAAATGGTAGGAGGCTCCGACCAGCTCTCTCGGGCTGGCCGAGAGGGCTGGTCGGAGGTTCCGGCCAAGAACACTAGAGGTTCCGACCCTGGTGTTCTGACTCTATCAAGACACCTCAATACTGGATAAATTGACAGAGATCAAGTGTGGTGCACGTAATAGGGTAGGAGATAAATGCAGGCAAGTGAAGAGACAAAATAAGGCAATAACGAGAAAGCACAATAAAGACACAAATATTTTTCCCAAAGTTCAGATCACAAAGATCCTACGTCTCTGTTGAGAAGCTCCAAAGAGCAGAGTCTTGATCGACCCCTTGCCTCACCAAGCGACCACAAAGATCAACTTGGTATCCACTAGAATTTACCTCTTTTCCTTGTGGAGGCGAGGTTAAACTTCACAAACTTTTCCGGGACAATCCACATCTCGAGAAAGCTCGCGAGAGACGTCTAACCGTCTAGGAGGTTTCACTCCAAGAGAAATAAGCTCCAAGCAGCCAATCCGCGTCCTCCTCAAGTGCACAAGATCCTCCTAGCCTTCTCTCAACAAAACTCACTCAATTTCCCACTAGATCCTCACAAGAATCACAAAGAAGACACTAGAACTAGTTGGGAGAGCTCAAAGGACCTTAGGAGAGACTAGGAGACAATGAAATAGAAGTGGAATAGCCAACCAATGGCTAGAAACAAAGTTTGGGCTTTATAGGCATTGGCATACGTCACTTAGCCGTTACTCACAGATTTTGGCCAGGAGGTACCGACCCCAGGGGTAGGAACCTCCGGCTGTTAACGCCAAAATTTGGTATGACTCTGTATTAGATTCGGTTAAGTGGAAAATTACAGTTAATTAATGGGAGTTGATCCAGAAGGGGCCGAATCCAGGAAGAAGCCATGAAGACCATAGTATGGCAGTTAATTATTGATTAGGCAAGGATTAATATTTTATCTTTAAGAAACCTGACCTCGTGTCCGGTCGGGTCCTGTTAGTGTTTCCTTTTATGTTTAGGAAATCTTGTACCGTGTCCAATAAGGACTCATATCAACTCGGGGTATAAATATGTATGCCCGGGTGCTTTGTAATCTATCTACATCAACCAGATCAATATAATCTCGGCGCATCGCCACCCCTTCGACGGGTTCTTGCTTCTCGAGCTGGGCTGCATCGGTTAAGTTCGACCTCCTGCGAGAGGGTAAGTCTCGTCACCCCGGACACCGCATCGGCTAGGACTTCCTCGGTTAAGTCCGATATTCTAGTCGGTTTATGGTGTACGGCTTACCATTATATATCTATTTTATCTATGGCTGTATCAGTTTAGTTTGACCTCATAGATTGATTAGGTATATCACATCACACGTTCACAGATCGTATCGGTTTACTGGGTGTAACTTATCGACAGTTTGTGTTGCATCGGTTAGGTCCAACCTACTAAACTGCCATCGATAAGTTACTCCTGCTAGGTTGATATTTTCTGTGCAAGTGTTTTATCGGAATGTATAGCCGATAAGCTACCATGGTTCATCACGATCACATTAAATCTATCGGCCTATCGAGGTCTTGTTATTGTCACCAGTCTGTGCTGCAACGGTTGGGTCTGATCTACTAGACTGGTAATAATAACTTTATTCTTAATAAGCCGACGGGTTTTATGTGATGTTTTATCGGAGTGCTTAGCCGATAAGTTATCTTCATATCCAGCCGATTTGTCACAAACATTTAGAAAATCGCTGCTAATCCTGGTGCGGGCATGAGTGAGAACCCGAGCATGAACATCAAGCAAGTACCCGGGCACGAACACAGGCGAGGACCCGGGCACAGGCATGACATCAGGTAAGGACCCGGGCACGAGCACGGGCAAGGTCCCAGGCACGGGCACGGATAACAGGCGAAGAATCCGGGCGCGGACGCGAGCAAGGGCCCGGGCACGGGTGCGGGCAGCATCTTTGTGGCGACACTAGTAATTTTAATCACAATCGGCTGGAGTTCATTCAATCTATTTATTTACGCATGCTGCTTATTTATTTTATCAATTTACAGCTGATTTTTGAGTATCCCTTCGATGATCGGCTAGTTTAATATTTGTTTACTATTATGCTACTGCTCATGCCATCATCGGCTTCCAGTCAGTGTATAAGTGCTACAGTTCATATCGGCTATCGGCCGATGAGACGAGTCAAGATCGGCTTCCAGCCGATTGGCTCATTGATCTAATATTTTCCATCTCCTTGTCAATTACATGGTCAAATTGACTGGCACGCCTACGAATCTCAAGATTTTAGGACCTGCACTGGAGTGAAGCAAATCTCCCAGGCCTTCGCGTGTCTCCCAGATGCCGAACGGCCCCCGGTGGGTTTTCGGCGTCAACACCGGCCAACACTTAGTCTCTGGCCAAAAGAGCTGGTCGGAGCCTCTGACCCCAGGGGTAGGAACCTCCGACCCTGACATTAAAACTAGCCCATCCTAAGTGTATGTGTTGTGCCAAAGTGATGAACTCTCAGCTATTTGGATCTTAAGCACTTGAGTGGTCTTAGAACACTGTTTGTAACCCCTCTTGATAGTACGGTTTTTCTACGACTCAAAAGAAAATTTAAAAGAATTTAAAATAAACTCCAAGTCGCTTCGTCGTTTTGCATCATGTTTTTGTGGGGGTCTCCATGCACCACACCAAGCAACCTGGGACTAATTCTTCGCACAATTCTCGATAAAATCATTAGTCCCTTTACCGCTTTGTCATTAATCCACCAAAACCCACTTAGGGGTTAGATGCACTTTCAGCGGCGTCTTGGATTGGCCGGAATGGCGATGATGTCACGGCGGCGGTCCAGCGGAGCAAAGAGCAAGGACGGTGGCAGCATGGCGGCTTCGACCAGCAAACCTAGGGCCATGTAGCACAAAAATGGAATGATTAGAAGGTCATGATCATGTTCCCGTGGCCGGGGAAGGACGGCGCTCACCGAAGATAATTCGGCTCCAATAGAACACTGCTGGCGATGGGGAAGAAGGCTCTGTCTCCAGCGACTCCGAGGGGCTTTCTTTAGTTTTCTCGGTGGGAACGTGAGGAGCAAGGGGAGAAGAGATGGCTGGCACGGTCTGGAGTGAAATGGTCGAGGATTCTTAGAGATGAAGCTAGGCTAGTTGATCTATGGGCAGAGGGAGTGAAAGGAAGAAGGGGAAGACACGTCTGCTGTGCTTGCTGAGGTGTGTCCATTGGTACAGTGGCCTTGGTGGGTCCCACTCTGCAAGAAATATTTTTTCACACATTTTCGGCTAGGTTTAGACACTAAATGGTGGGTCCATGTAGTGGAGTCCTAGGAAGAAAAGAGGAGGATGGGTAGGAAATCTTGGTGAAACACACTGTCCCAAGAAGTGCTGAGGCTTACAAGTGGGCTAGGGGTCTTCTAGGGTCCACATGGAAGTGAAAGATGGGAGAGAAGTCCTCTAGAAGCCAAAGTCCTGCTAGCTGTCAAACATGCAATCTTCACACTAGTGTTTTACCAAGTTACCAAGGGTTATTACTTTGGGAAAAATTACTGGAGGTAGAGGAGGATGTGCTTTATCTACCGACCAAATTGCATGGTTAGAAGTGATCTGGTTAATCTTTGGTGAAATTGTTAAGTAGGCATGGTGAACCTGTTTTTCTGCAGTCCATTTTATTACCTAGGACTTGGTACTTATCATTTTATGTGTTTTCTTTGAGAATTAAATTAGACCAAATTTTCTGGTTGTAGGGTTCACTTTAATACACCTTTTGGTAGAAGGGCACTGCAAGAATAGTATTTATTTTATTTGGTGAAAAAAAGAACTAAACACGTTATTTAACTAGTTTTCCTAGTTTTGATGATTTGGAGGATTTGATTGAAGCACTTATTGAAGTGATAAAATCATGTAAAATTTACAGTAGATTAATTGTGTGTATAGCACTCATAGGAATTTTTCCATGACTTTAGGTTAAACCAATTATCTCTAGAAATTTCTTAGATTATACAATTGCATATGCATCCTATTATGGAAATGCATTTTAAGATCCAAAAACAATCAAGAGAAAGAATGCACATGAAATGATAATGATTTTATTTATCTCCATGTTTTTATGTCATGACTTTTATCTATACATTCCTAGGCATTTTACATTTTTCTATTTGGTAAATTGACTCCTAAGATTTCCTTGCGAGGAACCCCAAAGCACTTTTAACTTAATCGAAATTCCTTATGCATAATTGTATGAATTACTTCCATTTTTATTTAACCCAAAAGGTTTATAAAGATTTGTGGTATGGATTCCTAAGCCGTATTTTGTAGTCTTTTATATTCTCATACCTTGACCTAGGGTGAGTTTTAGCTTGAAATTTAACTATAGAAGTTTTTAACAAAACCCCCTTTTTTTCTAACTGTAGTTAATTTACCTCTTATTCCAATGCCATGTAGAAAATCTTGTAAGATTTTAACTTCAATGGCTTTTTGATAAATTGTTACGGTCAAATTTACAAAATCCGAAATTTGGGTATGTTACAGATTAGTAATTAAACTATACTATTTTCCAATGATTTTAAATGCAAATGTTTTAAATGTTGTTTATGCAAACGAGCCATACTATGCCTTTTCTTTGGAAATCCTGTTGCATATTTTGTATTCCATGTGTGGCTTGTTGAATACGGTGGGTGGTACTTAGTCTTACAATATTACAATAATCAGAGTGAAGCTTTGCGAGTAGGAGAAGTTTGGTGTTTGGCTTATACCCCATTTGAGCTGCCTGTGGCTTGGTGTTGCTGCTTCGCTAGTTGCCGTTCCGCTGTAGTTTTCTTCTATGTGAGGACTAAGTGCCTCTTTTGTAAGTATTTATCGTTATTATGTTTTGGTTATGTTTATAAAATTGTTGATTTGTGTACCTCAGCTATTTCTTGGACGAGGAGTTATTGCACAAATTAGCTTTGGAAATTCTGGTGAATTTTCAGGCGTGACAGTACTTAGTTTAACTCTATTTTTTTGTCAACAGAGATGTCAAATAAGGTGGTATTTCAGTTATTTCACGGGCAAGGGAATGATAGGTATGGTCCACAGGGTATAGATCTATCGGAGTTCAGTTCAACGGCTAAGGGCATTGATAGGCCTGAGAGAAGTTTTAGGTGAGTGTACAACTGGTTGATACGAGGCTTCCAAGTCGATCCCCAGATCAACGCAATAATCGTGTATGTTGTAGTGAGTCGTGCAGCCAAAGGTTTATTTTGGAAACTTATGCCGGTGGATTGCACTGTCACTTGGAGATGATACGTGGAGAATGCATTCTAACGTGGTTGGCCACTTGGCATGCTTGTATCGGAGTACGAGAAGAATAACACCGTTCCAATGGCCGTGCAAGATGATAAGGGTCCAAGTGTGATGGGAGGTGATGCCGGAACAACAGAGGAAATCTAAGGAGAGCACGAACAAGATAGGCAGCCAACAGGTGCAATGGACGAGGGAGAGATAATCGACACCATTGTTGAGAAAATGGATAGGGAAGATACTGATAACGAGCATATAGAGGATGATGAATCGTCCGATGAGGAGAATGTAATGTCTGCATAATAGACCAACGAGGACTTCTCCGGACTTGTTATCTCTAAGCGGAATCATATGCCATGGGAGTACAAGAAGAACGAGGTCATCCATGGGGCTAAGTATGCGTATGTCATACCCTAAAAATCGCTTTAATTAAAAATTGTTTTTGGTAAATCGAAATACAAGAATTCGCTAGAAAATTTTTGTTTGAGAAACATGTTCGAATAAAATTTTGAAATTTCCAATATTAAAAATCCCGAGTTTAAATCTTTAAATAAATACTTGGATACTTTTATATTCCAGGGGATTTTGTCAGAGTATTTTAAGCGTTTAAGTATTTATAATAACAAACTCTTTCTCTTTCGTGGTGGCATTTATTTCTAGTAAATTCTCCACAATTTAATAAACTCTCTGAAATTTTCTCGGAATTTTCGGAGCTCTAGAATTAATTTTAATGGGACAAAGATCATTTCTATAATTAGATAAATCTATAATAAAATCCCCGTCTTTTTCCCTGTTCGGGTCGATCCGGTTCAGTCCTTTGAAGTCTTCCCGTTCATCGTGAACTCTGACTCCCTTTTCTTCTAGGGTTTCGTGTCGCTCCCGGAACCCTAAAACCTCCTCGACGTTCCGATTCTCAAAATATACCGATATTTCAAGCGATCGAATGTTTCTTAAACTATTTCCCCCCGTTCTCGACTCCCAAAATATTCCCCATATTTTGGAAGTTCATTTATTCCGTATCCCGAACTCCATGAAATATATTCCTCGAATATCCTAATTTTTCAATCGACGCAAAATACCTTTCATTTTTTCCCAAGTTACTGATTCCGTAAATATTCCCAATTTTTCCTGATTTCGAAATATTCCTGCTAACTCCTTACAATATTCTAGAAATTCCCAAAATATTCTTATTCATGGAGGGTTCCAAAAATTCCGTTGAATCTCCTTGATTCCAAAGAAATATTTCGATTTCCAAAAGTGTTTCGACGTTTTTGATTTTCCATATATATATATATATATATATATTCCGAACAATTTTCCAATTTCCAATAGTCCCAATACTTCTTGAAATTCTAAAATTCAAATTCCAAATTTAGAAAATTTTCTGAAAAACCCCCTCCATTTCTTTCTTTTTCTTTCTCTCTCTTTTCTCTTTTCCCTTTCTTTCTCTTTTTTCTCCTCTCCTTTATTCCCTCTCCTGTTCATCTTCTTCCCCAGGCTCCTTCCCTCTCTCTGTTTCTCCCGATGGAGCCAGGGGCCCGGCCCGGCTGGCCGCCCTAGGCTGTGCCCCCCTTGGCTGCGCTCCTCTCCGGGCTCGGCCCACGCCGCCCCGGCCCCGGCCGCGCCGCCATGCTCCCACGCCTCCCCGGACCCAGTGCCCTCCACCTCCCGTCTCCTTCTCCCCCACTTCCCCAAGAAGTGGCGCTGAATCGCGCCCATGTCGTCGTGACGACCGCGCCCACTCCCGCTCCAAATCCGCCTCCCCATGCCCATAAATAGCTCTCCCGAGATCCCCTCTCTCGTTTCCCCCGCTCACCCAAGCTCGCCGCGCCCCCAAACGCCCTCTCCACCACGCTCCGCCGCCGCCTGCCGTTGTCTCCGGCTGCCCTTTGCCCCCGCTCGAGCCGCCCTAACAGCGTCACCCCACGCCCGTCACCGCGTTGCAGCCCCGCCGTCGTCGCACCGTCGCCTGCCTCTGCCGCCGCCCAGCTTAGCGTCCTGCGTCGCCGTCCCCTCCGGCTGCCCAGCGCGCCATCCCAAGGCAGAGCGCCGCCGCCCTACTGCCGATCGCTGCGTTGCCAACATCGTCATCATCCTCTGCGCCTCTCGTCGCCGCCTGCCATCACTGGTCTGCCATCTACGCCGTCGTTCGTCACCGTCGGCCAGGGCCGCCATGTCGAAACAGGTCATCGTTGCCATCTTCACCGCCGCCTCGGCCTGTTTCTCCCATGCACACGCGCCGTGTGTCGCCTCCTCCCGCCCGTATATCGCCTGTAGCGCCGCCGCCACTCCTGCTGTTGCTTGCAGCGCCGCCTCATCCCACCCCTGCTCTGCTCCCCATCTGCTGCCGCCACTGCCCACACTTCAACGCCGTTCGGTCATCGGCCGTCGCTGGAAGGCCTCAAGCCGCCGTCGGCGTCGTCGATTTCGCTAGCCGCTGGTGAGCCCGACCACCGTCACTGCCGACTCCTTCCCTTTTCCCCTCCTCTCTGTAGTCGTAACCCATTTCCCCTTTGGCGCATCGTCAGTGTGCCGTCAACGCCGTCGCTGATCTGTGTCCATGTCACCCATCTGCCTTCGCCGGTGCGCCACTGTCGTCCGTTGTCATCCACCACGTTGCGGTTGATCGCCGTCGTTGCCACCCCGCTGATCGGTCATCGCCGTCGCCTAGTTGTTTTTTCCCCGTGTTGCCGCTTGTGGCTAATGGTCCCCGATGTCGTGCTGCTGTCAAACGTCATCCTAGCGCCACCGTCCTCTGCCGCTTAGTGCCGTCATCTGCCAAACGCCGGGGCTGAACCTCTCTACGTGCTGCGACGACAGGAGTTGGACGCGTGTCACCGTCGTGCGGGCCACCTCCTATGTCTCCTTCCTCCACGACCGATATATGGACCCACTCTAATCCAATCCCGTCCGTAGAATTCTCAAAAACTCAATCGTAGCCATCCAAGACACATAAAATCTCAGTCCGATCCTGACCAAAGGATTTCTCCAAGATTCACCCTACCCGTCGGATCGTCTTGACCCAATCTGCCTGAGTTACTAGATCCACATAAAATGCCAAACCAATCTCGGCCGTTTAAATCCATCCAGATCGAATCCTTGCTGTTGACTCTTTTTAATCCGTCAGTGCCCTATCAGCCCTAATCCAATCCACCACTCCAGCTATTCCTCGAAATTGTGAGCCATGACAGTGCCATTCTTTCTCCAGTGCCAAAAATAATTCTTTTAATTTAATTCTAAGAGAATATTCTAGAGAATATTCTTTTCCAATTCTTTTCGGATTTATTCTGAATTCCAACTTCCGGAAGCCATATCTTTTCTGTCCGAACTCCGATTCGACCCGTTCTTCTTCCTAAATTCATCTAAAATTATAATCTACTTGTTTATGTACTTTTTATGTACTATTTATTTGAGTTTCTTAGGGTTTTTCCTTGTTTTGCATGTAGTCTACCGTAATAGCTGTTTCGAAGGACCGCGGAGTCTACGGAAGAGTTCGGAAGGGCAATCGAAGGCGTTTGGTCACAAGGCAAGTCACACATTCATCCTTGAGCATGTTGAACCTACTTTGTGAAACATTTTATGATTTATAAATAAATTGCATGTTTTGCCAATTACATGGAATATGAGACAACCTATCCGTTTGCTTGAGACCCTGTTTATTTGTTATCCATTCATTGATAACTTTGGGTGATAATCTGCCTAGCTTATGTCTCATTGGATGACTTGGCTAGAGATAGGACCTGCTTAGCCATGCTTGGTATCACTAGATCACTGAAGGGATAATCAAATTATTTCTATATTTGGTAACCTGATGAGCCGCGTGCTCGAGATGTTTAACCATGGTGATTGGTCGTAACTAATCAACTAAAATGTGATCTAATGGTGGGCTGTGGATGTATGGTTTTGCTGGTCACATCTATGGCAGTTAAGGACCGGTTTGCAGGAACCACTTGAGCAGATTTCCATACAACCACAAGCCAGCGTGGGCAACAGCTGGGCTTGTAGCGTCTCTTCTACCTCTCCTAGGCACCGATGGTGAGGATGGGCGTGATGGAGTTGGGTCGGCCCGGGGTAGGGTTGATTGGCTTCCAGATCCATTGTGGTGCAACGGGGGTAGCCTGGCCGATGTGGGGTATCCTGGCAGCAGGTGCAACCTCAGCGTGGTGTGGATGGTTAGGGAGAGGTTACGTGAATGGTCCTGTCACGGCCCCTTTACCGTGGGTTACAGGCACATGGGGACATGTGCGGGGCTGTGTCTTGTGGGTAAAGTTGTACACCTCTAATCAGAGTAAATCTATTTAAATAGCCGTGCCCGCGATTATGGGCGATTGGTCAAGACTCACCGTGATTAGGCTCACCCTTAATTAACTTGACTTAATGGAACTGGTATAGTTCAGGTGGATGGTTTGGGCCTGATCAACGTGGTGTAGCATTGTTCAGTGATGGATTAATACTTATTAAAATAACAATTATTTTACTTGTTTTATAACTACCACTGTTTACAACTGCTTTTATGCAAATGAGCCACCAGCCTCCCTTTGAAATCCCGTGCACAAATGCATCATTGGTGTGGCTTACTGAGTATGGTGGGTGGTACTCAGTCTTGCTATAATCCCCCCTTTCAAAAGTGAAGACCGTTCGTGTCGAAGTTGAGTTTAGAAGACCTTGGCTTATACCCCAGTTAAGCTTGCCTGTGGTGTGGAGCTGAAGACACGCTAGTTTCGCCTTTCCGCTGCTGTTTTCTTCCGTGTGAGGACTAAGTGCCTCTGCTGTAAGTATTTACGCTTTATTTACGTTTGGATCTGCTTATTGATTTGTCATTTTGTGTACCCTGGCTTGATTCCTAGACAGGGATTTTAATACACAAAATAGTCTAGAAATTGGCTAAATTTCTGGGCGTGACAGCGTACATAGAGAATTTGAAGGAGACAGTGAAACAATGGTGTGGAGGCCATGGGCCCCGGGTGCCTCATCACAAGCATATGGGCCACTCGGATAGAGGATGGGCCTAGCCTTGTAATTAGAGATATGATAGAACCCAGCAAACTTTGCCTTGTACGATAAGGAATATATAGTCCTAGTCGGATAGGTTATATCTCTAAAAGGAGATCCCTTGGATGTAATCCAGCTGGGACTCTTACCTTGTACCCTGTCCCCTAATATATAAGGGGAGGCAGGGCGCCCCCTAAGGGCATACAGAGATTCACCAGAATCATACTTCCTCAAAGAAATACACCACAACTGGACGTAGGGTATTACCTCATATCGAGGGCCTAAACCAGTATAAACCTCCCTGTGTTCCTTTGTAATCCACCAAGTTTCGATCTGCTGAGTAGCCCTATAATCATATTGCCGGTGTAAAACATCGACAGTTGGCACGCTAGGTAGGGGCTTCAGCGAGATCAACCTCAAGCTCGATGGATTCACATCTGGAGTCGATGGCAGTGGATTCTCCCCTGGAGACACGATTACATTCGGAAGCCTCGACTTCGTCGCCGACCAGCTCGGCAACCTTACCTTGGCCGACTTGGACCAGATCCAATCGGCCGAGGAACCGGCTGACTCCGCGCCAGTCGGCTCACACGACGCTGCAATGACCCTCGTCGATTTGCTGCGGCAATCTACCACTTGCCTAGGTCTCGGAACAACTCTCCCCTTCGGTGTTCGACTTGGACTCGGCCTCGAGCCAGCCGGGATCAGGCTAGGAAGAAGGGAGATCGTCAATCTCCCGTGCAAACTCGGCATCGCCACGGACATCTACAATCTACATCTGACGCGGCAAACCCGATCCCCTACGGTTCAATTTGGACGCGGCCCAGAGCCACCCGAGATTGGATCTAGGGAGGTGGGGGTCGTGATCACACCGATCAATTACTCAGATTCCGACTCTAAGTCAGATAGTAGTCTGAACAACAGTTCGGACAGCAGTTTGGCAAGCCTTTTCCTGCCCCGCGAAGTCTTCATGGCGTCCAAGGACGGCACTCCCCCTCAAGAGGCACGCCGACTACGCGAGCAGCAAGATGAGGAGGCCCGCCGACTGCGACAATAACAACAGGAGGAAGAAGCAAGATGCCTACACGTCCGCAACGATGATCTGCGCAGGGCCGGGCGGATTACACAACGACAAATCCTCCAAACCCGAGTCAGCGACCATGACGTCTTTGTTACACCTCAACAAAACTTCGTAGCCGCCGCAACCCTGCTAGACACACTCTAGTTCGGGCCTGATCACCAGGCCGTCTCGACGATAGCAAGGATAAAAGCCATGATCACCGTTGTTGCATGCCAACAGCGCCAACAGTCGGGCAATACCCTCACACCGACCAGTCAGTCGGCTTCCCTAACGGCCATCTCATCCGCCTCAAAGCGACGCCGAGCGGCCGGCTCTAGTCAGTTGCACACGGAGTCACGCCAAACGTCACTTGGCAACCCTAACAACAACCGGCGGTGTTGAAGCGACCGTCGGCACAATCAGGATCTCCGAGGCCAACTACAGCGTGACCTTCGGCAGGACATCAACTCTCGGCGCCGCGAATGAAAGGAAGACGAGCAACGCCGACTGGAAGATGAGAATGAGTGCTTCGGCCTCCACCATGAGCGGTTTCACCGCCGTATTCGGAGTCGGAGCCCTCATGAAGATGAAGGAGTACCGGCCTTCACCTACGAGCTACAACAAGTCGACTGGCCGTCAGGTTTCAAGCCTACAGGCATCAAAAAGTATGACAGCTAAACCAATTCCGAGTCCTGGCTCACGGTCTACACTCTGGCAATCCAAGCAGCCGGAGGAGATCACAAAGCCATGGCTAACTACCTCCCAGTTGCTCTAGCCGACTCAGCGAGAACATGGCTAACAAGACTTCCTAAGAGATCAATCGGCTCCTGGGGATAACTCCGGGAACGCTTCATCGCCAACTTTCAGGGAACATACGAGAGGCCATCTTCCGAGTACGACCTATATCAGTTGCATCACAGGAAGAACGAGTCTCTTCGTGACTTCATCAAGAGGTTTTCTGAGAAGAAGAACTCAATCCTAAAGATCAAGGACGAGGTCGTCATCGCCGCCTTTCGAAAAGGAGTCAAAGACGCCTCGTTCATTGCTAAATTCACTCGGAAGCCTCTCGGCTCTGTCAAGGCTCTATTCGACATGGCGAACAAATACGTCGACTTTGCCAACGCTGTTGCTGAGGCCCTCGATGACAAAAAGGCATCCTGACAGAAGAAACGGAAGGACACCGATGACGTGGCCCCAACTAAGGTTGGGAACCGCAAACACAAGTCAGACGGCTTCATTGTTGCAGTCGGTCACAGCCGTCTTCGACCTTCAACAATTGGAGATTATCAGAACAACAAGTGACATGCTCGAGGGCTCAAAAGCTCAAATGCAAGGATGGCATCCCCACTCCCAAATACCGAACAGCTAAGTCGCTTTCTGATACATATTTCCTCACTTGGCTTTGTCAATGCCGCAGCCGCTGACACCTAATAGGTGTACAAGCTGCACATTATTTTCTGTTTTTTTCCTTAATGATTGCAAGAGTACTCGAGTAGCATAAATTCCGATCCGTGAAACTTTGCTCCATGAAAGACGAACTCAAGTCACCTAAAACGCGTGTATGGGAAAGAGCCATAAGCCAACTCCCGACGCTAGGGGGCTATGACTAGTCGGGCAGAGTGCTTAAACGTAAGGGGTCAACTACTCAGGGAAATTAATATCAAAAAGAGGAAGAACATGTATTTACATATATTGTAAAATACATAAAATTTCTTCGGGTGATTGTTTTTATCATTAGATACTACTCATCCGATGTGTTTATAATGCAGGGCCAGTTCTGGATACACGTGACAGGAACTCGAGGCTACGAGCCTATCTCCTACGCTCGGGGACTGGACTAATCTGCCAAGAATCACTCGGAATGCTCCATGAGGGCAACTAACCGAGTACTTGCACCAATCGGGACGTCATCTTCTCTGGGTACGCTCCATATGTGGGCTAGTAACTGACCTCCGGCGCCAGTCGGGGCTCGGGTACCACTTGGCTGGGTGAGGTACGCCCCATGAGGGCTGCCAGCCGAATCCTACGCTAATGCTAGTTTTGGGTACCTTATTCGGTCACAACTCTACTGGGTAAAGTACGTCCCATAAGGGTCGCCAGCCGAATTCTTCGGCGAGGTTCGGGTACTTTATTTAGTTAATAACCGACCTCCGGCACCAGTCGGAGCTTGGGTATCACTTTGTTGGATAGGGTACGCCCCATGAGGGTTGCCAGCCGAATCCTATGCTAATGCGAGGTTCGGGTACCTTATTCGGCTATAATTTTGTCAAGTCAGGTATGCCCCAAGAGGGTCGCCAGCCGAATCCTGCGCTAGCGTAGCATGCGGGTACCTATCTGGCAAAAACATGGCAACAAGCCACTACTGGAGCTTTCAGTTGGGAGCAGTATTAAACCCGGAATCTACGGAGGTGCTTATTATTATTCAAGACTGGAAGACCCCAATCCTTTGATTACAACGAAGCCGAGCAAATCAAGCGATGGAGCAAAACCCTTATCATAGTCAGAGAAGACCTATATCGTCAAAATGCATCCGGAGTTCTCATGCACTACGTCATACCTGAGGAGGGCAAGCAGATCCTGCAATATACCTACTCGGGCGTCTGTGGTGACCATACTGCATCCAGAACGTAAGTCGGAAAGGCTCGCAGACAAGAATTCTTCTAGCTGATTGAGGTTACCAACACTGGAGTACTCATCCTGACATACGAGGGATAATACTTTTATAGAGTCTGTACCGATAAGTGGGCTTGGGTCTGCAAATTCGGTACTGGGCCACCAAGATATGAGTTTCTACAGTAGCATGCTCGATTTGGGCCGCTCACTGGCTGTGTTAAAATCATGTTGCTGGTGCTACCAACAGGAACCGATGAGATAAACAGATATGCTTCATGAAGGCCTAATTGCTGAACACATGTGTTCGGGTATCTGTCTTATCCACCAAGTATTGAAGATATATCCTTATAAGGGTCACAAGCTGGTCTTCATCAAAATTGGGGACGCAGGTATCTCTCAAGTACACCTGACTACATAATGGATTAAATTTCATAAAGTGGTACTGGGCCTACATGCTTGGCCAACAGTTGCCATGAGCAAATCTCTTTCCAGCCGACATGACGCTGAGGAGTCTAACTTCCGAGTAGTGCACTACTCGGGAGAGACTATAAATATTCTTTCCAGCTGATATGACGCTGAGGAGTCTAACTTCCGAGTGGGACGTCACTCGGGAAAGACTATAAACACCTTTTCCAGCTGACATAAAGCTGAAGAGTCTCATATACGAGTGGCATGCTACTCGGCAAAGACTATAAATTATTTCCGGTTGACATGATACCGAAGAGTCTTATATATCAGTAGTATACTACTCGGGAAAGATTACAAGGTTAAAGATCTTTGAGTTTATGTTTAATTGTTTTCACAATTAAGCACAAAGTTGGGGGCTACACCTAATAGATGCGCCTATTCAGCGCATACTATTCATACATCTGCATGGAGTCCTTCATAGCCTCGCTGCCAGCTGACATGTAGCAGGACTCGGGAAGAAGAAGCACTCGGACAAAGAGTACTCGGGAGCAATGCACTCAAGCTATCTTCACCATGGAGGATGAGCATTCGGCATCAGCTGTGACTCAACTATGAAGGTCTCAGGGGCTGCTGTGGAGGCCATGGGCCCTAGGTACCTCATCACAAGCATATGGGCCGCTCGGATAGAGAATGGACCTAGCCTTGTAATTAGAGATATGATAGAACCTGGTAGACTTTGTCTTGTAGGATAAGGAATATACAGTCCTAGTCGGGTAGGTTATATCTCTAAAAGAAGATCCCTTGGCTGTAATCCAGCCGGGACTCTTACCTTGTACCCCTGTCCCCCAGTATATAAGGGGAGGCAGGGCGCCCCCTAAGGGCATACAGAGATTCACCAGAATCATACTTACTCAAAGGAATACACCACAACTGGACGTAGGATATTATCTCACATCGAGGGCCTGAACCAGTATAAACCTCCCTGTGTTCCTTTGCAATCCACCGAGTTTTAATCTGCTGAGTAGCCCTATAATCATATTGCTAGTGTAAAACATCAACAAATGGGCGGTGTTACTTTAAAGAGAGTTCTGGGTCATGAAGTCAAGCAAGTCGGTGTATGAAGTAAAGTGCGTGAAGGATGGGTGTCCATGACGGGTGCACACATTCAAGAATAAATGAAAGGATTATTGGCAAGTGTCGATCGTGACCGAGCATTTTTGTCACTCACAGGGGACGCTGTGGGTCCGGTTGACGGGGCGCATAGATGGGCGGAGGACATCCCCCTTGGTTCTGTCACGTGCAACGCCTGCCTGGACTTGGTGCACCGGGTTCGCTCCCTTCTTACACTAGAGCGGCCCCTCGAAGGCGTGGCTGCTATAGTTCACTGTAAGTCGCGTATTTGTTAGATTTATATTTGTTCGAACTCTAAAGCATCAGTGGAACTAACAATATTCTTGGTTTATAGCCTGATCAACTCCACCGTGACGCCGATGACTACTCAGTGCGACTGAGCTTGGAGATGTACCTACTCTGTTCGGCTGGGTGATGTTCACCAGCATGATGGGGTACGTGGTGGACAAGGGACTGATCCACTACGCACGTGTGATCGCCGATGCCAAGGACAGCAGCGTACCTCAGTGGAGCTAGGGATCCGCTGTGCTCGCGGCGACGTATCATGGTCTTTGTGACGCGTGCACAAAGACTGATCCAGGAGTGCTTATCGCTAGTTGCCCTTTCCTTCTGCAGCTTTGGGCGGTCGAGTGGTTCGCGATAGGTCGACCTTTAATTGAGCACTCTCCCTATGAGGGCGGCCTAGGAGGCTTTATGGGTAGTCGGCCGAGGACCGTCCGACTATGGGGACAGTCTGGTGTCGCTGTGAGGTACGTGACGTGCAAATTCGAGGTTTATCACTTACGCGCAAACTCTGACGTGTTCTCCCTGTCCTATTTTGCAGCATCGTTATGCCCGTGCGCAGGTTAGGAGGGCCTACTCTAACTTCGTGATGGAGTTCGATCGTCTGCAGCCCAGCGACGTTGTCTAGGAGCCATACAGTACGCAGGCCATCGTGGCCCATGCATCGCTCGGACTCTTGGCTCTGTGCACGCGTGATCAGGCGTATTGGATGACGACAACGCCGATGATGTTCGACATCTTCATCGAGCCCTACTGTCCGCAACGCGTGATGCGATAGTTCGGCCTACATCAACACTTTCCTATGCCCGTGGAGCAGGTTGTCCCGCGCGATGTTCACCGGTTAGTACAATTGCAAACTTCGTTCATTATTATAACTTGTTTATGAAGTCTAATACACTTTCTACAACTAATTATACTCATAGGGGATAGGCAGCCGACATTGTGGGTTCCTCGTTTATAGAGGTACGTCGATGACTGGTTGTTGGCAACGGAGGAAGTCATCGACGAAATCTGGCCACACACAGAGGCCGCTTACCTAGTATACCTCAGGTGGTACTAGCCTCGCACCCGCACACATGTCATGTTCACTCCAACTGATCCGCGGCCACAAGTCGTCGCTTTGACAGACGCGTACCCTACACATCGAGACCAGGATTACTTTTGCGTGATGAGTCACATTCTCTTTGCACTTTGTTATTTCCTCTGTACGTGTCCATGATTCTAACACATATTTAATAACATTTAAAAAAGGCCGACGTTGCGTGCCAGGTTTAGGCTGATGTGGACGCAGCGTTCCGACGGTTGGACATTGGGATCGTGTTGAGTGTGGAGGAGCAGATGATGACTTTCGGCAGGATCCGTAGGTCGATGCACACAGTGATTCGTGCGCTCACTTGTCGTGCTGTTGACGCGGTTCCTCTCGTAGCTATACCTCAGCACCCTCCATAGGCCGCTGGAGCAGGAGTTCGCCCGCCTGCAGCAAGAGTCCACCAGTAGGGTTCCAGTTAGCTAGCTGGCCCCTTCAGAGGTAATTCCGTTATCCATCGGTTCATAGGATATTTCCTTCTACCATTGTGCACCGTTTTATATCAATATGCTTCCATGCAGCTTTCGCTACACCGTACCTCGATCCCTTGGAAGCTGGCACGTCCACGCAAGGAGTGTACTACGTATATCCACATGCGCAGTAGGGTATGAGCACTGCCCCCGGGGCTACTACAGGAGGTCTTTCAGGTTAGATGCACGGTGCAAAGTTTTCTTTTGCCTTGCAAAATTCCAGTTTGCAATGATCAACAAATTTTTCCACAGGGTTCCACTCTACACTGCTGGGGATGTTTGCTGGCGTTGGCTCCTCCGTGCAGGGCGCACACGGCAGTGGTTGGGCACATGATCCTTTCGAGGGCGAGGACTTGGAGGACACAGAGATCCATGAGGTACTAGGTTCCTCACAGCTCGGAGGAGCTCCACCACCACAGACACAGGAGCCGCCTACTGCCACACCCATGCACACGAGCCGCGCTGGTTGTGCCATACCACTAGACTAGCTCACCTACTCCTAGGGCCATGTGCGAGTGCAGAGTAAGAAAACGAAGAGAGCTAGAGGTTACGACTGGAGCCTGTAGTATGTTGTACCAGTAGTAGTTAACCTGTTGCACATATGTTCTATCTTTTATACGCCATATTGTATTCATCATATGCTTACTATGAAAACTTCTTTACTTCGTTCACGATCGTCGGTGCAACGATGTACTCCTTATGGTTTACGTTTTCGATGAAACCGATCAAAAACCGTAAATTTCCGAGTTTTGAGTTCACGACGAAAGTAGATTCCACGCGCGAAAACTGATCGAAAAAACTAACAATTACAATCACGACCGTTCGTGATTTTTTTTATTAATTCAACTGCCAAATGTCTATTAAATTGGTCAAACCGCCTTGTCAATGCTACAGATCGAAATCCATTACTCCATCGAGAATTTGAATCCAAAATAGTTTAATTTTACTCTGAGATTTAACCGAAATTTGACGAAAATAAGATCATGAACGGTCGCACCGGACGAGGGGTGGCCTTGCGGGTGGTGGCTTTTTGCAGGCGGCCCCCTAGCTAGGCAAAAACTGCCCTCTAGGAGGGCGGTTAGGGGGCCGCCTGCAAAACGGCTGACCACAGAGCCGCCTCTATTGCAGGTGCCCCCTTGGTCAGGTAAAAATCGCTCTCTCGGAGAGCAGCAAGGAGGCCGCCTGTAAAATGATGGCTCCTCAGTATTGTTTTTTTACAGGCGACACTCTAACCGCTCTCTGGGAGGGCAGCAAGAGGACCGTCTATAAAATGACAGACGGCCCTACGGCCGTCCAACAGCTACGGCCTAAAACGCACTCAGAGAGAAAGTTGAGGGTATAGATTTGTAAATTTTCAAAACTAAAATATACTTTTATAAGAAAATTCAAGGCGTTGGTGGCTGAGACAGAGAGACAGAGAGAGAGAGAGCGAGGCAGGCGATGGAGTGCGCGGCGAAGGGGATGGTGGAGGAGCCGTGCGGCGGCGGTGCCCAGCGGCGGTGCGGCGGCTGCGGGGCCGTCGCCTACTGCTGCCGCGCCCACCAGGTAGTGTGCCTAGCTTCTTCCCCCTCCCGCGCCGTTCAATTTGTGAAGATTCTAGCGAGGGTTTGGAACGAGTGGGCTACAGGAGTCGCGGCGATGCCACTACCAGGAAGGGACGCTTTTGGATTCTTGGGAGATTTGTAGCTTTGATGCTTTCATCGTTTTAGAATCGAACTTTTGGGAAGTAGTACGAGTTGGATGGATCGTGTTTGCTGTTTATCGTCAAAATGATTTAATGGGCGAGTTCAACACCATATGAATATTATAGGCAAGAAGGGACCTTAATTCTTGGATGCTTGTGATGACCTCTGTTTTAGATTAGAAAATTTTGGTTTCATACCACCGAATTGTAGCCCGTGAAGCCCACAAACGCACTGTGATAATGATCAGGATGGCATGTTAGACGTTGAGGGTAAAAGTTTTTAGTCTACTTTGCATTTTACGAGGAACATTTTTTGTAACATATATTCCCAATGTACTGTATAGCTATATATAATTTTGCGATTCCTTTTCAGACTATACATTGGAGCGTTCATCAAGAGGAATGTTCAAGGCTTGCAAAACAAATGAGGCGCATTGATTTGCTGAACCAATTCCCATTCACATTCTCTGTGGAACCTCTAGCTTCAGTAGTTGTTTTGTTCATCTCCCTTATTTTTGTGTTTGAAGTTGTGGATATCATGCTCTTTCTTTGATTTTAAGATTTTTCTTCTCTGTCCTAAAATTGATTCTACCTTGGCTTCCTGAAATGACTTGGTGCCACCTTAAATTACTGTTTATTGCTGCCTTAATTCCTGCTCCACACTTTACCCCTTGTGAACCTTGCTTTTAACTTTACCCCTTGTGAACCTTGCTTTTAACCCGTAGACTTAATAATTATGTAATTTTCTTTCGCACTTTTTTGTTAATACAGAATCGTACATTCCCTAAGTCAAGGTGCTTCTTTTTGGAATCGGTCAAACTTCACCGAAAAGGATTCTGGAAATCAGAATGCATATGTGGCCCAGAGATTACTTCCATCAAGGAATTAAGGTTTGCTTTTCCTGGAGATCCCATGATCCCAGCCAACTGGTGAATTATATATAACATATCAGCTTACTATTGCTATGATATGAGCCCATGTTTTGTGAAAGATTATATGTTTTGTTTACCCATCGCCATGATTATCTTTCTGGATGATTGACCTCTCTTTTCAATGTTATAGTCATTGTAGGGAAGGAAAATCCAATGATCTGTATACATGTTTTGAATATTTGGCATGCAATACTGGTTTAGAGAACCTTTTCTCCTTAAATTATTGGAAGTTATATGCATATTTTTCAAGGCCTTAACTGCAGCTTCATATTATCTGCTTAAGCTGATTTCCATCTGACCAATTATATTTGCGTTTTGAATTTAAACCTGAAAACTGGCTGCATATGTGTGCTTGCTTTGACTTCATTTGAATTGTGCACAGGGCACCTGCTTGTTTTCTGTATCAACTTCTTTAGCTATCATTTCAGCATTGCTGTTTGTTTTTGGTATGAACCTGAAGAATCCTGATTATTGGGCTCTTGGCTACATGCTGCTCTTCTTCATCTCATTAGGAATTGTAGTCTTACGCCATTTTGTTTTATGAGTGTAAATATATAAATGTCTGGCTGTCTGTTAAACAAACTTCTTGGCTTATTGGTTTTTTGCTAAGTTTAGTCTCAGCTAATCCCGTTTGCAATTTGTCATCTTTCTCTACATATTATACAGCATAACAACAGAATGGAATATAGGAAGCTCTCTCTGCCCATGTACAGGTATCTTTCTTATTGTAATGAGGGTGCTGACCGTATGTACTTCTCTTAAAACATATCCCTTTTTTCTTGTGAACAGAGCCTGAAAATCCTGTGCCCAAATCCCTGTCAAGTTGGGAAGACTACTACCAGTGGAGGTTGCTTCCTTTGCACTCACCTGTTGCTGTTTTGCTTCATTGGGTATGCAACTGCTCAACATGTCATGAGAAATATTGTTTTCACAGCAGTAGGGCATATTTTATTATCTTGTCAATCCAGACTAGTGGGTCTATTTTCATCTAAACATGTACACCAAGAAATAATCCTATTACAATTAAGTTATGCTATAAAAGGAGAAACTTGAAACAAGATTCAAGATTGGACTGTCAGCATCAATAACAAAGCAATAGGAATTTTGTTTTCTATCTGCTTTGTGCAATGTGGTCCTTAGATTTTATAACTTGACTTACTTCATAATATATCGATTAAGTTCATATTTTGCAAATACATCCAAGAATAGTGTATTGCCACTATATGCTATCTGCTGCTGCAAAAAGAAAATAAAAAGAACACGACTGTCGACTGTGCTTCCTCTATGTGGCACACATGTTCTTAAAACTAGTTATAGGCCTGTGCGTTGCAACGGTTATTATTCAGTTTAGTGGAAAGATTTGGGTCGAACAGGTTTTTTTTTTTTTTTGAGAAATCAGTTTTTTAGGCTGGACGGTTTTTTTGGAAGGGAAGAGGTTTTCACGTGGAAGTGGGGGATGGAGGGATGGGAGGAGGATGACTCCCTCTTTAAGTAGTAGAGATATTCAATGAAAGTCAATGACAGGTTTTGGCATTCACGTTGATTTGTTATGATAAATACCAATATTCAGCTTGTTCTACTATGATTTTAGTGATTTTTTATCATGTTTTCAGTGTTAGGTTCACATCATTAGATTTTCTTGGAGGACATTGACAAACAACCAAGTTGCCGAGAAAATGCTCATGTGTTTCTTTTAGTATACTGGTTGCTACATTTATAGCTCACATTTTGTGCTCTGTGGAGATCATGAATGCGCATTGCGCATGATTACTATGAAAGTTGTATAATTTTTTTGTACTAATATCTGATGATTGCTGTTATTTGACTAGTGTATTTATCACACTTTCAATTGCAGCCACTTACACTATACCATTGTGTTCAACTATCTCGCGTCCAAACCTCAAAATATGATGATCAAGACACTTTGTGCATTCACTATTTAGGTAAAATATATTGCACAGCTATCTACTCTGTTGAAGTACTTGTATACATACATAGGAAGACAGGTGTAGCCCGTTGGTCTTTGTTGCCATATTTTTGTTTTGGGATGAACTCGTTTTTTTAAGTGTTATGGCACTTGAACTCACCATTTTACAGAAATAAATGCTGCTTCTTTCTTAAAACAAGGATATGCCAGTTCTCCTGCATATTCTTTTAAAAAAGGGAAGCTGCTTAACAAACCAGTTCTCGGCTTTGCTTGTTGCGGTTGCGTTTGGTTGGCTATACATGGTTTTGGCTGGTACAAGGTTCAGGGTTGCTATTAGTCAATATATAAGCACAATTATCAGCCATTGACTAGTACACACTTGTCTAGTAAGCACTCTTGCATGCAGTTCTGGAAGTAACCTTGCCTGTCCATACTCACGTATTTTTAGATGGAATATTGCCTGTTGAGCTTCCTTACTCTGTTATTGTGAAGATTGCTTGAGACATTGACAGGTCTGTGCAGTGTCTCATGAGACAAGTTTTATCTGTCTTTGATGTAGAACAAAAGGAACCTAATTCAGCTGTTCTCCACTTCTCCTAGGAGCATGTGTTCATATTGTAGTTTGTATTTACTACTTAAATGCTTAAGAACGAGGATGATCATAAGCTTGTAACAAACCATATATTAATCATGTTATCCTTAACCATAATAATGTTGTCCTTGAACCAATGTAAATGTCATAGGATATCGAGTGAATTATATTTTTAAAATCATTGCAACTGATAGCATGTAAAAATTTCAATAAAAAATAAATGAACTACCAATATTCTTTTCTCATGCCTATTTCGCTACTTAAATGTCTGAAGGTCCTGAGGAAGAGCTGCTTCAGCTTGCGGTGTTTGGGGAACTATGTGCACTGTATCCAGGTGTCCGGCTTTACATTGAACTTGTGGGACCGGCGGTTCCAAAATCTAGGTTAGCCACAGAAGCTTGTTTTCATTTTTCCCCCAATGTTACCGGAGAAACTTTTCAGTAGCTTGTGTTTCCTTGTGTTTGCGAACAGTTTGACTGGTAACCTTTCTCATTTTATTGGATTTTACCTATTTGTATGTAAGTTAAAGAAAAACAAATATCAGTTTGACTGATATTGTGTATTTTGGTCTACTTTTTCCTTGATATTGTGATCTTGGTTGAACATGATCATACATGTTCAGTTATCTGTTATATGTTATTAGTTGACTCTGTGTTCCTTCTTTATTGGTTTTAATATGATGCCTACTGACAGGGATGGTGAAGTTATTAATATTTCCAGTTATGCACATTGTTCTGATGAGAGCTGCTGTTGTAAATCTTCTCTTGGCCCCAAAGATTTGAGTTGCAGTTCAGTGACATTCAAACTACGAAAAGGGCTCTATCATGAGAGATATAGTGATATTGTGAAGGTTCTCTCCACAATAACTCTTGGCTTTACAATGTGAAGTCCTTGTCATCTGGATAGGGTCAAGCTTGTTAATTTTTATATAAGCTATAAACTACACGCTTTCATATGTGTAACACACAATTCTGAGGTAGGAGGTATTTGCATGTACCATTATTGTACCTTCTCACAAATCTAACTAACTAGGTTTAGAGCTACTAGGCTTCTTAAATTGATTTGATTATGTCACTTATAGCTTGAATATCTTGGTTTTATGTTCAACTGTTTTAGGAAGTACTTACTACATACTGGAATGTGTAACTGTTCTCTGCTTGCAGTAGCATTTCTGTCATATAATGCACTAAATCACAAAGAGAAGTTGCCATTTGGAGTTTAAACTGTCCTGTTTTGGTATGTGTACTGTGATCAGGAACACTAGCACCTCTGACTCCTGTACTGAACATATAGTATTAGCTTACCTAGCCAGCTTACATGGGAATTGGGAATTACTTCTCGGATTGCTTATTTCCATTTTGAATTGACTTTTCCACTAAGATGTTTTTTTTCTTGGTAGGATTCAAGCCCTCATCTCATTATTGCCCCAAATGCGGGTGTAGCTGCATATCCTACTTGGATGCCAACTATTGTAAGTATATACTCCCTCCGTCCCAAAATATAGCAACTTCTAGCATTCAAAATTTGTCCCAAAATATAGCAGTTTCTCCACCTACTCCCTCATCTCAACAAATCACAACCATTCCCCATTTAATTTCACCTATCTCCTTAATTCTATGAAAAACTCTAGAAGTACTTATATTTTGGTACGGAGGGAGTAAGTCATTTTTAACAACATTGCATTCTGGATACTATAATTCGCTGTGAAATTCCTTGATGATATTCAAGTAAAACATAACAGTCAATTGGTCATATTTTTCTCTGTAATCCAAGCAATCTTTGTCAGTCATGTTATCTACGGAAGCATGTGTTAGTTTATATTATCCTTGACATACCATGGCTTTAACTGATAATTACCACTATAACATAATTTACTAATCTGCCTTCCTTGTAAGAGGCTTCCATTTACCAATTATACTCAATTTCGTTTCAAGGAAATAATTAGGGAAGTCGGGATTCCTGCTTTTTTTACGGACTTCTGTGAAGAAGCTGCACATCTAGCTTCAACCTGCATTAGCTCCATAACTGGCCAACCCCTCAGAGTCCCAGTATGTGTTCTGCTTTTCTATCGTAATTTCTTTCTGATTGTAGTTATGCAGTATCAAACTAATACCTACATCATCTATCATTTCCTCTCTCCAGATTCAGGTAAATCCTTTCAGGCAACCGATTGCAGTGGATAATACTGCACTATGCTTACCATGCTACTCCAACTGCTTTGTTTTTGGGATGTAGAATTTGTATCACCATGAAATATTCAGGGATTCAACTGTTGAGAAATAACACTGTAACATTTTCAAAGAAGACAAGGATTGAAGGATATCATGAAATATTTTCATGAATGAAATTGCTCCATTGTTTTCAGTATTTAAACTTTCAGAATAGTTTCCTTCTTTACTTGTAAGATAGACTCATCAACTCATGCTTGTAAATATAATTGTTTTGCACTCGTAGTAACTTGTAAGATACCACATATAATACCATGAACTTGCAGTAGACTTGCTAGTAGGTAGTAGCATGCAGGGCATGGATGTGAAATATGGATCATTTATCAACAGCTTTTGTGCCAAGGTGCTAATGAGGAAGTGCCAATTATTGTCTACGTGATGGTTAAGCAAAACACATCTCAAACAAGCTTGTTCCAGACAAACTATGCTTCAATAGTACCATTCATATGGTGAGTTTTCTGTTTTTTCATCTAATTCAATAATTTTGATAACATGTTATAATCGCTGCATTCCATTCGAAAGTGATGCACTCAATTTTCTTGTGGATAAGAAGTTGAGCACTGACATTAATTCACAAAATACAATGACCAACATTAGTGTTTTCTGCCTGTATGAGAACCATTTCTTGCTATTCTGTGTTTCAACTACCAGAGACATTCCCAAAGTTAGGTTCTTATTGTTTGAATGATAAAACAGGTAAGCTTTTAGTTGCATCATGTAACCTTCTCTTCTGATCTGACTTAAATCTGCACATATGATGAAGCAGTCATAAATCCAACCAATTACACACACTGCCTCATATCAAATTGCACACACCACTGCAGTAAAGCAAGGAGGCCAATCACAAAAAATCCTAAATAACAAAAGGATCAACACATTTCTATGTTTGTTCATCATGTTCAGTACTGTTGAGGAGAAAGCTTGCTGAACTCCTGTTTCTGCATCCTGATGTTATGCCCTTTCCTAGCATTTCCATCTGCAATGAGAACATCATCTATCCATGAGACAATATTGTAAGCTAGACTTTCCAGCACCCTCGAGTAGCTTTCAAGTATTGCCTGCCCAATGTCCTGTAGCAAATTAAAATGAAGATATGACAACGTTAGCGATGATGAACGCTCTTTGATGCAAAGGAGATGGGACTGAAACAGTTTATTTTGCGTATGTTGCTCTGTTTGTACCAGATATGATAGTTCTAAATATTTTGTTTTTGCATTCAGTATGTTTCTGCATCTTAAATTGTTAAAGAAACTCAAACGACACTTTTCTGTTTTTGCTTCCAATATTGATCATTTCTGGTAAAAGGAAATTGTAGATGGACTCTGAGATAATCTGAAGTTTGGCTATTTCTTATACTGTATAAGTATTACCTTGTTGTACTGAATCTTGCTTGTGTCCAGGGTAGTCTGCGACAAGCCTGGAAACCTCTGTTTCAAGCACAGCAACAAGCTCCTGGCCCTACTTGCAAGGATCAGATTCTTGTCCCCATCAGCATTCAGTTCTGTAACATTCTCCCATTTTGTCACCACATGGGTCATGCTTGCTTTCCTCCGCCACACGTACATAGCAGCCTCGACACGGTCTGCAATCTCAAGCGCCTCATGTTCTGAGCTCAAGTTGAGGAAGTTGAGGAGGTGGTCTGGTGAGAACTGATCCCCTGAAGACATGTACCGGTATATGGCATCACCTACGCCCACCTTCCCGCTCTGTCGAGTAGCAGAAATTCATCTATCAGAGGGGAAATGATAATTTTTTGAAGGACCAGACAGACTCAATCTCAGTGAATCAGATCAAGTGGTTCTTGTACCTTTGGTAGCGTTTCTATGTATGACAGTGGAACCTGCATTTCAGAGAGGATACTGCTGTTGATCTCCATGGCCATCTTGTGGATTTGACTTGCTTGGTCTCTCTTTTGTTGCAGCTGGCGGTGCATCCGATCAGACAGGCCTGACTCTGGGACACATGGTTCAGGTAGCCACCATTTGTCCTCGTTGCGCTGAAACGACTTCGTACTGTCACTGAAGGACTGCTTCCTTTGATCTACATACCAGAAATCTGTCTTGTCAAAGCTCTCCAATATATCCTGCAAAAAAAAAGTGTGCAATTATTGGTCATACATTGTACTACAAAAGTTGTTTGATAGGAACCTTCCAGAATTCTGCGAATCGAGACTTACCAGGAGCATAGTTTCCAGTTTTTCAAGTGCTGGAAGGTTCATCAGAATGTCTGATCTTGGTGAGGTTGCCATCACCTACACAAACCACAAATTTCAAATTGGTACCTGAGAAGACATGCCATGAGGTTATAACTTCTGAAATTGCAAGATGTGTGATATTCATGGGATGGAATTACATCATGTGTGCTTCCATCAGGCATGGCCTGGACTTTTGGTGAGAATTCAACAATGTATTCGCAGATGGAGAGGAGGCAATCCATCTCCCTGTTCCACATTGCCTTCTTCTCAGGTGGAAGTGGCTGCAATCTGTGGCAGGTCCCAAACACAGTTGCTGCAGCCAAGAACAAGCAGAGAAGTTTACACACTGTTGCTTGCATCAAGACTGGTTTAACAGAAGATTCATCTGTAATTTTCAGCACTACCATATAGATTGGTGATGGCATTGGAAATGGCCACAGCAGTGCATACACCCTTTCCACTCCCAGACATGTCCTCTCCAAGAAGCAGCTTGGTGTACTTCTCCTTCATCAGCTCCATCTCTGAACAAACACCAATCAACCACCAGAAAAACTGCAGGAGACACCACCACAAGTAAAGAAACAGGTTGGCATTCCCATACCTTCGTCCTCCAGGGACTTTTCATTCACAACTTGCTGCAGCTTTTTCATGCTGAGCTTGCTCACCGTCGGCGAGAGGCGTGGCGGCGCTGCTGCCATCGTGGATGTCGTGCGGCTCATGCTTCTCCCTCGTGACGGCGACGACGCGTGGCTCTCCTGCTCCTCTCCACCACCATTGTCGGAGAACGATGAAACACGGAACAGTGGGTGCGCGTAGTCGCGATCATAGGTGTGATAGTGGAAGCCCGGGAAACGTGACCCTCCACTCATGGCTGCTGTTCTTGGTGCCTGCTTCTAAGACCTGCAAGAAAGATGGTGAATGGCACAAGCAAGAATGGAGACATGCCAAGAAGAGAGAGCATAGGTACCTGGTGTTATTGACTTCTTGTCCCTCTGGTGATCATGGCTCTCGCTTCCAAGTGTATGGAACAATAATAAAGGCATAGGCTGTCTTTCCTTGACAAGTGTGTTCCAATCAATATGGTTTGCTAATTATGAGGCACGGGAGCGATTTGCCCCACACTATAGGACACTAATTTATGAGACACTAAGATTGGATTGGTGGATGCAGAGAGTGGTCGTTGCAGGTTTGGTGACTATGTTAATTGTCAGGAAGGTACAAAATTTTGGCACTTGCGCTGTCACATTCTAGTATTCTACCCATATTTTGACTCGGATTTTCGGTGATCATCTGTTTCGACTTCGTGTAAGTAATTGCCTAAGGTTGTCTGGTAGATATGGACTGTATTTATTGCCTTCATTTATTTGGAAATGCACGGTTATGACCACTGTTTTCACCTTAAGAAAATATACAGCAGTGTGTATGCATGTAATTACTTCAGAAAAAACAGGGGAACATATGAAAGGTTGGGAGTTGAAATGAATGGTACTAGAGGACAACATCATGTTTAATTGCTAAGCCATACCTAAGCTAAATGTTTGACTCAATTTCCCTTGTATAAATGGCACTCCTCTGTCCTGTGTTCCAGCTCATGGAGGCTGTGTCTGCATACGAACAACTCATCTTACCATGCTAAACATATGGTAATGTTTTTCCACATTTCATCTGCCAACATATCTTGGTCTCTTAGAGAGATGTTATTAACTTATTATCTCCTGGTTATAAGCAGTGTTCAGAGAAGACAACCATCTCCGGCCGGTTAACGGTTCCAACCGGTTTTCCAAAAAAGAGAGTATAAATATCAGAAGTACCCCTTCCATGCAAATATTAGTTGCAAGAATAGCCATAATAAATATCAGAAATATTTGGAGCATCTTATACATAAAAATCAGATATCCAAAATTGTAAAAAGAATTGGTTTTGTCTGGAAAATCGGCTTAAATTTTCTCTGAACCAGGTTATTGGATCTGAATAAGCATGTTTTTTTTTTCTCCTTTGTTTTTGTAACCAATGCCTATGGATCATATAAATAAATCATCTTGTGGGCAAACATCTTCTGAAACACGTTCAGGGACCAAAAGGGATATGCTTCTCAAACATGCAAAGCATACTGGTCCATTGATTCATACTTCTAAGCAAAGCCTCATCTATTAAACTTAGTGCCTGCCATGATCGTCTGCCATGATATATTTTAATGCTCTCTTGGCAACATAATGGTTTTCACGTAAGATATATATAAGAACAGCTCGATCTCTGGATCCCCGAACATAAAATAGCTAAGGAGTGGATGGCCAGTCCGAGGCAACTGAAATTTCATTTCTCATACCCACACTTGAAAAGTAGAAGTGGAGATGGTCATTTGCTCTTCTTCCCCAGCATCCTTGAAAAATCTCTCACGAAGAATAATCTTCTACTCGTACAATCTCGAGATGTGATATGATCTTATTTGCATTGTAAAAAATTTTGGATTTGGAAGCCAGTTTTTTTAAGACCCTTACGAGGTATGACAAGGTAAGTTGTCTCGTAATGTTAATCAAGAGGAATAATAATACGAAAGTGGATGAATCATACGAAATAATATGATTGGGACAGTCATAACAAACAAAACAAGATTAAAAGGCAAAGAAGACCAAAAATATATCTATTTTCGATGCTGAAATCGACTGATTATGTTGGGCAGTTGGGCTGCATGTACACACGTAGCAATCATATTCAACCATCAGCCACAGCTGAGCATTTACCTGATGCCTTGTTCATTCACGTGTTTCGGACTTGTCAAACATCATCTCAGTTTCGAACTCAATTCATATGCACCAAGATCTCTCTCTTTAACATTTACGAATTACATGACCATCACAACAGTTTCCGCTCGGATTACCTGTTTCCAAATTTCCAAATTGCACTGCAGAGATTTCTGATGTACTAGCATTGCTTGACCTGCTGGTTCCAAGATGTATGGCCTAGCCGGACAGGCCTGACTTGACTAGCTTCATACTCTACTTCCCCTAGTGACCAACACATCAGTTGACTGTGCAAACCATGCAAGACAGGTTCAAGCCCCAGTTCAACCTGCCTACCTCATTGAGGGTCTCTCTCTTCTCTGCAAGGCTGCAAGTGTTGCAACTTCATCTGTTTCTTCGATCCATCCTTCCACGACAATCCGCATGGAGAATTCTGAAGAAGTTGGTCTTCTATCACAAGGGATGTGAACTACGCTACCAAACTCCTCATCCAAGGAATTTTGATTGTTGCACACAATGATACAGCAGAATCATGGGGTACATGCTCCAGCTGATTGTCGCACACAATGTCATTGTGTAGTTTTGCCTGTCTTCTTAATCTGATACATTTGGCAAGCAACACCTTACCTATAACAAAAGTAATGACTGATACTTATTTCTATACTCAGATTACCTGTATGGACACAATAATACAATATATCGTGCCATAGAGTTAAGCCACTCAAGTGTCTTACTAATCAGTTAATTTCTACGCATCATGTGTATATATTATGTCAATTTCATACGTGCTACTGCAAAGTTTCAGTTTCCCCGTTAGCTTTACTACCAGTACATGGTTTGCACAAAAATCAAGTACAAAAATGACAAAACTAACAATCTGAAAACAATTGCAGACACAATATTGTAAGCAGTAATAGCCACGATATTTAGTTAAAAACTAGCATTTGCTTTGATTAACCCTTGTAGTACCTGTTTGATTTTTGGTTTATGAGGCACAATTTGTATTCTCGAAAAATAAAAAAAAATGCCACACAATGTGTATTCTCGAAAAATAAAAAATGCCAAGCAACCGGAGACCCGACCGTGTGCCAAAAAACTTGGCAATCTTTTCACTGTTTTTTCTTGTTTCTTTTTTTTTTTCAGCTGACGGTACGATATTTTTTCGTGCAAGCTGACGGATCAAGGGGGGTACACGCCTGAAGTCCGTGCGCCAATGGCGATCTTTTCGCTGCTTGAGGCAATTCTATTGCCGCAAGCCGTGCTGATAAACAGCTCTCGTGATCTCAGGATTGGCGAGGTGGTACAAAACCTCGGTCCCTAGGCTCCATCCGTCCAGCCGCCGGGATCGCTAGGCCGCGCTGCGCGGGACGGAATCGGCCTGGGCCTAGCGTGGGCATGGGTGGGCCCGTCGCTACCGAGATACCTGGGCCTCTAGGGCTAGGGCTAGGGCTAGAGGCGGGCAGCACACCTGGGCTGGTCTCCCTCCCGGAGGCCGGCGCCGCCGATTCGGACGCACACGGATCTTTCGGCCGCCGCCGCCGCGTCCACCGGCCGCTCCGTCCGCGGGATACAGCTGCACCTTGGATCGGTAGCTGATGCCGCCTCAATGCGCCGCTGGACTGGACGACACCATGGCCGGGCGCGGCGTCGAGGGAGGCGGCGGGGCAAGCTTCTGGTTCTGGCCGTGTGGGACGAACACTCGAACAGGGGAGCGCGGCAGGACAGTAGGGCAGGCGCGGGGACTCGGGAGGAAAAGGGGACGCACCATCTGAACCATCCAAATTTGCTCCCAGATTCGTGTGCAAGACCGTCCAAAACTATAGAGGAAAAGGCTCGTTTGGATTGGACTCGATTCTCACCACCTGCCCCCTCTCGACGGCGCTATTAATTTTTAGATATTTGTTTAATTATTTATTTTATTAAAAAATTATATATATATATATATATATATATATATATATATATATATATATATATATATATATATAAGTATAGGTTATAATTAAAGTATCTTTAATGATAAAATAAATTACAATAAAATAAATGATAATAATATAATTATTTTGGATAAGATAAATGATTAAACTTATATAAAAAGTTAATGACATCATCTATTAAAAAACAGTAAAAGTAATATTTTGTTAGTGCCAAACATAATGGCTGACTTCTTATTGAACAGGAATAACAAAGAGAAAGGAGGTGATGCGAGCGCTGCAGATACAGAAGGAAACAACGAACGAGAGGTACCTTGGTCTGCCGGTTTTTGTCGGTAGAGATAAATCAAAGATCTTCGCTTATCTGAAAGATAGGATTTGGCAACGGATACAGGGTTGGAAGGAAAAATTGCTGTCAAGGGCTGGAAAAGAAGTGCTTATAAAGCTGTAGGTCAGGCCATCCCAACATATGCAATGGCATGCTATGACATAACCAAGAGTACGTATGTGTGACCAAATCAGCACAATGATTAATTTGTAGGTACTGGTGGAGCAATTAAGAGAAGGACAATAAAATGCACCGGCTCCGTTGCCAGAAATTAACAAGATTGAAAACTGAAGGTGGCCGGATTGGGTTTCAGGGACATACATACATACTTTCAATCTAGCCGTGTCAGCGAAGCAGGCGTGGAGACTACTAGATCACCCGGAGTCTTCATGTGCTCAGATTTTAAAGGCAAAATACTGTCCAAATGGCACTTTGCTTTCAGCAAGAACTAGGGGTGGTATGTCGTATGCATGGAGATGTATTTTAAAGGGGCTGCAGGTTCTGAAGAATGGAATGATATGGAGAGTAGGCAATGGTGATGACATCAATATATGGGACGATCCTTGGATTCTCATGAATTGGACAGCCCTGGCTTGACTCCAAGATGTGCATCCTGACTAGCTTCATACTCCTCCAATGGCTAACACATCAGTAGATTGCACAAATGCATGGCTTCAAGCCTCTACTCAACCTGCCTGCCTTATTGAGGGCATCTCTTCCCCAATTAACCTCAAGCATGCATGCACCTGCTAGTGTTGCAACTTCATCTGCTTCTGCAGCCCATTCTTCCTCGACAATCTGCACCAAGAATTTTGAAGAATTGATCCTCTATCACAAGGGATGCTAACTGCGCCACCAAACTCCCCGCCTTTGCAAATCCTCGAGTAGAAAACTAGAATCTAGGGTTTATTTTTTCCCTTGTTAGCAGCAAGCACGCCAAAGCTATATATATACATCACTCTTGTCAGTGAGGCCGAGGCGACTGGTATAGTAGTACTCAAGTTAGTCATATGTTCCTTGGACGTGTTGATAGTCAAATAGTGAAAGTTTAATTGGTTTAATTCGGTTGTTAATTGGGGATTTAGCCGAATTGAAAATATTAGTTTGACTCTCAGCTGTTAATAGCTTCGGTATTAGTTAAACGGGTGAAATGATTGGAATGTTAATTGGCTGAAGCTAATCAATCTTGAGGACGTAGTACTTCCACCGTTTCAAAATATAAGACGCAAAGTTAATATTTAAAGATATTGACTAATAATTAAACTAAAAATATATATGGTTAGTGTCATGCATGTAGTATCACTATATTTGTATTTAAAAATAATTTTATATGATATTAATTTTGTAGTTATTTTAAAAGAAACTAATGGTCAAAGTATAATCTAAAGATCAGAGAGTATTTTTATTCTATCACCTGTAACTATGTATACAGGGTGTCAGGTGTTTGTGTAGAGGATTACTTCTATGCAGGGTGTAAGAGCAGAAGATCAATGGCGACTGGCAGGAGCGGAGACAGGGAGCCCCACCTCCTGAGCCTGAAATTACACGATAAAATCTTAAAAAAAATATAAAGATAATAATATATAAAATACATTAGCTTAGTCCTAGAATTTAGGTTTAGTAAAATTCTGATACCACCCCTGAGAGGAGGCATGCAAGACCCAAGGCTGGTGAGCACTGAGCAGGAAGTGCAGCACCAGGAGGCGTATGTGCGACGATACATCAAATAAAGACGCTCCTATTAGAGATAAAAGAGTTATATAGAGACTGGTATATACCCATGCCTTACAATGGAAATAACCTATTTATTGAACACAAAAGTGTTACGCGAACAAATTTTATCGTTGATCAAATAAATTGAACGAATTTCCATTTAGTTGTTGGCTCGCCGGACCGGGCTACATCCACGCGAAGGCCCGAACAGATACGCTATTACATCAAATTCAGTACAGAGATTTTCTTAATGTGCTAGCATTACAAGTCCTATCGCCTGGTGTATTCCAGGGACAAAAGAAGCACACCAAATATACATCATTCGTCAGTTAAGGCAACTGGTATAATATTAGTTCTTGGGACCAAGGACAAGTAGTAGCCATATTTTCCTTGGAAGCACATTCTTATGCCTGCCTGATCGACTGGGACAAACCGTGAAGCTCCGAGATCTGACACCTCTTTCTTTTTTCAAAAAGTTAATCCGACACATTTGTAACCAAATTATTTTTAAAGCATTCATAGTGCAGGACACTCATATAAGTAATGCTACATAGACTAAAACCACACATCTAAAAATCTCTTCTACGGTGCAAGTGTCTTTAGGGTGGCTGTAATTTTGCATATCAGTCCATAGTATTTTCTATTTCAGTCCTCGTATTTTTAAAATTTGCATATTGGTCCGTAGTGTTTTTTGTTTTAGTCCTCGTATTTTTTTCAATTTATATAAAAGTCCAACATTTTACACTGAGCACCAAAACCAGAAATTAATATAAAATCTCCCCACCCACAAAATCTTTCCCCTCTCCCTCACTCTCGCCTCTCCTCTGGCAGCCTCTCTCCCCTGGCAGCAGCAAGCTCTCCCCAGATCTGGCGGCGGTAGATTGAGAACGAGCTCCCGCCATCTGCCGGAGCCTCGTCAGATCCGGCTCAAGCTTGCTAGATCAACGAGACGATGGTGGCGGCGGTGGCAGCTCGACGGCGGCGGAGGCAGATCAGAAGTGGACCATTGGAGGCATGGCCATCCCAACATGGCTCGTCGCGTGGCTTCACTCTGACGAGACTGGTAGGGCACGAGGTGCTTCGCGAGGGCACAAGCAAAGCGGACGTGGAGGGGAATCTCCTAGGTGACAGGATAGGGTCACATGCCACGGATTTGCATTGTGACTGGCCTCAAGCAATATGTTGGAGGACTTATCTCTGCAAAATATAGAAATGGAAGCTGTGCATTGTAGATAGGCAATAACCTTTGCAGTTTTTAGGACAATCCTCAGTGTGCCTTTCCATGACAAAAAGTGCTGACCTGGTGATGAAGATGATATATAAGCAGACTAGCAGAGGAACTTCAATCTCCAGGCAACATTCAAAAAAGCTTTACAACATTTCTGTGCTTGATCTGAGAAAGAATTGCCACCTCACTATGATTTGGTCTGTTTCTGCTTGGAGTACACTTTTAGACACGGTTGTTGCAACAGCCGGCAGATATGGAAGTATGCCTTTGTAAACCATGCCATAGCTTCCTCGCCCAAGGATCAGTGCTTCGTCGGACTTCAAACCTAAATATCTTTGCCCTCTCAGCTGTATCATTGTGTGCAACAATCAACTTCTGCCGTTTTGCCTTTGTTCATAATATGATGTGTTTTGACATGCAACGCCTAACCTATAACAAGAGCAATAACACCGATATTATTGCTAGGGCACATTCAAAGGTTGAGCCCGATGTGGACTCAGAGACAATCCATGCCAGCAAAAGAGAGCACCTCTACAAAGGACTTTCTCTTAACCTGACTCTCCATTAATACATGTTAATTAAAATCATTGCATGTGAGGTAGGATCAAATACAAATTTTATCTTTGTATAGTAACATTTGTGTTCATTCTTTGTAAAAATAAAAAAAGAAATTAAGTGCATCTGGCCAGCATAGTCAGGTATTTCTAGATAATGACTTTGTGAAATGGTGCAATTGTTTTTCCACGCACCCAAAGAAGCAACTGTTTCATGGTTCAAGGCAAAATTAAATCCTGAGTTGTGACATGTTCAGATGACAGGACAAACAAAATATACTAAACATTAACATTAAAAAGTCCTATCTTGGTCGGAGTGGGGATAGCATTTCTCTTCTCCATATCTATGGAGTTTTATAAAACCCAAACACCTCAGAGATAGATATAGAGGTAGGAATTTGTCGAATGAACCACACTCCTTCGTAGACGTCAGGAGTCTATTGATGAAAAGGGGCTGGGGAAAGCTTGAACCCAAGTCCTACAGTGATGGATATAAGCGCAATTGAAATTCTTGGGAAGTTATACATTTGTGTATTGATAAGACCGTTCACAATTTCTTGAAGCTCGATCTCCTTCCCAGATGAACCATATAGCCAAGAGAAACCATGAACCAGAATAGAAGAGCTTGCCCCACCCATAAGTAAATATTTCACAGTAGCCTCATTAGACCGTAGATCTCTCTTGGTATATCCAGACAATAGGTAGGAACATATACTGAAACATTCTGGAGCTACAAAGATAGTTATTAAATCGTTAGCACCACATAAAAACATTCCCCCTAGAGTAGCTGTTAATACGAATAACAGAAACTCTGTTATAGCCATTTCTGTACATTCAATGTACTCTACGGATAGAGCATTTGGCCGCAAATAATCCATTCACGTAGTAAGGGGAATTTTTGATTAACATTAGAAATTGATATAGAGTATTTCTTGTATTAACATTTTTATTCTAGTATAAGCATTTTTCTGGGTGAAATACTAATTGATATTTTATCCGCTAATATAAAATCAATGGATTTTTTTGTGAATCCATTCGAACCGATCTTATTTCTATTTTGATATAGAGTATTCTATATCAAAAATCAGTGAAGAACCCACTGTTCTTTCCTCAAACTGGGGTTTGTTTTAGCAGTAGTGGCCCAAACCGCTACCAATAGGGATGAGATAGCGTTTCCTTATTCTTTTATTAATTTGAATTGATTCTTAATTGATTCGATTCGAGAATTTAAAACTAGGAGGCTAAGATGTCAGAAATCTTGGTATCCAAAGGGCCCTAAGGGGTGTTCTTTTTTTTCAATCTAAGATTGAAGAAGGGATTGCATGAAGGGATATCAAGACTTCCTAATTATCATACATTTTATTTATCATACATTTTATGTACCTACATACACTAAAGTAAGGGTTACTGATTCTGTCGAGAATCAGGTTGAATAGGCTGATCCAAAATCAATTTCGGAGTTGTGGATAAAATTTCTTCTTTTTTTCATAGAATAATAGAAAGTGGGGCTGTAGGGCTTAGGTCAAAAATAAACATAGGTAAGGTAGATATCCAATAAATATTTATCTATCCTAATTTAGGATATATTCTGACGTCCTTTGCTTATAAAAAAAGGGTAACAAAAGGAAGAAAAAATCTTCCTATTCCCGTGTCTTGTCTTCTATTCAGGACATCATCCCCCTATTCTTTTTTAAGGAAAAGGGCTATGTATCGTATTTATACTTAATGCTCCCCAATTCTACCAGAAATACTCTAAGAATTTGTTAAGAGTAAATTCTTTGAACTGATTCATCCATAGCCTTAGGGCAAAATCCCCTTTTAACTCTGTACCCTTGATTCTACTATGATTATTCATCAATAGTAGAATAATTCCTTCATATAAATAGGAGACATAATTTACATGTGTCGGAGGATGAAACCTCGACGGCGGGAAGTCAGGAGACCCCCCTTTGAGATTCGGCCAGGGGAGTTGTTCTCAGGCGTACGTGGCGTCAGTCGGATCAGTACTCAGGACGGAACAGAGGGGGCCCGAGCTGGAGGTTACAGGGTTCGGACCGTCCGATTCGGGACTAGACCGTCCGAACCGAGGCAACCGCGCGTAAGAGGGACAGGAGGCGTTTAGACAGGTTCGGGCCGCCGGAGCGTAATACCCTACTCCTGTGTGTTTTTGACTATCAGAGAGAGAGAGGAATGCGGGTCGGAGTTTACAAGGAGGACCCCTGGGAGCTCGGGAGCTCACCGGGGACTTGAGGCTGAGAGAGAGCTTTGTTGTCTATCGCTGGAGCTTGAGCTGCCTTTCTTCGTCTGCGGCATGGATCCTCCTTTATAGAGCAGGGGAGTCCACAGTGCCAGCACACCGAGAGAGAGAGTTTCTGGTGAGTTCTCCGGTCCTCCCCTCCGTCTACGACCGGTCCTCCCCTCCGCCTGCGACGCCCACGCCGGAGTTGGAGGGACGTCCAGTCACTCACGTCCGCTTGCAACGCCTGCGCCGGAGTTGGTACTGCTCGTCTGGTCACGCTCGGTCAGCACGTCACCGTGAGCGGACGAAGCATGGAGATGGGACGGCGCCTGCCTCCGCTGCCGGGGCGTGGACATCCGGAGCCTTCTTAGTCAAAAGCGCTTTGCCTGTACAGTGAAAGGAGCCTCCATAGTCAAAAAGGTTCTGACTGCGTAGGGTGCGGCCCCCACGGGTGGTTGGAGAGCTGACGCCCACACGTGGCAGAGTAGTAGGCAAGTTGGTCCGCAGAGTCCTTCCAGTGAATTGGCATCAGCAGTCGGTAGTCGGTATCGGCAGTCGGCGCCTGGGGGCGATCGGTACCCGGTCTATCGGCCACCGGACTCGGCGCCCGGGATCGGGGCCGATTCCGCGGTTCCCGGGCCCGAGGGACGCACCCGGGGAACGGGGTGCCCGGGACCGAAAGGTGCCCGGGCTCCATATATTTAGGGGGTAGTAACCGTAGTCGGCCGTCACCGGTGTAGATTGTGGACCTTGGAGGAGCCGACGTGGCCGAAGACCCACGCGTCCCCAGGGCATGTGGGACCCCTGTCCCATTTCGCCGACAGTGGCCCCTGGCCCTGTTGCTCGGCCGGAAATGCTCCGGGCAGGAACGGGGCCATGTCTTGAAGAAATGAGAGGACGCTGGGTCCGCCTGGTTCGCCATGGACTGATGTAGATGCGATACGTACCCGGGACCTGGGCTGAAAACATGGAACGAAGTGTTGAGGAAGGCCGGCGGCAGCGGCCGCGATGGCGATGCGGCAGCTTGCCGCCCGTACTGTCGCCACCGAGTCCTTTGTGGCGACCGCTGGCCGGAGACCGCGGCTGGAGAGAGGTGCGTCGTCCGATTGGAGGCCGCCACCGAGTCCGCCACCGACGAGTTCTCCCGTGCCTGGCCCGAGATGGAGGCACGGGAGAAGGGAACACTCTCCCGGGGAGAACGCGTCCGGGCCCAAGAGGCCGGGCTCGCGTCCCGGGGGTGTGAGTTCGCCGTGCGCGAGGAAGTCGCGGTAGTTCGCGAGGAAGTCACGGTGGTTCGCGAGGAAGTCGCGGTGGTTCGCGAGGAAGGCGCGGGAGGCCGTGGTCGAGTCCGCTGCCCCGGAGGCAGGGTTCTTCGACCGCGGCGACCATCTCGTAGAGTTGATGCCTGACGAAGAGGTTGAGGAAGACGCCGGTTTCCTTCTTACGCCATGCGCGGGCGCCTTCGGGGCCCGGGGACCCTCCATGCCCGCGAGCGCCCTCCTTCTGACGTCGCCCGGGGTCCGGTCTGAAGGAGGCCAGCGACCTCTCCCCGTGCGACGGCGTTTCCGGGCCTCGCTCGTGCTTGCGCTCCGGTTTTGCCTGTCTTGTACCAAGAGAGGTATTTGCATATGTATATGATTATGTTTATGTTTTCGTACCTTGGTTTATCGTGTTGTTCGGAGGTTGCTGGTGTTCGGGGCCTCGTGTCCGGGAACGCCGAGTACCGGGCGTCGTCCGACAGCGAGATCCAGCAGCTCGGTTCCCGGGGGCAGCTCGGTCCTCTGGTCTGGTGCAGCCGCCTGCCCCGGGAGCTCGGTCCCCGAGGGCAGCGAACGCGACGGTCGCCCGCCCCGGGACCTGGTTCCCTGGGGCGCGAGCCTTGTGGGGCGGCAAGCTCCGCAGGTTCGGCCCCTGTCCGTCTTCCGGATCTGGGGGCCCTCCGCGCCCCCGGATGCCGTTGGCCCAAGGGGCATAGTGAGGCCGCGAGGACACTCTTGACTTGCCGGGAGCCCTTCGGGAACTGATCCTGCCCGGGCTCGGGGTCGCCGGTCGACGTAGCCCCCAGTGCCTCGAGGGCAGCCGGGGAGGAGCTGGCCCGGTCGGACACCGCAGCCCGCCTCGGGAACCTAGGCTGACCATACAAATAGAGGGAGAATACAAGTTGAGCAATATGTAAAGTCGAACAAGGTAACGTATCTGGATATTGCGAAGAGCGGCATGGCTTCGCGAGCGCCATCCCGGGACCGGGAGTGTTGTTCTCCCTCGGGAGCGCCGAGCATCGGGCCGATCCGCCGTGAATCACCGTCGCGCCCGGCCCCCCTTCCCGGGGCCTGGAGCAACTGCCTGCCTCGGGAGCACGGCCCTCGACGGCTGCGAGGGGCCCGAGGATGAGTCTGGCGGGACGATCGAGTCCGCAAGTGCGACCCCTCCCGTCTTCCAGGTCCGGGGAGGACTGCGAGAGAGAGAGAGAGAGAGAGAGAGAGAGAGAAAATATGCCCCGCGTAGGTTAGGTATGGCCGACACGTTAAGCTCGAACCCTTTGGCCCGCCGGGAGCCCCTCGGGAACCTGCCTTGACTGTGCCCGGAGTCGCCAGCCAGCAAAGCACCCGGCGCCTCGGCGGTGGTCGGGGAGGAACTGGCCAAACCGGGCACCGCTACCAGCCCCGGGAAACTCGGCTAGCCCACGGGGGGTTATGCCCGAGGTCCCGGGGCGTCACAGTGCACGGGGTGGCGGTGCCTACCTAGCCCCCAGCCTTGGCAATCGGGGCAGCGCTAACTGGGCGGCCCCGGACTCGGCTCCAGCGAATTCCGCTTTGCTCCCGGGGTCGAGGTGAGCGAAATACGTGGCCATACAAACGGGGAAATAATTGGAATTGAGCAATGTGTAAAGTAGGATAAGATTACGTATCTGGATGTTTGAAGAGGGCGGCAAGGCCCCGAAATCGCAATCCCGGGACCGGGAGCTCTGCCGGCCCCCGGGAACGCAGAGTAGCAGGCCCCTCCGCCGTGAACCGCCGTAGCTCCCGAGTCCCCTTTCCGGGGCTTGGGGTAGGCGCTGGCCCCGAGAGCCGGGCAACAAGGGGCCGCGAGCATCTGGGTGCGTGGCTTGCGGAGTGGTTGAGTCTGGAGGCTCGGTCCCTTCTGTCTTCCGGATCCGGGGGTCCTCCGTGCCCCCGGGCACTGTTGGCCTAGGGAGCACAGCGATGCCGCGACGACAGGCTCTACATGATGAACCGTGAGAGCACTTGGCTCGTTCCCTTGTCCATTCCATGCTGCGAGCCGTTGCGTCTACCACCTCCTAGGGGCCTCTTCGCGGTCGCGGCTGAGCGGAGGAAATGATTGCGCATAAGGAATCTGCCCCCTAGCAGCAGAAAAAACCGAGCCCGAAACCAACCAGAGCGGGGCACCACAAGCCGGGGCTTAGACGATGTCCGGGGTTTAGCAGATGGGATACGGTAGCTCGCTGGTAGGGAACAGATGCTTAGGCACAACACCCAGCCACCGCATGGGCGCGACCCGATTATGCCCCCGGGGGGAGATCGCCATGATCGCGACATAAAGAAAGGATAAGGGCACGAGCCCGGAAACGATAATAAAAGTATTACTATGGAAAGCGAATACACATGGGGCCCGGCCTCGGTCAGTGCTGAGGTTTAGAGGCACTTACAGGATGTGTTTTCAGATAATATTTGTGAAGATGCTCCCAGGCTTACCGAGCCCGGTTGGGAAGTTCCGATCACCAGGGAGAGGCCTTCCCATGGGGGGAAGATTTCATTCCGATCCGTACGAAGATACGGCAGAGATTCGAACCCCAAACCTGAAGTGATCGGGCCCGAACCTGACGCCAAAGATAGCGCTTAAGGCCTTGCTGGTAACGAGCGACGCGGAGCGGAGCGCGCCACCTTCGTTTCTCGAGGAAGTCGAGGTTGTCGAGCTGCATATTGTCGTGGTTGATGTTTGTCGATGTAGCGCTGTACCCGAGAGCCGAAGGAGAGGTCTGGTGATAGAACGGCTTCGGCCCGGTACACCAGGAAGAAACGGGGTCTCCCCGGGCGCCCTAGTGTCGATGTAGCGCTGTACTCGAGAGCCGAAGAAGAGTCCTGGCGACAGAACGGCTTCGGCCCGGTACACCAGGAGGAAACAGGGTCTCCCTGGGAGCCCAGCTTGGTGTGGTATGAATCGCCCCCAGGACCGCTGGGGAAAGGTCTACTCTACACATAGTGAACTGTGAGAGCGTTCGGTTCGTTCCCTTGTCCACCCCATGCTACGAGCCGTGGCGTCGATCATCTCCCGAAGGCGTCGTCGTGGTCGCGCCCGTACTGTGGCTGGATTTGCGCATAACCCAGCCGCCGTACAGGCGCGGCCCGATGATACCTCCAGGGGGGAGACTGCCCCGAACGCAACACATGGGAAACGACGAAAGGAACGAGACCGGGAAGGATATTAAAAATGCTGCTTATGTAAAGTGTATATACATGGGACCCCGGTCAGCGCTAAGTTTCCGGAGAAGTCCGGCGCTGGCCCGGGTTCACCGTAACTTACAGGACATTTATACAGATAGATTTGTGAAGATACTTGATGTGCTTGGAGATGGAGCTCGGACTCGCTTCCCTCGCGAGCCTGAGTCCGGCATGTGCTCGGGACCCGGGGGCCCCGGCTAGCGCTAAGGATATACGTCCGGGACCCGGGGGCCTCGGATTAGAATACAGTTTTGATATTAGCCGGGTTCCGGGGGCCCGGGCTTGAATAAGGGGTGTGAGACGACCTTCCGGAAGCATTCTCGCCGGGGCGGTGCTATCCGGGCTATCGCGCCCTATTTCGGGTGTCGCGTTCCTAGGCTCGCACTCGCCTTGGCGAGGGCTGCCCTGGTTCGGCACCTCAGTGTCGGGCCCGTGGCACGGATTCGGGAACCCGTGCCGCGACTCAAATATGTGCCCAGGACCCAGGGGGCCCCGGACTGAGGCTAGATACGAGCGCCTGGGAGCCAAGGGCTCCGACCGGGGCCAGATACGCGCGCCTGGGAGCCAGGCTCCGACCGGGGCTATGTACGCACCCGGGAGCCAAGGGCTCCGACCAGGGGCTAGATACGCACCCGGGAGCCAAGGGCTCCGACCGGGGCTAGATACGCGCGCCCGGGAGCCAGGCTCCGACCGGGGCTATGTACGTCCCCGGGAGCCAAGGGCTCCGACCGGGGCCAGATACGCGCGCCCGGGAGCCAGGCTCCGACCGGGGCTATGTACGCCCCCGGGAGCCAAGGGCTCCGACCAGGGGCTAGATACGCACCCGGGAGCCAAGGGCTCCCCGGTCCCGGGAGCCAAGGGCTCCGATCGGGGCTAGATCTGCGCCCGGGAGCCAAGCTCCGACCGGGGCGAGATACGCGCCCGGGAGCCAAGGGCTCCGACCGGGGCTATTTATGAGCCCGGGAGCCAGGGGCTCCTACCACACGGGCTCAGGTCCCTTGAGAGGGAGCGAGCTCGGGCCCGCTACTGCTCCTGCCGGGTCTTCTTGACGCGCTCGGCTAGCTTTTGGACGGCGCGGCATTCGGAGAGATCGTGCAAGTCCGTCTCATGGACAGTGCACCACTTCCGGGCTAAGGCCGGCTCGAGACGCTCGGCGAAGCTCTGGACGGCGCGGCACTTCGTGATGTCGTGCCGGTCCGTGTCGTGGAAGGCGCACCACCCTCGGGCTGTGGCCGGCTTGAGACACTCGGCCATGCCCTAGACGGCGCGGCACTCCGTGATGTCGTGCCGGTCCGTGTCGTGGTAGGCGCACCACCCTCAAACTATGGCCGGCTCGGCACGCTCGGGTGAGCGCTGGACAGCGCGGCACTCCGTGATGTCGTGCCAGTCCGTCTGGTGGAGAGGGCACCACTTCTGGGCTGTTGCCGGCGGTGGCGGCGCGCGTGCGGCTTTTTGCCGCTTGCTGCGACTATCGCCTCCGCGGGCCTCATAGCTCCGGGGGCTGCCCGTAGCCGCCAAGGCGTAGCTCTCGGCTGCCGCCTTGGCCTTCTGGCGCTTCCTCCTGTTCCGCCGTAGCGCGGAACGTGAAAGCTTGCCGTCCTCTCCAGGGCCCCTGTCGGGGGCCACATTGCCGGCAGGGTGTAGCCGCCGGACCCCTCGCCGTAGTCTCGACGATGATGGTGGCCTCCTGCCATGGAGTGCGTCGGTGTTGGAGACGCCGGCGTACCACCTGAAAAGGAAACTCCCCCTACCTGGCGCGCCAGCTGTCGGAGGATGAAACCTCGACGGCGGGAAGTCGGAGACCCCCCTTTGAGATTCGGCCAGGGGAGTTGTTCTCAGGCGTACGTGGCGTCAGTCGGATCAGTACTCGGGATGGAACAGAGGGGGCCCGAGCTGGAGGTTACAGGGTTCGGACCGTCCGATTCGGGACCGGACCGTCCGAACCGAGGCAACCGCGCGTAAGAGGGACAGGAGGCGTTTAGACAGGTTCGGGCCGCCGGAGCGTAATACCCTACTCCTGTGTGTTTTCGACTATCAGAGAGAGAGTGGAATGCGGGTCGGAGTTTACAAGGAGGACCCCTGGGAGCTCGGGAGCTCACCGGGGACTTGAGGCTGAGAGAGAGCTTTGTTGTCTATCGCTGGAGCTTGAGCTGCCTTTCTTCGTCTGCGGCATGGATCCTCCTTTATAGAGCAGAGGAGTCCACAGTGCCAGCACACCGAGAGAGAGAGTTTCTGGTGAGTTCTCCGGTCCTCCCCTCCGTCTACGACCGGTCCTCCCCTCCGCCTGCGACGCCCACGCCGGAGTTGGAGGGACGTCCAATCGCTCACGTCCGCCTGCAACGTCTGCGCCGGAGTTGGTACTGCTCGTCTGGTCACGCTCGGTCAGCACGTCGCCGTGAGCGAACGGAGCATGGAGATGGGACGGCGCCTGCCTCCGCTGCCGGGGCGTGGACATCCGGAGCCTTCTTAGTCAAAAGCGCTCTGCCTGTACAGTGAAAGGAGCCTCCATAGTCAAAAAGGTTCTGACTGCATAGGGTGCGGCCCCCACGGGTGGTTGGAGAGCTGACGCCCACACGTGGCAGAGTAGTAGGCAAGTTGGTCCGCAGAGTCCTTCCAGTGAATCGGCATTGGCAGTCGGTAGTCGGTATCGGCAGTCGGCGCCTAGGGGCGATCGGTACCCGGTCTATCGGCCACCGAGCTCGGCGCCCGGGATTGGGGCCGATTCCGCGGTTCCCGGGCCCGAGGGACGCACCCGGGGAACGGGGTGCCCGGGACCGAAAGGTGCCCGGGCTCCATATATTTAGGGGGTAGTAACCGTAGTCAGCCGTCACCAGTGTAGATTGTGGACCCTGGAGGAGCCAACGTGGCCGAAGACCCACGCGTCCCCAGGGCATGTGGGACCCCCTGTCCCATTTCGCCGACAACATGGATATAGTAAGTCTCGTTTGGGCTGCTTTAATGGTAGTCTTTACATTTTCTCTTTCACTAGTAGTATGGGGGAGGAGTGGACTCTAGGGATACTGCAAATTAATTGAGTAGTCGAATTGTTGTATCAACTCTTTTCTTTAATTGACCATTTTGCATTAATCATTTTGCCCAACTTTATTCTTTCTCTCTTTCTTTAATTTTGTTTCACTCCTGTAAAAAACTCTTGTAAGAAAGAGTCTTTCTATTCTTTCTATTTCTATTCTACTATATAGAAATAGAAAGAGCGATTAGAGCAATTCATAATCACTACTAGAAACGACCAATGGTTAAAAAAGTTCTATACTTATGAAAATTAGACTTTCTTCCGCGGAGCTATTCCCAACATGTCACACATTTTCCATTTGTTTTATACTCTTTTCTTATTCTTAGTTCTTAAAATAAATTTTATGCTCCTTTGAAACATTTCGCGGCATGTTTAAGCTTGAAAGATTCGCTGGTTTTTTCCTTTTCCTTTTTTTCTTTTACTAAGTCTATTCTCATATTATTTTTCTCTCCCTCCATGGATTCTTTCAATGAAGAATTTTCTTTGATTTTTTTATTTTGACTTGATTGAAATTAAGTAGATGCAGTGAAAAAAGAAATTGAATTAGACTACTATTTCAATCTAGTAATCTGTTCTATGTAGATTCAAGATAATATAATAGAAAGACTCTAAAGTGTGGTAGAAAGAACTACATCTTTAGAATTCCAACCGGATCCTTTTATTTAAGACTTGGATTTTTATTTTATTTAATCCCTTTTTCATTTCTTCAATGATTAATTGAACTTCCAATTAATCATTTTGGCTGACTGTTTTTACATAAATAATAATTAAAAAGGCAGTAGGAACTAGAATGAACAATGCAGTAGCAATAAATGCGAGAATATTGACTTCCATAACCTCTTTTTTTCGCAATAACTTGAGATGTAATCCCATGGAGAGGAGAAGGGGTATCCTGTAAATTCAAGGGGAGGACTTGCATTCTGATAATACGGAATCAATTCAATAGTATGAATATCGGATCTATCAAATCAATTCATGGTTGAGAGTGGAATAGTATAACATAGGAAGATCCCTTATCCATACTAAAGCCAAAATAGGGTTTTTGATTGGATTAGGAATCCTCTCTATTTTTCATCCTTTTATACTTTTTCTTTTCGATATTTATAACCCAGGATCTTTCTTATCTTATCCAATTGCCCTTCCTTTTTTTATAGTTATACATACAATTAACTATTGTATTATATGGCCAACTTTCTATGGATTATAGAGACGTCCAAATAAGCAGTATAAGTAGTGAGATGGAAAAAAGAGGGATTAACTAAAAAAAGAATACTTTAATTTAGGAAAAAGAGCGCTTGCCTTGCTTGGTTTATTTGTTAGGTTACTATCAAAATCCACTTTTGGGGTCTAAAGATGAGAGCGGATTTATAAAAGTACTAATTCTAACTATATTAAATTCACTGTCTAACAATAAACAAATACAATTTATGTATGGATTCCAGTAAAATACCGGTATTCTATTCCATAAGAGTGGAAAAGGAACATAAGTGGAGGATGGTATCATTATAAGGATAGAGTAATATCCTAAATTATACTAATCCACGTATGATATGTATGTCTTTCGCTATCAACTAGAAGTAGTGATAATAAAATTCCTATACTCTTCCCTCTTTACTGAGAAACGCGAATCAAAAAAGTGAAATAAAGGTACCCGGTAGGTATTTGATCTTGCTTCCTGCCCCCCTTTTTTCATGGAAAAAGGAAAGATGAATTTCTCCATTCATTGAACCCTAGTTCGGGACTGACAGGACTCGAACCTGCAGCTTCCGCCTTGACAGGGCGGTGCTCTGACCAATTGAACTACAATCCCCGCAGGGCGTATGGCATACTTATTCTTAAATGGAACCATAAGAAGATTCACCTGTCCTACTCTAAGAAATAGACGAATTATATACTACATACCCCCGTATCATATGGGAGCATAGTGAGAATGACATAACTAGTATGTCGCTTTTATCGCTAAAAATAGATAATAATCCACCTTTCAATAAGCAATAAGAAAGGGTCTTTTGTTTGTAAGAGAGGAATGAGAGAGATATAGATTAGAAAAAAATTTCTTCTTTTCTCTTTATCCCTTATTTCTATGGAACAAACATTTTATTTTCTTCCATAAAATAAAATTGATTTAGCTCATATTCACGAAGCCCTAGGTTTTTGGGCCGAGCTGGATTTGAACCAGCGTAGACATATCATCAACGAATTTACAGTCCGTCCCCATTAACCGCTCGGGCATCGACCCAGGAAGAATTTATTCTAGGGTTTTTGATAATCTATGATTAACCTCCTTTCATAATACTCCCTGCCCCTAGGGGAAGTCGAATCCCTACTGCCTCCTTGAAAGAGAGATGTCCTGAACCACTAGACGATAGGGGCATCACTAGATGATAGGAACCGCTCCTCATTATACTATAATGATAGTATGAGCAGTTTTTTGGAATTGTCAATATACTCAAAGAGTATAACTAGATCCAAAGCAAGGAGTCTTTCCTACTTTTCCGTTATGCTTTTGTAGGATTTTTTTTTAGTTGATGGTTAGGTTAATTCACGGATCATCCCCTACATTTTAGGGCAATTCGTTTATAAAGGATATAGAATAAGAATAGATTAATAAAAAGGGGGATTCTATGTTAGTTCAGTATGGGTAGTGATTTGATTGATCGAATAAGAAAAAGAGTCCAATTTCTTTTTTGCAATTTACACTCCCTGCTTCGTTTAGTGTTTAGACCAAAAATGCATGCATCTCGCACTAAGTCATCAAATTCAATAAAAAAGAGAAAATTTCAAAAATAAAGAAAGAAAGTGAATGAATAAAGTACTTTATCGGATTTGAACCACTTACTCACGTCTTACCACGGCATTACTCTACCACTAAGTAAAAAAAAAGCCCTTTATTGGATTTGAACCAATGACTTATGCCTTACCATGGCATTACTCTCCCACTGAGTTGAAAGGGCTTCTTATTCAATTCCAAAATTAGCCACTTTCATTTCCCATTATAGGTCTACTGCATAATGTACATTATATATGTATATATCGAGATATAGAAGTCTATTCATGGTCAGGTTCAAAAAAATCTTAAGAAAATCAAGAAAAATAGGAAAATCTTTCATATTCTCTATTATCACTTGCACAAAGTAGAGTGTTTTTTTTATCTTTAGGCTATTGAATTGACTTTTCACATGCTCAGAACGGTCTGAAAAATTAGGGACTTTTTTCTTCTATTGGCTGATCTTATCATGAGAACTTTCTCCATTTATGTTTTATTTCCTCTAATTCTAATTGGGTGGGGTATAAACGAATTCGCGCTCTTCATATACCTATATGGCTGGGTATTAATTTTCTTGGTGAGATCCCTTGGAAAAACCTTCAAGTTCAAAACTTTGCAATTTTTTAAAAAAGTTTTGGGCGGATTTGTTGAAGCGATTTTCAGCAGGTACCTCTTCTCTTAGAAATGGGGTACTTGAATATTCTCTAGGGATTCTGGTTGGTGCATTTTGAACAAACTGTGGTGGAGTTTATCATCAATTTTCTTGTAAAAAGTGGGTAGTAGAATTTATACTGCTCCTGGTTCAGGGTTTTCTGTTTCCAAAGACTAGCAAAAAAGGAGGGTTCCGGAACCCTTAAGGTTCGATGGTATATGGATATGGAAAATCCAACATGCTTGATCCTAGTAGGAAAAGAAAGGAACAGATACCAATATGATTATTGGGAAGAACTTTTAGTAATGGTCTTGGTTCCATATGCTCTTTTTTATGTGTTCTTAATTCTATTCATCTTCTTTGGTTCTTTTAAAAAAAGAATCTAATAAACTAGAATTGAGTGGAAAAGAGGAGAAGAAATAGGTAAACGGAGAGGATCGACTAAGCGGAGACATTCAGAATCTTCTTTACATCAGGTAAATCCTTCGGCTCCTATGCCCCTTTTTCTTTATGTTATTTATTGTTTCTCTTAAGCCATAGGGAAAGTCTATGATAAATAAAAAAAATCATCTCACTCTTTCTCTATGGCCCAGATTTCATGATAAGTGGGGGAAGATGTTTTCTTCCCCAATTTCTTTGTTCAATTCTGAACAAAAAAGAAAGAAAGGAATTTTTGGGGCTGCGGTGCCCCTATATTTTCTAATGTATATTGTAGGAATAATCAAACTATTCCTTACAGCAGTTTGGAACACTTATGTATTCGCAAAGCAAATAATGATCATTGTAGTCGTAATCGTAGAATACGACTACAATTGAAATGCATACATTTGGTTCATACGCTATTGGGGGTGGTAAGAAGAGGTTTATTTTATAGACCGGGGTCTGTCGAAATCTTAAAATAAAGGAAATGCCCACGATCAAAGTACCAACCGTTCACTGTCAGGAACCTTCTCTGTTTCATTCACTAAGAGGGAATTAGCATCTTTCTCGAATGGCTACCCTTGACAAAGGGTAGCGTTGGTATCATAATTTACATGTAAGTGGGTATAGTTTAGCGGTAAAAGTGTGATTCATTCTATTCATAACTGAATTTGAAATGATATACTTAAGGCGTCCTTAAGTTTTTTATATTCCGATGAAAACTTTAGTTCTTAGAAAGGATTTACTCCTTTTTCTCTCAATAGCATATTGAGGAAGAATATGCATTTTCGTGGTTTGTATCCAAAGACTAACTGAAATTGCATCCAAAAAACAAATTGGATTTGGATTATGAGTACAGAGTCGTGAAGCATAATTTTGCATTGGATTAAGGATTCCAAATTTTAAAATATGAGTAAAGGATCTATGGATGAAGATACAAAAAAGTGTATTTCCAATCGTAAATAAATCTTCTTTTGTTAAAAAAGGAAATGGAAGCCAAATAGCTAAAAAAACGGTAGTTTTGGTTTACTAGAACCATCAACAAATTGTTTTAGCTCGGTGGAAACCCAATTCTTTTCCTCAGGATCTCTTAAATGAAATTAGGGAATGAAGTAATTAGATTAGATAGATTTAGGCAAATTTCTATCTCCTACTCTTTAGGGATCATTTAGAAAGCAGAGAACTTTGGTTCCATTCAGTCAAAAAAGCTGACTTAGATGTTAAGTGGTGAGAATACCCATAAAGGAGCCGAATGAAATCAAAATTTCATGTTCGGTTTTGAATTAGAGACGTTAATAATAATCAACCAACATCGACTATAACCCCTAGCCTTCCAAGCTAACGATGCGGGTTCGATTCCCGCTACCCGCTCCATTCTAGAGAAAAGAACTTTTCTATATGTCTAGACATGGTAGAGGCCTATATTCAACCTTTTTCGTCCACCGGTTTCCAGCGCTCCAGAGCGGAGTAGAGCAGTTTGGTAGCTCATGAGGCTCATAACCTTGAGGTCACGGGTTCGATTCCCGTCTCCACACTTAGCAGTCTATATAAAATGACTATTTTATTTGTCTAGATATGGTAGAGGGCTGGGTGCGCGGTATCCAACTCTTTTTATTCATTAGTTCCCGTCCCTATAGGGCCAAATTGAGCAGGTTGTGAAGTAACTTGCCACCACAAGAGGAACTCTCAAGGCCCCCTACCTTGCAGAAAAGAAAAAATAAATGAAAGAAAGGCACAGTCTATCTCCCTTCCCTTTAAAAGCTGTTTGCCAGTTGTTTGTCTCGGTGAATCCCCAATTTAGGGAGCCCTGTTGCCGAGTTCTATTCCCGCCGCTGTAGTGTTCTTTTTTTGAGTGGGGTGCAAAGGGGGGCTAAGATAGTAAGGGGTACGGTACTAGACTAACACCTATTACTTTAATAAAAGTAGATTAAATTTTTATCATAGTACCTTACAAAATTAAGTTGGCGAGCGGCGGGAATTGCCCGAGCACACGCAAGGGAACCATAGATAGGCAAGTGAAATCCAATCCACAAAATAATTTTATCCATGGATGGCACCATTGTGGTAAAGGTCGTAATTCCAGAGGAATCATTACCGCAAGACATAGAGGGGGAGGTCATAAGTGCCTATACCGTAAAATCGATTTTCGACGGAATCAAAAAGACATATCTAGTAGAATCGTAACCATAGAATGCGACCCTAATCGAAATGCTTACATTTGTCTCATACATTATGGGGATGGTGAGAAGGGATATATTTTACATCCCAGAGGGGCTATAATTGGAGATACTATTGTTTCTGGTACAAAAGTTCCTATATCAATAGGAAATGCCCTACCTTTGAGTGCGGTTTGAACTATTGATTTACGTAATTGGAAGTAACCAATTAGGTTTACAACGAAACCTAGAAATCGATCACTGATCCAATTTGACTACCTCTACGGGATAAACCTCAATAGAAAACTGTTGAGTAACGGCAGCAAGTGATTGAGTTTAGTAGTTCCTCATAGAAAATTATTGACTCTAGAGATATGGTAATATGGAGAAGATAAAATTGTTTGAAGCACGCACAGAACCAGAAGCGCCCCTTGTTTCAAAGAGAGGAGGACGGGTTATTCACATTTAATTTGATGGTCAGAGGCGAATTGAAAGCTAAGCTGTGGTAATTAAGACCCCCAAGGAAAATAGGGATGTCTCCTACGTTACCCATAATATGTAGAAGTATCGACGTAATTTCATAGAGTCATTCGATCTGAATGCTACATGAAGAACATAAGCGAGATGACGGAACGCGGAGACCTAGGATGTAGAAGATCATAACATGAGCAATTCGGCAGATTTGGATTCCTTTCCTATATATCCACTCATGTGGTACTTCATCATACAATTCATATAAGATCCATCTGTCTAGAGATCGTCATATACATCTAGAAAGCCATATGCTTTGGAAGAAGCTTGTACAGTTTGGGAAGGGGTTTTTTGAGAGAAAAGAAGAATCTACTTCAACCGATATGCCCTTAGGCATGGCCATACATAACATAGAAATCACACGTGGAAGGGGTGGGCAATTAGCTGGAGCAGCAGGTGCTGTAGCAAAACTGATTGCAAAAGAAGGTAAATCGGCCACTTTAAGATTACCATCTGGGGAGGTCCGTTTGGTATCCCAAAACTGCTTAGCAACAGTCGGACAAGTGGGTAATGTTGGGGTGAACGAAAAAAGTTTGGGTAGAGCCGGATCTAAGTGTTGGCTAGTTAAACACCCCGTAGTAAGAGGGGTAGTTATGAACCCTGTGGACCACCCCCATGGGGGCGGTGAAGGGAAAGCCCCCATTGGTAGAAAAAAACCCACAACCCCTTGGGGTTATCCTGCACTTGGAAGAAGAACTAGGAAAAGGAAAAAAAATATAGTGATAGTTTTATTCTTCGTCGCCATAAGTAAATACATAACTAGGAATATGGAAAATTGCATTTTTGGAATTTGCAATAATGTGATGGGCGAACACAGGAATTGAACCCGCGCATGGTGGATTCACAATCCACTGCCTTGATCCAATTGGCTACATCCGCCCCTTATCCAGCTAAAGGATTTTCTCTTTTTTCCATTCATCATTATTCTATATTATTCTGACCTCCATACTTCGATCGAGATATTGGACATAGAATGCCACTCTTTAAAATGGAAAAAAAAGGAGTAATCAGCTGTGACACGAAAAAAAAGAATCCTTTTTAGCTCATCATTTATTGGCAAAAATAGAAAACGTCAATATGAAGGAGGAGAAAGAAACAATAGTAACGTGGTCCTGGGCATCTAGCATTCTACCTGCAATGGTTGGCCATACAATCGCGATTCATAATGGAAAGAACCATATACCTATTTACATAACAAATCCTATGGTAGGTCTCAAATTGGGGGAATTCGTGCCTACTCGGCATTTCACGAGTTATGAAAGTGCAAGAAAGGATACTAAATCTCGTTGTTAACTGAATTCAGAATAGAAAGATTCAAAATAAAAAAAAGAAATACCCAATATCTTGTTTCAGCAAGATATTGGGTATTTCTAGCTTTCCTTCCTTCAAAAATTGCTATATGTTAGCAGAAAAGCCTTATCCATTAAGAGATGGAACTTCAAGAGCAGCTAGGTCTAGAGGGAAGTTGTGAGCATTACGTTTGTGCATTACTTCCATACCAAGATTATCACGGTTGGTGATATCAGCCCAAGTATTAATAATGCGACCTTGGCTATCAACTACAGATTGGTTGAAATTGAATCCGTTTAGGTTGAAAGCCATAGTACTAATACCTAAAGCAGTGAACCAAATCCCTACTACAGGCCAAGCAGCCAAGAAGAAGTGTAAAGAATGAGAGTTGTTAAAACTAGCATATTGGAAGATTAATCGGCCAAAATAACCATGAGTGGCCACAATATTATAAGTCTCTTCCTCTTGACCAAATCTATAACCCTCATTAGCAGATTCATTTTCAGTGGTTTCCTTGATCAAACTAGAGGTTACCAAGGAACCATGCATAGCACTGAATAGGGAACCGCCGAATACACCAGCTACATCTAACATGTGAAATGGATGCATAAGGATGTTGTGCTCTGCCTAGAATACAATCATAAAGTTGAAAGTACCAGATATTCCTAAATGCATACCATCAGAGAAACTTCCTTGACCAATAGGGTAAATCATGAAAACAGCAGTAGCAGCTGCAACAGGAGCTGAATATGCAACAGCAATCCAAGGGCGCATACCAGACGGAAACTCAAGTTCCCACTCACGACCCATTATAACAAGCTACACCAAGTAAGAAGTGTAGAACAATTAGCTTCATAAGGACGCCATTGTATAACCACTCATCAACAGATGCAGCTTCCCAAATTGGGTAAAAGTGCAATTCGATCGCTGCAGAAGTAGGAATAATGGCACCAAAGATAATATTGTTTCCGTAAAGTAAAGAACCAGAAACAGGCTCACGAATACCATCAATATCTACTGGAGGGGCAGCGATGAAGGCGATAATAAATACAGAAGTTGCGGTCAATAAGGTAGGGATCATCAAAACACCGAACCATCCTACGTAAAGATGGTTTTCGGTGCTAGTTATCCAGTTGCGAGTGACCCACAGGCTTGTCTTTCGCGTCTCTCTAAAATTTGCAGTCATGGTAAGATCTTTGGTTTATTCAAATTGCAAGGACTCCCAATCACACGTATTGAACTTGAAGATAATAGAAGGCTTGTTATTTAACAATATAATATAGACTATATACCAAATGTCAACCAAGCCAGCCCAACAGTTTGATATCCATACAACTAAATTCACCAACCTAAATTTTGTTAATGAGTGAGTGAAAATTCAAAACTCAGATTGCTCCTTTCCAGTTTCCATATGGGTTTGCCCGGACTCGAACCCGGAACTAGTCACGATGGCGTAGATAATTATTCCTTGTTACATAGAGAAACCCACTCCCCAAATCGTGCTTCATTTTTCATTGCACACGACTTCCCTATGTAGAAATAGCCTATTTTATTCCGAGAGAAGTCTACTATTTTTTTAGTAGTAAGTTATTCACTTACTATTTATTATATGTACAAGGAACAGTTTCAGAATGAAAATGTGAAAGTTTTATCTTGATCATTTATCAATCATTTATAGTTTATTAGTTTTTGTTTAATGATTAATTAAGAGATTCACCAGATCATTGATATGGAGAATATCAAATAACAAATAACGATCACTGTGCGATCCACGGAAAGAAAAGTAAGTTGTTTTTGGGAACATCAAAGAAAAACTTGCTCTTCTTCGTAAAAATTCTTCTAAAAATACCGAACCCAACCATTGCATAAAAGCTCGTATCGTGCTTTTATGTTTTACGAGCTAAAGTTCTAGCGCATGAAAGTCGAAGTATATACTTTACTCAATACAAAGTTTCTTTTTGAAGATCCACTGTGATAATGAAAAAGATGTTCTACATATCCGACCAAACCGATCAAGAATATCCCAATCTGATAAATCGATCCAAATGGGTTTTTACTAATGGGATGGCCCCGTTCTAGTACAAATTGGGCTTTTGCTAAAGATCCAATGAGGGAGTAGCGGGACTTTTTGTATTGAATTTTTTTATTCGAGTATCTATAAGAAAATATTTCCCTCAGCATTTGATTCCTTACTAACAAAGATTATTGGTAACACTGAAATACCCTAGAAAACTGAAGCAAAGTTGCTAATTGGTTTAGATGGATCCTTCGCGATTGAGTCCAAAAGAGAAAGAATATGCCACAAGGGACAAGGTACATTTCCATTCTTCTTCAAAGAAGAGTTCCTTTTGATGCAATCAAAAAAAAAAAAAAAGATTGGCCTTTCTTTTGATATCGAACATAATGCATAAGAGGATCCATAAAGAACAATACGGTTTTTTCCGAAAAAAAGTAGGGTACATTACCCAAAATTTCCATATTCCTAGAAAAGTGGGATTTGTTCTAGCAAGATTCTGGAAGAATAATCATAAGCAGAGAGTTTACAAAGAAACAACAAGAAAAATTCATATTCTGATACACTAAGAGTTATATAGGAATCGAAATAGTCTTTTATTTTCCTTTTAAAAAAATGGATTTCATTGAAGTAACTAAAACTATTCATTCGATATAGTAGTTGGGAAAGAATCGCAATAAATGCAAAGATGGAAACATATGGAACGGTATTGAAGGAGTTGAAGTAAGATATCCAAATGATTGGATAGGGTATTTCTATATATGTGATAGATAGTGTAAATGCAAAAACATTTGTCCGTGTAAATGCAAAAATTTGTCTTCTAAAAAGGGAAATATTGAATGAATAGATCGTAATTCTAAACTTTTGGTATTTCTTTGTTCTTCCAGACAAGACAGTTCTTGTAGCGAGAATGGGATTCTACAATGATCGCAACCCCTCCGATAGAATCTGAGAATAAAACTTAGAATAAAAATATTGTTTAATCCATAATATCGATCTTGGGGTTAGGATGATTAACCAAATTAATCCAAAATTCTGCTGATACATTCGAATCATTAACCGTTTCACAAGTTAGTGACCAAATTTCTTGTTATTAGAACCAAAAATTTCGACAGTTGGCCCATTTAATCATAAAATGGGCAACACATAAATGTACTCCTGAATAAGACTTAGTGGTAGACAATATTGTCAGAGAAATTTAAGTTTTTCTGAATCCCCTCGAATTTTCCATTTGTATTTTACTTGAATCATCT